>RWGZ01001170.1:38242-208078 GCA_009725065.1 Utricularia reniformis | reverse complement strand
GAAAGAGCATACGGGATCTATGCACCAAGTTGGGCATCATCCAACATTTCTCATCAGTAGCCCACCCCCAAACTAATGGACTTACGGAGGTATCTAACAAGGTTATCGTGAAAGGATTGAAGACCAAGTTAGAAGATTTCGAAGGTAAATGGCCTGAATACATCTATGAGGTCTTATGGGCATACCGAACTACACCTGGCTCAACAACCCAGGAATCACCTTTCTCATTGGTGTATGGGACCGAAGCTGTTAGCCCGGTGGAGGTTGCCATCCGATCACCTCGGATATCTCAATACGATGAGCATATGAATGGTGAAAGGAGATTATTGGACCTCGAGATGATCGAAGAAAATAGAGATGCAATTTATGCACGGATGCGTGCTTATCAGCGAACTATGGAATGAGCCCATAACAAGCGAGTCCTCCCAAGAGAATTCTTTGAAGGCGATCTCGTCCTCAGAAGCATTAAAGTGCAGAGGAACGTTGGAAAGCTAGACAGAAATTGGGAGGGACCGTATCGAATATCAAAGAAATTGGAATCAGGTGCGTATAAACTTGAAACATTGGATAGTATAGAGGTCCCCCGAACTTGGAATGTCATGAATTTAAGGCGATATTTCTTGTGAATCTTCGATTAATATGTTTGACTCAATAAAATACATTCCCTTAAACGTAAGTAGAAAACAAGTAAGTACAATACAAACTATTTCTAATGGAATGATGGACCGATCTTGAAGTTGGGTAACTTAGGACGAATCTGGACTGGTGAACGAAGCTTCTTGTCCGCAAGGCTCCCAAGTTGTAGTGACCGCTCTGACGAGTCAGATGCTCCTGCACTTGCCCAGCCCCATGGATGAGTTGTGATTCTCCCAAAACTCATTACGAGCTAAAACACTCCCTTCAACGGCATTCAGTCTTTAGGAATGACCCATTGTACCTATGAAATCTGCTACGATAAAAGGAATGGTAGTCAGCATATCGAAACATAAGATCGGTCCTAATTTAAGACGAATTATGAGCAAAGCTTAGCCAACAAAACCTAAGGGACTTTATTAGAACCAAGGTTCGGCCGAAACTCGTAAAAACTCATATTAAACGCAGACTAGCCTATCCAATCAAGTATTGACTCCAAGGACATAGTAAGAGTGACTCACACACAATGTAAAACGACCGATCCAATCAGAATTGATACGAATAAACCAAACATAATGTCTGAGATCGATGGTTAACTCTCTGTAAGCGTCCCCGATCTTACATTTGGTGATTAAAACAACTTCGTTAATATAAAACTTATTAGTTTATTTAGAAGTTGGTTATATTACTTCGTTCTGACAATTAAAAGAACTAGAGTTGAAGGAAAAAGAGTTATATTGAGAATAAGAAGTAAGGCAGATACAAAGTACAAATCAAATCTAGCTAATCTGCCCCTCTTCTTTATCATCAACCTCCGGTTGCTGCGGTTCGGTTCGGGCCGCAAGTTGCTTCAGTTCTTCTTCTTGATCGGCCACCTTTTGGTTGACCGCTCTCTCCATCTCTTCAAAGAGATAGAAGAAAGGGTCTTCTTCCAGAACATGTTCTTCCAAAGTCGGAATAACACGAAACTTGCCATCTTTTCAAGTGGCTCGATCATCTTCCATCCCTCGTCCGAAGGGGAAAGCCCGAACTGCTGAATAACTTGCTCTCGCATGTTATCCAAATACTTAGTAGTGTAAACTCCATGTATGTTATCCGCTAAAGCGAATAACAAAGGGGACCGAGCGAAACCCAGAACTACTTCCCGGACCGAACCTTCGGTCGAAGTGTGGGCCCTTGTCAACTCCTCTTCCAAGGCCGTCTTGTCTTCTTGGGCCCGAAGGAGACGCTCATTCAGCTTGTTCCTCTTCTCCTGGGCCCGATCTTGGACTTCGTTGATTTCATCTTCTTTGGCCCGCAGCTTGGTCTCCAGGTCGGCAATTCGCCCCTCAGCTGTTTGTCCTGTCTTCTCCAGCTCAGAGATTTTATCGGCTAAGAGCGAGACCTCCGTCCCGGCCCTTAGCAGCTCATTGTCCAGTCGATCACGGTCCTCCCGTACCGTAACCAACTCACTATGTTTGATCTCAACTTGCCTTTTTGCAAGGTCAAGTTGATCTTGGACTTGTTGGGATACAACACTACCACCCTGGTTCTTCTCCACGGTGATAGCAGTTGTGAAGGCTTTCCGCAACATCTGCATAAAATAACACATTTTAAAATATGAAACTTCGGGCCTTCATGTTAAGTAAAAGTTACCTTAGTGGTGAGGTCGAGGAAACCTTCCATAATATCTTCCCCAGACACGTCCGCCTGGACGTTCTCTGGGTTCTGCTCTCCGTAAAGGCGGAAGTCCTTTTGGAAAGCACTTCTCCAGAAGGTTAGTTTCCTCCCCTTGCTGAACCTGTCCAGCAGACCCAAAGCAACTCCCCAGTCGGAGTTAGTCTTAGGGCCCGATGCAGGCTCCTTCAAAACGATCCCCTTAGTAGGGACCTGAGCGCTATCGCCCCTTCTTAGCCTTTTCAGTTCCTACGGGGCTTCCGCTTCGGTCGCCCTTTTCCCTTTTCCTAAGGGGACCGGCGGCAGGGAGATGTTCGCCTTAAGCTGAGGACCGGGGAGAACCTTCTCCACGGGAACGGCTCCCTGCAGCAATAAAGCAATAGTTTTAGTACTAATAAAGGAGGTATTTCCGATTTGATAGAGGCTGGATAAGCTCAATGAACGAATCCGAGCCTTTATCACCTTCTCAACCACTCCAAATACCCGAAACGTAGGCCCTTCTTCAGTTGAAGGCTGCCATGTGCAGCGAAAGGTAATGTGCCCGCGCCGGTTATTTGGATCGGGGGGTTCCCGGACCCCGAAGGGACCAGCGTACCACCAGTTGCTGATTCACTCCCCTCAGCGCTGCCCGATGCTTCGCGTTGTCCTTCAGAAGGACGGACCGAAGCAGTTGCCATGCGTTTGAAACGAGAGCTATGCATTGTCTCAGTCGAATCTGCAAAACAAATACATAAGGATCAAGAAAGTATAAAGTAAAAACATTACTTCATACCCGATCCTTCTGATGGATCTGAACTAGAAAACATCCCCTTCGGGGCTGGGGCTCCGTCCCTACCCGCAACACCTATTTCTATTAATCTTTTCTCCCGAAGCAGATCTATTCGCTTAAGGCGTGCTTCGGGAGGGGGAACATCGCAAGCGTATTTGCGGTGTCCGTACTGGAAGGGTTGAACCTACTTCGGTCCAACTGACCTATGCGTGGGTGAGTTAGGCGCGGCCATACTTTCAATAGATCCTCTTTTGGGATTGTTATCCACACATAACAGGCCTCCCACGCATGGAGAGACTCTTCTTTATCTACAATAGCGCACTCTTTGGTGCGCACGCTATATAATACAATTTGCGGCAGCCTAACAGACATTTCCCCTTTCGGGATCCTACCAAGAACATGTTAAAGAAATGTTCTAAGGTCGGGGCCCTATTCTGTTGGTGACAATAAAAAATGAACGCTACTATATACACATAATTGCCCGGGAATAACGCAAAAGTTGGGCAGTGGATCTCTTTAAGCACGGACGCTACAAAGGGATGTAGCGGAAAACGAAGCTCGCACTTTAAAGAGGCGTAACTGACCGAAATAGCAGATGCCGGCACGTTCATTTCTGTCGGAAGGAAACACGGAATATCTTCCCGTCCCTTCCAGATAGAATAATGTGCCGGAATCGAAAATCTAGACCTAAACTCCTCAATATCCAACTCAGACATGGATGAGTATCTCATTTTATGAGGAGCCATAAGTGTATACCTTAAAGAAAGTGGATTGAAAGGGGTTGAACGTGAAATGGATTGAGGGCACAGAGAGTCGATTCTGCAGTTCTTCCTTCGCGATAATGACGATGAGGGGAAGCAGTGCTCAAAATCCCGATTTAAATATTAATCTCCCAGCCAATAGTGAGCTGCCACGTAATACTGCCCAAGACAGTGACAGTACAAAGCGCACTCATCACGCCTCTTGAACTATCAAATGTGAAGAGGCGCAGATCGGGATATTAATATTTAAAGAATAACAAAGATAAAACTATAACCTAAATATACGTTATTAAGTTTTAAACGCAATTAATTCCTACACTAAGGGAAAGATCAGTCCCCTGGACGCTCACTACCTACATGTACGGTCCCATATTCTCATGAATGTGCAGACATCATGTAATCGGCCTTGTATCACCTCTACGATGGCAATCAAGCCCGAGGGGCTAGTGATGAGAACTTTAGGATCGGGTACCTTGTGATGGGTAATGCCCATTAACTATTGGGCTAATTCAAATGGTGGAAACGAAATCTTGCAACCCATTTGTACACTTAAGGAAAAGCGGTCCGATGTTTAACGAGAGGACCGAAGATAACCTTAGGCGAAATAAAGCGTTTTCTGGTAACTCGCTCCTTGGTTCGGTCCGAACGGTTACAGACTCACGTTTTCCATGCTTCGGGCCTCCACACGTTTACCACGCCTCGGGCCCGATCACGCAGACCACGCCTCGGTCCCAACCTCGTTTTACATCCCGCGATAACAACCTCTAACAAACCTGTCAGAGGCGGTTACAGAGCGTGATTTACACACGCCGTTAACTCTATAAATACAGGGCGCGACGACGGAAATAGCAGGACCTTTTGGACGCGTAAGAACAGGCCGTTACCCTACCGGAGTTCTTACTGCTTTCTTTTCCTTGTCATCTTCATTAAGCGTATGTTGTATTCATTATGAATTATTTGATTAGTGAACGGGCTAAGAGCATAATCTGCTCTTAGTCAAATGGTTTTCACCCCAATTCCTGGGGTTTCCACTATACATCGTCGTGTCATCTTTTATTTCCAGTTTTTGATCGTCTTCCACAACAAAAACAAATCAGAACCGAGTTCGTTTGCTAAACAAACCGGACGACTGTTGGTACCCCCTAAAAAGGGACCATAACACTTATATTAGAGTAGAAACTATAAGATTGTTTTATTATATAAATAGAGAAATTTGATCAATTATTCAATGTTTGTCATTTTAAAATATTTTTATATGTAATTGATTGAGACACTTTTTTTATTCTCTTTTAATTTTGTTATTTTGGTATCGATATCGAAATATCGATATTTCAATATTTCGGTATCGGTACCAAAAAATTATTGGATCGAAATCGGTATTCAATATTTAGTTTGGTTTGTTATTCGATATTTCAATATTTAGTGTGGTTTGGTATTTGGTACCGAATGTTCACCCCTACCATTTACTTCTTTTAAAATGAGATACGATATGACTTATCCATTATGTCTGCCATCAATAAGAAATACCCATGTCATATTTTGGGCTTATATTAGAAATTGATTAGTTTTATATTAATTTATTTTAGACTTAATAATGGGGTTTAATTCAGTATTCGTCCATCAAATTACACAAATTATCGTTTTTTATCCTTCAATTTTAAATAATGCATTATACATCCTTCAATTAACAAAATTTATCAATTTTAGGGTAAAATTACAAAAACACCCCTAAAATTCTTTTAAACTCATGGGCAGCTTGCACATCAATCTATCCAACCATAAGATTGGGTTATTATTTAAAATTCTTACAAATATGATTTTATATAAACTTTTAATAATCATTAGTAATACTCACATATCACCCACCTTTAATAAATAATAATCAAATTAAATTCAGCAAAATTGTTGAAAATCAAATTAACAATTTTAAATGTAACAATAATCATCAAATTCTTTTGATGCAAAATTTACATGGATTTCACATTTGTGTAATTTTATAATCTAAAAATGAAACAATGACATATTTCAACTTGATTCCAATAAGTCATACGAAAATACGAAATTCTGCATCAAAACCACAAAAGTGGAAAACGAGTACCAAAACATATGTTTTTTCCAAAACAAATCACCAATCATCAAACCTTTGCTACATTCACCTAATCAAGGTTTCATATTCTGCAAGTCGTAGTAGGAGCACAAGTTAGCTTCAATAAATTCACAAGTATTGAAAACATTCGTGACTTACATTTAAAGCATCACTATTTATTCTACGTGTCATCGGACAACCACGCTTGTTATGACCAGTTCCTTTGCAAACTTGACAGTGGAACACTCTTTTTTTGCCGCGCCACATATTTGAGTATCTCTTCGACGGTTCGTCATGTTCTCTTTTCCGTAGTGTTCTCGGTCGGCCCTTCATTCTCTTCTTCTCTCTAGGAGGCAATGGGATTGGAAGATCATATGCTTTTGGCCAAAGATCCCAGTTAGGAATCCCAATGATACTCTACAAAAAGGTATTGTTAAGATGTATTTGGATCAATAATTACAAAATTGTGTTAAGATGGACCTGAGCGTAGCATGTCTTGTATGTGAGAACAGTATACCAATGGTCTACATAGTCTTCCAAAGAAATTCATGCTTCGTTTATTGCCGTGCAAGCGTGCTTGCAAGGCAATCCTGTAAGTTGTCAACGTCGGCAACTACACTCTCGCTTTTGGATGTCAATAACATGTGTGTTCTCACCACATGCATGTGTGAACCGATATCTATCAGAAGCAATGCACCTACCCTTATTTCCCTCATCGTTTAACTTCATAAGTAGTCGTCGTACCCGAGGACACAAATGCTCTGTCCACTTTTCAGCTNGGTCCTGCTATTTCCGTCGTCTGGCCCTGTATTTATAGAGTTCTTAGTGAGTGTAAATCACGCTCCGTAACCGTCTCTGACAGGTTTGTTAGAGGTTGTTATCGCGGGATGTAAAACAAGGCTGGGACCGAGGCGTGGCCTGCGTGATCGGGCCCAAAGCGTGGTAAACGTGGGAAGGCCCGAAGCGTGGTAAACGTGAGTTGTAACTGCTCGGACCGAACCCAGGTGCCAGCTGGCAGAAAACGTTTTATTTCGTTAAGGTCAGCTTCGGTCCTCCAGTTAAACATCGGGCCGCTCTTCATTAGAGATATGAAATGGGCTATAAGGATTCATTTTCGCCATTTGAGTTGGTCCAATCGTTGCTGGGCCTTACGCATCACAAGGTACCCGGTCCCAGAGTTCTCATCAATATTAATATTCATTTTATTATTAATATTAAAATAATAATAACAACAAAAATGATAATTAACATTTTTATGGGAGAGTTTTATCCATAAATTCCATATCTATTATGTCATCATCATAAAAACGTGGTTGCTTAGGTGGTGCACTGGACTCTCCACGTGCCCTATGTCTTCGAGGTCTTTCCCTATCACGGTTTATCGAAGGCGGTTCATTGGGATTAGGGCCTGGTGGGTATAGCGGGGTCTAGTACTAAGCTGGCCAATGTAGAGGATAACGAAATGGTTCATATCAGTATCCTCCTATGAGTTATCCATATAGAGATCCATCGTCTCGTCATCCTGTACATTGGCCAGCTCAGTACTAGACCACGTTATACCCACCAGGCTCTAATCCTAGTGAACCGCCTCCGATGAACCGTGATAATAAAATACCTTAAAGACATAGGGCATGTGGAAAGTCTAGTGCGCCACTTGAGCAGCCACGTTTTATGATGATGACATGATAGATATGAAATTTTTGAATAAAACTCTCCTATAAAAATGTTGGTATTAATTATCATTTTTGTTGTTATTATTATTTTAATATTAATATTAACATGAAAATTATAATTATAATTATAATATTAAACTTAAATTAATATTAAATTAAGTTAAGAATTAGCTGCTGACGTGGATAGCGGACGACGTCCGCTATAGCTTTCCACGTCAGCAAATAGCAGACAACGTCCGCTATACGCATTAAAACAATATTCCCTATTTTAAAATACAATATTCAGCTAAATTAGCCGTATTTTGTGTAACATATGAAAATCACGATCTAGACATCGCAACACACCTCACCGTAGTTTAATTTGAGTTTCAAACAAACCCATTGATTTGAATTCAACATGTCTTCGTCGAATTTGAAAAGTATGAATGCCTTGCATATGACAAATATGAGAAATTGAAAATGAATAATTATAAAAAAAATATGGTTCTATAGATAGAGATCTATTTATTGTGCATAAACTTCAATTTGATACAAACAATAACAAATCCAAAAACATAACTAAAAACTATCAAGACTCAACGATGGGTGTGATCCACATGTTGTACATCTCTATTTAATTTATTATAAAATTAATCTTTTATACTTCACATGAGGTATGTCATTTCATATCTTTTCTAAGAAAAATATAAGAATACGTTTGTTTAATCCTTTTTCATTTAGAAGTTGTAATGTTTAATTGTAATATAATCATTTCCTACCTAACACATTTAAGAAATAGAGGTTAATTTGAACATAACATAAGCCAAAATGTAATACAGCATCCAAAATACCATTTTTACAGCATTTACAAATCCCAAAACTAACCAATAGCATAACATGTTATGTTCTATTATAGTTCAAGTCTAAGGTATTTATTTTGTCATTCCTAATGACAACTCATCCTTTATTCCACTACCCCGAAGAGGTATTGGAAGGGTCATGAGTTTAAAACTCATCCTTTAAGCTAATGACAAGTTTGTTTGAGTGACTCTTAGGGTTTCTTCTAATTGGTGCATGATACTTAGTAGGTCTAGGTTTTGAAATAAAACTTATACCCTATCTAGTAGAATTAAAAGTAGTATCAGTCCTAACACATACATCATGTTTCAAATTGCATGCAATTTCAATATCAGTACATTCTACATTATACGAAGTAGATGCTTTTACAAATTTGCTATCAAATACATTAATTGAAGAAGTAGCATGCATAACATCATGTTTGTTCACATTGGCAATTTCTGCCGTGCAAGTAGGCAATGAAGAATCAAAACAGTCTGGTGAAGTTGACTTAACAAATAGCATAGGGGACTTTCCACACGAATTTTCAGAATTTGAGTTAAAACCTAAACCAGTTTTATCAAAGAAATTCTTTTGAACACTTAGAATCTTATATCGACACTGAGTACTTGGATTATTTTCAATTTCTAAGTGTTTAGATTTTTCAGAAAACAAGTTCTCATATTTATTTTCTAAGTCAGAGTATTTCTTAACTAATTTTGTAAATTCTATTAGTAAATCATTGTATTCATCAGAATTGTTTGAACTGGCCTCATTGTCAGTTTCATTCTAATTCATGCCAACCAGGGCTAGATTCTCTTTACCAAGAGAAACATACCCACAGTTTTCTGATTCAATTGATTAAGACATTTTTTCATCTAGTAGAGCTTGCAAAACTGATTTCTTCATCTAGTAGAGCTTGCAAAATCCTCACAAATCATTACATGCTTGGGTTCAGGTTGTGCCATTTTAAAACCCTAATTCCATGTTAAAACCATGTTGACAGGAATGTGCGTCCACCCCTCCTCGAATTTTCATAAAACGAGAAATTTACACATAAAAACGACTTGCTGAATTTTAGGTGCAGTCCAGCGACACAAAACACCAGACACAATTTGAGGGCTCAAAGAAGTTCAAATTTAATGTAAAATTACTCATTTGAAAGCTACTACAACAAGCTAAAACATCGTAAGAGGACATAATTTCATCAGAAAACTCAAACATTTCGTAAAAAGCCATGAACAGAAACTCTGTAAATAGAGTAACAATTCTGCGAGGGTTTAGAAAACATATCATAACTTTTTAATCTATGTTCCTCTTCTTGTAAACTCAACATATATAGAAACTAGATTCAACAAGAAACAAACTATGAAAATTTCATTACAAAATTCATAACCAACAAGTAACAATCAATTCATGAACATCAGTAAACATCACATAAAATGCAGAAACTATACTTTAACTTGTGAATCTCAATCATGTCACTAACCTTTAGTTTTCTCCCTTGATTTTACGTTTTCTAAGCTCAAAAACACCATAGGAATGAATTTCGTCCTCTGGTTTCGTCTGCTCTTTGTGTTTTTTTATGTTTATCCATTTGAAATATATCATGTTTATCCTTTGTAAAAGAAAACCATGCTTTGTTTCTTTTGTTAATATTTACACTCTTGGAGAAATGATTAAGTGTTAAGCTAATATGATAAATAATCCTCATGATTTTCTTTTTAAATCGTTATCTACTTTTCTATCGTCACGTAACCCCAACCGTCATTAATACCCGATCATAAGAAAATACCAATTGTAACTTATCAATCTAAACTAACACCAATCATAAATCAATGATTATAATATTTACCTTAGTATAGATATGTGGTGATTATGGACCTTACAATTTAGATTCATCCCCATGTATCTTGGTTCTCTCGTTCCACGATGGCATATGCAATGGGAAAAATGATGTTGTTTGAGTCCATCCCAATCGAAGCTATGATTTGTCCCTCGTACTTCCCTTTCAAGAATGCACCATCCACACCAAATATTGGTTTGCATCCTTCTTTCCACCCCATCTTACAAGCTGCTAGACATATATAAATACGCCAAAATCGTTTTACAGATCCATCTTGTAACTTCAAAATTATTGTGGACCCCGGGTTGCTCTCCCGTAATTGTAGGCAATACCCGTCATTTTACACATGAATTTAGAGTAACCATGCAAAATCATTACTGTGTCAAAAAATTTAAATACAAAGATATTACCTCCACAAGTAATTGTATTGTTCATCATGTGAGGCGGTCAAGATGTTGAGTGCCTTCTCCGAGCACGGTACGCTTGCTACATAGAAATGCAGATCCCCAACGACTCCAACACCTCTTTTTTGAATGTGGATGCTTTCAATTTCGAATTTGATTTGAATTTTTTGGCAAATTCAGCCTCTAACCATGAAGAGTTAACCAGGGGGTTGAACTGTGTGCGTGGGCAATTATTGTACTCTCCATTCATAGTAGAGATGAACCAGACACCATCAGAAGCCCTTCGCACAACACTAACGAACCATCGACATCTTTTCCACTTGTACTTTGCTCGAAGTCTTGTTTTATCGTTTTTCACAAATGTAATCAACTGCCCTCGGCGGTTGCAAAACCTAATAAGAGCATTATTTGCTTCATTTTTATCTTTAAAACGCAACCCATGCTCCATCTTAACATCTCTCCATGAGATTTTAGGATTGAACAATCCCCCATCCTTTTCGAGTTCCTCTTCGTTTGAGGCATAATGGCTCCTCAATTCTTCTTCACTTCCCTCACAACTATCTTCTTCATCGTGCATCTCAAATTGAGTCATTAAGCTCTCATCGAAATTTTCTTGATCAAATGTAATTGCAATTACATTTTTAGGCTCAAAAATTTGGTTGGCACCTGCTCTTATAGCCTCAATCTCATCTTCTGAGATTTCGTAGTCACAATCAGTTAAGTTTTCATCATTTATTCTTCATATTTGTCACTGGATGTATCCACGACAGTCTTAGATCTAACCATTGCAAACCTACAAAACACAAAAGGTTGGGTAAACAACACATTACATGTATAACCATAGGCAAAAAATTATCTAAATTACCGAAATAATTTCGGTATTTACGTATTGGTACCAAAATATCAAAATTAAATTTAAATAGAAAAAATAATAAAAAACATATCATGCATGTGTTAAATCAAGTACATGGAAAACTTATATTACTCGTATTGATATTCTTCAATATTATCATAATGTACTCCACAAAGCAATCTTGATTCCATATAAGTGTTTACACACTTTTTGAACTCCAAAAACTTATATAAGAACCAAAGACTCGTTCACCTATTAGATATCAAAATATCAAACAAATATTCAAGTTGACACTTGGTGATAAATTAAATAAAAATACTTAAAATATATACGGTGATAAATGCATATTTAGAAGCAACTGTAGATATTGAAATGACGAGAATATCACGAGTCATTTGGACAAGTATAAGAAACCCTATACTAATGACTTTACAATATGTCAAGATACAAAATTTCGATATCAATAATTGAAGGATCATAACAAACATTTAAAATATATAAATATAATAATACCTAATTTGGTATACGGTATATAGTGAATTTTTATTCTTTTTACCCAATACCAAACCAAATTTCATAATTTCATAAAATTAAATACCAAACCGAATACCAAACACCAAATACCGAAATAAAAAAATTTCGGTATGGTATTTGGTATTCCAAAGTTTTCGCTCACCCCTAGGGACCGATATTGAATTAAACCCGAACTTAAATATTATAAAAATATATTAGTATAAAAATTAATTAAAATAATATATTTGTTCACGAACGTTCGAATTTGTTCACGAAAATGTTCTTGTTTGTTCAAATTATAAACTAACAAAAAATAATGATCGAACAATGTTCATATTTTTATTCGAATGAGCGAACGCAATCACATACGAGCCGATCACATATTCTTCAAGAACTGTTTGGTTGGTGTAACAGCCCTATTGTAATGTTTAAGATCAGAATGAATGAGAGATGAAATTATATGAAATAAGAAAAGTTTCATTTGTTCATTCCCCACCTTGATTCGAAATTTTCATCTTATTGTTGTTTTAACAAGGATTATTAACAACATCCTCCTACAAAGTGTCATCGAAGCTATACAATTCTTTGTAGGATGTCAAACGGTGATAATTTGTATGTCCCTATTCTTACGAAAGATACCTATGATCATTGGTATCTTCGCATGAAAGTGATTTTCGGTGCATATGAATGTTGAGACGTTGTGAATGATAGATTTGTTGCTACCAACACAAAATCACAAACAAAGGATAATAAAGCCTTGTCCTTTATTTATCAAGCTCTCGATGAGAAATTGTTCGAGAAAGTGATTGCGGAAAAAACTTCAAAAGAAGCATGGGAGATGCTTCAAGTGTCATTTCAAGGTGTTGATCAGGTTAAGAAAGTTTGCTTGCAAACGTTGCGTCGCGAATTTGAGTCATTGAAACAAAAGCCCGGCGAAAGAAATTTTATCTTATATTATTCGTGTACAAAGTGTAACAAATCAAATGAAGCGGTATGGTGAAAAAATTGAAGATGCTAGGATCGTGGAAAAGATCCTTCGATATTTGGAATCGATGTATGATTTTGTAACCGTTGCAATTGAGGAATCTCATGACATTGATGATATCTCTATTGAGGAATTGACGGATTCTTTACAAGCGTACGAAGAGAGGATTCGTCAACGTAATGAACCATAAGCTCAATTATTGCAGGTTCAATCGGGTATCAACAAGAGTGGAAAAAGAGAATGGAATTTTGATGATCGTGGCCGTGGAAGAAATCGTGGTTATGGTCGTGGAGGATATCGAAATGTCCAATCTTCAAGTGATGATGAAGGTTCATCGAACAAGTTTCGGCAATATCCTGCACATGGTGATGGAAGAGGACAAGATTGGAGTTCCTCTAATTCTCGAAAATTTGGCAAGTCTAAGGTTGAAAGTTATTCTTGTCATGAATTACGTCATTTTGCAAGGGAATGCAAGAGTATCGCAAATGAGAAGAATTTATTTGTGGAAGATAAACAAGACAAAGAATGTCATGTTTTATTGATAGCATATAAAGATGATGTGAAATTCGATGATTTTGCTGCTTGGAGATCGAAGTTACAAAAAGCTTGAAAGATGATGAATTCAATTTTGGACGAGGATGTTGAAATATGAACTTGAATTAGTAAAATAAAATAATAAAATAAAGTTTAGATAATGAAATAATATGGTTATAGGTTAAAGTTAGATTGAAAGGTTGTGACTTTTATCAAAAGTCATGTCTTTAGTTTAGTAACTTCTTAGGATTAGGATTTGTATAAAGATGTGTTATTGTAATGATTAAGATCAAAATGAATGAGAAATGAAAATTATACGAAATAAGAAAAGTTTAATTTGTTCATTCATTGACTTGATTTGAGGTTTTCGTCTTATTGTTGTTTTAAAAAGAGTTTTTAACAACATCCTCCAGTATAATCTACATGCTTCTCTCAATCATCACTCTTACCTTTTGTTTTTTCTTGATTTCTCTTGTCTTATACCTCTATTTGTGTCTTATACCTACTATAAAGCAACCCTTTAGCATTATGAACACTTAGAGAACTTAAACTCATTTTCTTCCACTTACTCACAAAACCGCGACTGTAGGTCGGTTGTTGGTTTATTTCTATTTCTTGCCTCATAGAACACTTAACATACGAATATGTCCTTATCCACTGCCAAACCCACGTGTTAGATAAGAAAAATGGATCAAATTGCTCCAATGACATCATGACAACACTAAGTATTCTTACTTTTATTTCTTAGAAAATTGATTCCAAGACTCATTTCATATCTTAATTAATGCATAATAACTTAAATAATCTATTAAGATATCACATAAAACCCGAAGCCTTAAACATGCCACAAATCACATTATATGAATTGTACTTTCTTAACTTCGTGTAACCAACAATAAGGTCTGGTGGCCCTTCCAAGAACGATTTTCGAAATCACAAAATCCTATGCCCTATTGAACCTCCAAGAACTGTAACTTATGCATCACCACACTCCTGAATTCAATTGTAACATCAATTTCACCATCAATTGTAACACGGCATATGTAGGACAATAATTTTCCGAAGTACGATCGATATAAATGGGTGTAGCGGAAAATGTAACCCGCAACTTCAGGAAAGCATAAATAACAGGGATGACACTCACCGGAACATTCATCTCCGCTGGAAGGAAACAAGGAACATCCTCTTTTTCCTTCCAAATGGAGTAATGAGCGGGAATCGAAAACCTAGACCTAAGTTCTTCGATATCTAGTTCGGACACGGTTGGATACCTAATCTTACGAGGAGCCATAGTTTTACCTTGGGAAAAACTTGAAAAACGAGTCGAGATGTGAGTAAGAACGAAGATAACGAAGATGTTTTCATTACAGAAAGTTTTCGCAAATGACGATAGGGATGAACATTCCCAAGACCCTGATTTAAATAGTAATTTATGGACCAATCAAGAGCCGGCACATAGGTTTACCATAGGCGGCTGCAGTCTGTACTCAGTCATCACGCCTGTCAGGTAACCGAATACGGAAGGGCGCATGTCTGGATTTTAACGTTTAAATAACAGTAATGTGAAATAACTGCTACGTTATTTTGAATTTTAAACCAATGTTTCAAATCACTAAGTGTAAGATCGGTCCCTAGGACGCTTGTAATAATCGGGTACAGTCCCAAGGATGCCCGAACGATGGCTATGCCAAGACGCATTCATAGTCATATAGTCGGCTTTACATGACTTATGCGATGGCGATCAAGCCCAAGGGGCTAGTGATGAGGGCTCCGGGACCGTGTACCCCGTATGGGTGAGGCCCAACCATATTGTGCCGACCCAAATGACAAGGAACGAACTTGCGTGGTCTAGAATCCTTGGATTGGCCCATTTGAAGTAACCGGCCCGAAGGCCCATTCATGTTTTCAGGACCGAAGATGGAGTTAGACTTAATTGAGAACATCCGAGGAGCGACTTGTTAGATCGGTCCAAAACACTTACAACCCACGTGTCCTACGCTCCGAGGATCTCCACGCATTCTGTACTTTGGACTTGCTCACGCTATTAGCACTTCGGGCCCAACCACGTTTTCTAGCATAGAAAAACGATCTTGTCAGTGATCGTTTTCCAACAAGGCGTGATTGACACGCATTTCCCCCTCTATAAATACAAAGTTAAAAGATAAGCTCAAGAGGATATTTTAGACACACAAGAACAGGCTTTTACTTTGCCGGTTAACTCTTTTGCGCTTTCTTATTTTCCCTCGTCATTTTCATAAGCCTAGTGTTTGTAATATGAACTGTTCTATCAATGAATCAGCTAAGAGAGTTTCATGCTCTTAGTCAGGTGGTTTTTTCCCTTTCTCCAAGGGATTTTCCACACTAAAATTAGTTGTGTCTATTATTCTCTTTTTATCTTTAATCGTCTCCCCCATTTAAAATAAATTCAAACCGAATTCGTCTTATCACGAATCAGACGACTGTTGATACCCCTGGTTTTTTTGCCACAACAAAACCTAAGGTTAGATCGGGGACCGAAAGGCCTACGCCTATCGAACAACCCCGATCTTATACTAGCAAAAATTAAGAATGAAAAACCTTACACCAGACAAGCTTAATCATTTATATAAATACAAGTTTAGTTATGTTAATCCTATTCTAACTCTAAAAGGAGGAAACGAAGAAGGAAGAACTAGTTATTTCATTGAGAGTATGGAACAAAAATAGGGGTACAAGTACATGAATTTTCCTAATCTATCTGCCTCTCTTCCTCATCCCCGACCTCGTTTTCCTTCGTTATGGTCCAGGCGGCAAGTTGCTTCAGCTTTTCTTTCTGCTCAGCAACCTTCCGGTTTACTGCCCTTTCCATTTCATCGAAAAGGGGGAAGAAGGGATCGTCCTCCAAAACGGCTCTTCCAAAGAAGGAATCGCCTGGAAATTTCCATCCTTCTCCAAAGGATCGATCAGCTTCCATCTCTCATCATTAGAGGATAGCTAGAACTGCTTCATAACTTGGTCTCGCATGTTACCTAGGTACTTAGAAATATACGTCCTGTGGATATTATCTGCCAAAGCAAATAAGAACGGGGACCGAGTGAACCCTAGAACGGCTTCTCGGACCGAACTCTATTCCGTGGTGTGGGCCTGAGCAAGACTTTCTTCCAAGCTCGCTTTGTCTTCCTCAGCCCGAAGGAGAAGTTCATTTAGTTTGTTTCTCTTCTCTTGGGCCTGAGCTTCAACTTGACCCATCTCCTCGTCTTTCTCCCGCAAGCTGGCCTCCAATTACGCGACCCGGGATCTGGCTGAATCTGCCTCCTCTTGAGCTGCTTTATACTTCTTGACCAGCTCAGAGGTCTGATTTTCTAGGAGGGAGACTGGCGTACCCGCTCCTAATAGTTCGTTGTTCAGTCGATCCCGCTCCTCCCAAATCGCCACCAATTTTCGATGTTTTATTTCAACTTGCCTTTTACCCAAGGCAAGTTGGTCTTGGACCTTTTGGGAGACCGACTGGTCACCTTGATTCTTGTGGATGGTGACCACGGCCGTGAAACCCTTCCTCAACATCTGCACACAAAGGTAACTTTAGAGTCTAAACCTTCGGGCCTTCTGAAATAAGAAATCTACCTTTGTTGTGAGGTCGAAGAATGCTTCAATCATTTCTTCCCCGTACATGTCTGGTTGAACATTGTCCGGGTTCTTCTCTCCGTAAAGGGGGAAGTCCTAAACAAAGGAGCTCCTTCAGGAGGTCATCCTCTTTCCCTTCTTGACTTTGTCCAATAGAAAATTGACTCACAGAGAAATAAACCCATGATAGATTTGTATCCAAAATCATTTCCATAACGTACCAGTAAAATCAACAAGTCAAGTAATCACATATAAGCTAAAACAGTTTGTATTACTTATCTCATACTCAATCATGTCGTTTACCTCAAATTTTCTTGTTGTTTTTCCTCACGAAACTTGTTCCTAAACCCCTGATATCTCTTAGCCTGATGTATCACACTTAATTAGCTAATAAATTCGAAGATTAAGCTTATAACATCACAAAACCTTGCTTTCTCCTTTCACTTTTCCCTGGTTGCGTTTTGTGTTGTTTTTCCTCACTTGTGCTTATCTCTTGCGACCAATATGATAGATAACCGACTTAGACTCCTATTTATACCCCTAGCCACGTATGTTTTGCAATTTTATAAGATTTATATGATTAACCAATCATAATTTGTAACTAAAGCATTATGTTAAGTTACCTTATTTCTTGTCTTTGTCTTTCCATGCTTTAGTCACATTTGTCTTGTCAAAACTCACTCATTTATGCCTATAATTATGTATCCTAATAAGAATTACCCTAATTAACATAATTTCTAATCACCAGTTTAAGTTTCGGAATATCGGGTCTCACAGATCTGAACAGGAAAACACCCCCCTCGGAGCAGGGGATCCGGTTCTACCCGCTACCCCTATCTCTATCAATATTTTCTCCCGAAGCAGATCTACGCGCCTAAGGCACGCTTCGGGAGAAGGGAACATCGCTAGCGTATCTGCGATGTCCTGACAAGAAGGGTTGAACCTAGTTCGGTCCAAATTACCTATGTGTGGGTGGGTTGTAATAGACCACACCTTAAACAACCTCCTTCGGGAATGTTATCCACACATAACAGGACTCCCATTCGTGAAGGGAGTCCTCCTTATCGACTATGATGCACTATGCAGTGCGGACCGCTATATAATACAACCTACGACACCCTAATAAACTCTTACCCTTTCGGGACCCAACCAAGAACATATTAAAAAAGCGTTCTAGAGTTGGGGCTATCCCCTGCTCATGGTAATAAAAAATAAAAGCTACTGTATACTCATAACTACCCGGAAACAAAGCGTAGGTAGGGCAATGAATCTCCCGAAGTACGGCCGCTGCAAACGGGTGTAGCAGAAAGCGTAATCCACACTTCAAAGAAGCATAACTAACGGGGATAGCACTCGTAGGAACATTCATCTCCGCTGGAAGGAAACAATGAACATCTTCCTTTCCCTTCAAGATGGAGTAATGAGCGGGAATAAAAAATCTACACCTAAGTTCTTCGATATCTAGTTCGGACACGGCTGTGTACCTAATCTTACAAGGAGCCATGGTTTTACCTTGGGAAAAACATGAAAAATGAGTCGAGGTGTGAGTAGGAACCAAGATAGCGAAGCTGTTTTCGTTACAGAGAGTTTTTCGCAAATGACGGTAGGGATGAACATTCCCTAGAACCTCGATTTAAATAGTAATTCTCCGACCAATCGAGAGCTGGCACATAGGTTTACCATAGACTGCTACACTCCGTACACACTCATCACGCTTGTTAGGTAACAGAATACGGAAGGGTGCAGGTCTGGATTTTAACGTTTAAATAAAAATAATGTGAAATAACCGTTACGTTATTTTGATATTCAAAACTAGTGTTTCAAATTCGCTAAGTGTAGGATCGGTCTCTAGAACGCTTGTCCTAATCGGGTACGGTCTCAGAGACGCATTCATCGTCATATAGTCGGCCTTGTATCACCTATGCGATAGCGATCAAGCCCGATGGGCTAGTGATTAGGGTTTCAGGATCGGATACCCCGTAATGGGCGAGACCCAACCATATTGGGCCGACCCAGATGATAAGGAAAGAACTTACGTGGCCTAGAATCATTAGACTGACCTATTTGAAATAACCGGCCCGAAGGCCCACTAGGGTTTCATAACCGAAGATGGAGTTGGGCGTAATTGAGAATATCCGGGGACCGACTTCTTGGATTGGTCCAGAACAGTTACAACCACGTGTCCCACGCTCCGGGCATCTACATGCGTTCTGCGCTTCGAGTCTGCTCATGCTGTCCGCACTTCGGGCATTACCACGTTTTCCAGCATAGGAAAACGAGATTGTTAGAGGCAGTTACAGGGCGTGATTACCACGAGTTTTCCCTTCTATAAATACAGAGCTAAATGATAAACTCGAGATGACCTTTTGGATGCGCAAGAACAGACTGTTACTCTGCTGGTTATCCCTCTTGCGTTTTCTTATTTTCCCTTCTCATTTTCATAAGCCTTTACTATTTGTAACAACGAACTGTTTCATTAAAGAATCGGCTAAGAGCGTTTTCAGCTCTTAGTCAGGTGGTTTTTTCCCCTTTCTCATGGAGTTTTCCACTCTAAAATTGTTATGCCGATTTTTATTTTCATTTTTAATCGTTTCCCCCATTTCAAAAAATTCGAACCGAGTTCATTTTATTACGAACCGGATGACTATTGATATCCCTAGTCTTTTGACCACAACAACATTGCAGTGAAAACATGCTCTGATTTCACTTCAAGGATGAGGGGATTTCGTTCTGTATGTCTTCTCCCATTTTAATTTCCCTCTCTTAGATGAAGATCTCGACTTATTTCTGCATTGCCTCTCTATTGTAGAGTCTTTTTTCTTTTTTCTTTGTTCTTTGTTATTTCCTTTCTTCTTTGCTGTTCATTCAATAAGCTCTCTACCATGGTAACAAAGGACAAAACAGGACCTCAGTTACTTGAAGTAATCACCAGCGTTTCCCATGAATCTAGAGTGTCCCGAATAGAAGTAAGGCTTGTAACTCATCATCAAATTTCATATTTGCCCTGGTGAGTTTGTTCACTAGATCTTGGAACTTATTTAAGTGCTCATCCATCGCTGGGCCATCTGCATGCTGAAGATTAACAAGCTTCTTAATAGTCCCAACTTTGTTCTGCACATTTTTCCGTTCACAAGTTGTTCCAAGCTTTTCCCAGATAGATTTGCTTCTGTCTCTTCGCCAATATGGAACATACTTAGATCAACCCATGACCTGATATAAGCAATTGTCTTATTGTTCATCATCTTCCATTCAAGTGCTTCAAGTTTTTCTGGTTTGACAGCCGACTTAATGACAATCCACAAATCTCTACACGACAACAAATCTTCCATTTAAACTTTCCAGATGGAGTAATTGCTTGACGTCACTTTGATCATTGGTACGATTGAGTCATCCATTAAATCTGTTCATAAGCAATAGAATGAACCAACGCTCCAATACCACTTGATAACTTTAAACCTATGCTTATTTATGAACATATTAAATCTTTTTGTTCTGTTTCAATATATCTTAATATGCAACAAAAGAAAGAACACCAAGATTTACGTGAAACCCAAGCGGCGAAAGAAAACCACTGACCAAGAACAACCTGGTCAATCCACTAAGAAACAATTCAGAATACACCAAAACTCCAAACAACAAAAGGAACTAAATATCCCGATACAAGACTCACTTGACCACAGAGAAATCCTCCTCAATGATCTACCAACTCAAACTGAGCATGTTCCTTGCACTAGATGATCCTCAAGTTTGCAGCTTGATTCTTTGTTCTTAGTTTTCCTTGATGAAACCAGTTGCGCTTAACTGTTTCATCCATTCTACTCATTTTAACCTTCTATTATCGTTGGTTCATCTTAGGCCTTCATAGTGGGCTGGCCCAACAATGCCTCTTACTCAAACTTTGGACAATTAGACCACATAAATGACACGAGAAGCCACGAACGCCGATCTGTATGTGATCTTGGGAGACGTCATTTGGCCACCATTTGACACCAGCGTATTGGCTGTATTGTGTCATCCTATCGTAATTTTTTCCTGAATTTTTTCAAACAGTTGTAGAAACCAAATGAATTTCACCATAGTAGAGACACAACAATGATCGCTGGCAGAATGAGCCTTCAACATCATCCTTCATATTTAGTTTCTTGCGATATTACAAAATGACACTGGGTCGGGAAAACACTATTTGGGCAATGACCCATTTATGGAACCAATCTCCATATGTTTGAATTTCTCGTGGAGAATAGGAGTTGAAGCAATCTGAATCGTTGATTTGTTATAGCAAAATAATGTCATTACTGGGTCAACCCCCTAGTCAAACAATTATTGCCAAATCCACTTAAATTCACAACAAATAGCTCGCATTACTCAACTCAAAGAAAGTGATAATGTATCATGTTTCTTAGTTTTCCGTCCAATGGATGAAAAACCTAGAAATTTAAAATATCCTATCAATGGTTTCCTTGTTTTTGGTCAAGTAGCCTACTCTAAATCACAAATACCATACACTTTAAGAACATTGTTAGTTCGAAGTTATGTAGTACCGAATCTCTAATTTCATCAGGCTGAGTCGGACTCTCCGATGCTCGACGCTTGACACAAAATGCTTTTGTTTTGATTTTTTCCTTTAATTCGATTTGTTCTTCGCCGTAGAAGTGACTTATGTGCTTTAACGACTTTATTATGTAGTCGATCTACTTATGGATTCATGCAAGCAATGATAGACCGGATAGTGATTTTTTTGGGAGGTGATAGAATCGACGAGCGATATGCATTTTTATAAAGATAAATTTTATTAAAGAATAAATTGATAAATATTTGTAATTTTAGACTTCAACATATTCTAACATTTATTTTATATATTTTTTATTTAATATTATTTTATTTGAAAGTTCAAAGCGAGTTGAAAATCCGACTCTTACAATCTTATCGAATCGAATCGAATCAAGTCAAGTCGGGTCGGTTTAACTAGTCGGTGTCGGATAGGTTCAAAGCATAATTCATTGTCTAGGATTACTCTTCAAATATCTTACGACTCGTTGTGTTGCCATCATTGTTCTTGTTTTGGTTCCTGCATGAACTATGAGAGAACCCATACGACTTAATTGAATTATGGTCTAATTAACAACAAATAGATTAGTAGACCAACAATATGACGATACTTTTCAGGATGGGATATTGTGGATCCTTTAGCATTACGAAGCTTGTGATGTTGTTCTAGTGGGGTTGCTTCTAGTTTACTTTCCAAAAATCTTGATTAAGAAATAATGTCTAAAGAATACTTTCTTTTACAAAGATATAATGTCACCTCCTCGAGCCACTGCTATACTAAAAAAATATTTCAATTTACCGAGATCTTTCATATGAATTTTTTTACTTAACCTTCTTTTTTGATCCATTAATTGCATACTATTCCATGCAATGATTAAATCAAATACATAGACCAAAATTTGGAGATGAATATGCTAAGAATCAAATGAAGATTGCAAAATTCCAAACTCCTTCCGTTGTGGTTAAAAAACCAGGGGTACCAACAGTCGTCCGGTTCGTTAAAGAACAAACTCGGATTTGATTTATTTGTTATGGGGGAAACGATTAAGGAATAAATAAGGAAATCGGCAAATCAATTTAGAGTGGAAAACCCCTGGAAATGGGAAAAAACCACTTGACTAAGAGCTAGAAATGCTCTTAGTCGGTTCACTAATAGAACAATTCATTACAAACAGTGGGCTTATGAAAATGACCAGGTAAAAGAAAGCACTAAGAATTCCGGCAGGGTAACAGCATGTTCTTGTGCATCCAAAAGGTCCTTCTCATTCCGTCGTCAAGCCTTGTATTTATAGAGCTGAAATTGTATGTAATCCACGCCCTGTAACCGCCTCTGACAAGGTTGTTGGAGGTTGTTTTCACATGCTGGAAAACGTGGATGGGACCGAAGCTTAGTCTTCGTGATCAGGATATAAGTGTAGAAGGTGTGGTTGAGCCTGGAGCGCAAGACACGTGGGTCATAACCGTCTTGACCGATCCATTGGATCGGTCCCAGAAGCAATGCGTCATACACATTATTAGCCTTCGGTCCCCTATCACTGACTATGGGCTTTTGGACCAAGTGGGCTCTCAGGTCCATCAATCCTCCTTGTCGGGTCGAATGTTTGTTGGAAGTTGGATCTGGGGCCTTTAAGTTTGGCGTCCGTCACTTGGGCCGGCCTAGCAAGGCTCGGGCTTAACCTGGTTCAGGGTACCGGGATCCAAAGGTCTCATCACTAACCCCTCAGACTTTATCGACATCATAATGGCGATGTAAGTTCGACCATCTGACTAAGAGTGTTCGGGGCAAGGATGCCTAATCAAACGAACTGAGGACCGTACCCGAACTGGTTATGACAGCATCCTTGAAGACCGATCTTGCACTTAGAGAATTTTTAGAAAGTTAGTTTTCAAATTTGAAAGATGTAAAGGCTATGAGCAAAAGTGTAATTTGAGCTTTAACAGTAGCTTGCGCTCTTCCGTATTCCAAAGGAAGGACAGGTCGTCAGACTGTGGCCGCCCGCAGCAGTGATGTGTCACTTTGTGAGTGGCTAGTGTGAGAGTATAAAAGTTGGGATTTTGGTACTGTGCAACCATCATTTGCCATTTCGCGAAGAATTCCCAAGCCCTATACTCCCCGGTGATTTCGTTCCAATGCTCTCAAACCTTTTTTTTCTTCGCAAATCTTAAGGTAACCACTCATGGCACCTCGTAAGGCTATATTCCCTTCGTTTATGAGATTGACACCGAAGAACTTCGGGTCAAGTTCTCTATTCCGTCCCATTATTCAATCTGGAGGGGGAAGGAAGACGTTCCTTGCTTCCTTCCCGTTGAGATGAACGTTGATGCTAACGCCTTACCCGTTAGTTATGCCTACGTGAAGTGCGGCCTGCGGTTCCCGCTTCACCCTTTTGTATCAGCTATACTTTGGGAGATCCACTGCCCAACTTTCGTTCTTTTTACGGGAAGTTATGTGTATATAGTTACATTTATTTTATATTGTTATAGGCAGGGGATAGAACCAAACCTGAGACATTTTTTCAACCTATTTTTGGTGGTCTCCCAAAGGGGTAGAATGTTGTTAGGATGTCGTAGGTTGTATTATATTGTGATTCGCACCAACGAGTGTGCCATCGTCGATAAGGAGGAATCCCTACATGAGTGGAAATCCTGTTACGTCTAGATAGACGTTCAGAGGGAGAACTTGTTGAAAGTGAATTCCTTGATCACTCACCCTGACATTGGGTGGTTGAACCGAAACCGATTCAACCATTCCCATCAGGATATTGCCAACACATTGGCGATGCTTCCCCCTCCCGAGAAACATCTTAAGCGTATAGACATACTTCGCGAGAAGAAGCTATATGAGATAGGGGTGGCGGGTAGGATCGGAGCTCCTGCCAGAAGGGGGTATTCTCTAGTTCGGGCTCATCTGAGTCAGGAGGATCGGGTATGGATTTTAACGTGCCTTAGTTAATCTCTCCTGATCCTTATCATTTTTCTTATGCAGGCTCCACAGATACAATGTCTCGAAACCAAATGGCTGAGATCGCTGCTGCCGCTAAAGCTAGGAAGGATGCTAGGTTGCGGTCATCCAAATCAACATCAGACACCCCCGTGGAGTCTTCTCGATAGGCGGGAGGTTCCAGTAGCCAGAGGCCCGGTCCCTCAATGGTGGAGGTGGATGAGGTGATTTCAACGAAAATCCGGTCTTTGAGCTTGTCGGCTATGTATAGGATCGGGAACAGTTCCCCCATGGATCTTAACATCGTGCAATTGTTGCTGCGGGGGGAGATGAGAGTTGAGGATGTCCTCCCATCCTCCAACTTAGAGGATAACATGCAAAGGCCCCCTCTATCTCCAAATAAATACAAACAGGCGCCAAAGGCCCCGAAGCAGTACAAGCGGCTGAGGAAAGCCGGAGAAGGGCCTGTAGCCCCGATCCCGAAGAAAGGGATCTTAATTGGTGGACCATCGGTCCCCACGCCATCATACCCTGAACTCATCAAGGGGCGATCCAAGATATGGTCTCCTCTGTCTTGAAGGCTCGGGGACCTAAGAGAACTCAAGTTTCATGGAAGGATGCCATGCTCGAGGAGTATAGGCTAATGGTGAGGAAGAATCCCACCGAATTGGATGGCTCCATCTCCAGTTTGGTGGCCGCTTATCTGGAATCTCATGCCACAATAAGTTGTCTTCATACTCTACTACTTAAGTAGGTTTTAAATTTGACTAGATTCACCTTTTGCAGACGTGTAGAAGAGGCTTGGATTTTGCATCTGCCATCCAGCTGAGCCGAAGTTCTGCTTCAGCTTCAAACGAGGTGAGGGATCAACTTGCCCTAGTTCAGCGGCAAGTTGAGTTTAAGCAGAAAGAGCTGGAATCGGTCTGAAATGAGCGGGACCATTTGAACGGAGATTTATTGGGAGCGGGCACCCAACTCTCGCTTGCCATTTCCCAAGCAGCGGAGGGGGAAGCAAAACATAAAGAAGCACAATCCGCTGCTAACTCCGCAACGGCCCGAGTTTTGGAACTAGAGCGTCAGATACAAGAGTTATCTGACGAAAGCAACAGACTTCTCCTTCGGTCCCAGGAGGAAAAAGATGCCCTGAAAGAAGAATTGGTTAGGGGCGAGGAAGCAATTGAAGGAATGGTTCAGGAAACCCTTCTGGATTTTGCCCGATCACCGCTGATGTTTGCTCTAGCGGCAAACATTTATGGGCCAGACATCTCCCAGTACATGGACAACATGAAGGGCCAGATAATCAACAAATTTTGTCTGGACCCCGAAGATGAGTACTAGGAGTTGATCGATCTCCTAACTAAAGACGAGAACTTCAAAGAGATCCAAGTTTTAGATGAACCTCCATTGGATAAGGACCCCAACTTCCCTTTGTTTGACTTAATGGAAAAATCTGTCAATGGGTTAGTTGAGGAGAGGGAGAGGAAACTGGACGATCTCAAGGCATGGATCGCAGAGAAGTCCGAGGTAGCAGATAGGGAGGAATGATAGATATATTATGTTTAGATCTTGGGTTCTCCCCTTCTGTATTTTGTCTATTATAACTATCATCTTTCGATACATTTTTTCTGCTAAGTATAAGTTCGGGTCTATATTGAACCTAGACCGTTCGGTCATCTTAACTTAGGTTGGGGTCTTGCTATGCTTAATAAGTTAGGAAATTTTAATCGCATTAACTGATCACTCTTTATTCCGTCCCTATCGAGCATTATGACTTTGGTGGTGCTGTCTTGGTTCTTTATTAGTCCATGGCAAGCTATATCGAAGTCATGGTTCTAATACAAGTCCCGTGTCAAGCATCGGTCAAGCCCCGGTTCTGCATAAGTCCCAATATAGGCTTGCGTTTGTGCTTTGACTGGCTAATTATGTCCCAGTTATCCCATCTATGGTCAGTTACAAAGAAGCAAGGGTTATTTCCGAAGGGTGAATGCCATCAAATGAGAGATTAAGTTCGCAGTATGTTCTGGGAATTTTGCGATCCGTCTAAGTACTTAACAAGCGTGGAGACATCTGACTCGTCAGAGCGGTCGCAACTACTTGAAAGTCTTATGGACGGACTGCTACGGTCGCCAGTCCAAACTCGTCCATAAAATCCAACTTTAAGAGCGGCCGCTCACCTAGCTAGAAATAATTTATATTGCATCTGTTGTATATTTTTCATAATATGAGAAACATTTTTATGGTTCAGAATTGCCACCAATTGTCGAAGATTTTACAAAAAATGTCGCCTTAAGTTCATAACATTCCAGGTTCGGGGGATCTCATTCCCATCTATTGTTTCCAACTTATAAGCCCCAACCCCTAAGTTTTTCACAACGCAGTGAGGTCCCTCCCAGTTTCTGTCCAGCTTGCCAACGTTTCTATGAACTCTCACATTTCTGAGAACAAGGTCACCTTCTGAAAATTCCCTGGGTAGAACACGCTTATTATGGGCCCGCTCCATGGTTCGTTGATAAGAACACATGCGCGCGTAGATAGTGTTTCTTTTCTCTTCAATCATTTCAAGATCTAAGGATCTTCTTTCATCGTTCAGATGCTCGTCATATTGAGTTATCCAAGTTGATCGTATGGCGACCTCAACTGGACTAACTGCTTAAGACCCATACACCAGAGAGAATGGAGATTCCTAGGTTGTAGATCGGGGTGTCGTTCTGTAAGCCCATAAAACCTCGTAGATATGATCGGACCACTTCCCTCCTTGGTCTTCCAACTTAGTTTTCAATCCCTTCAAGATAACTTTGTTGGAGACCTCTATCAATCCGTTGTTTTGGGGGTAAGCTACCGACGAAAAATGCTAAGCGATGCCCAATTTGACACACAGATCCCGTACGGACTTTCCCAAAATTTGGGCCCATTATTCGATACGAACGCTCTGGGATCTCCGAAGCGGCTTATAATGTTTCTCCACGGGAAGTTTTTCACCACTTTCTCTGAGATAATAGCCACTGCCTCAGCTTCGATCCATTTGGTATAATATTCAACAGCCACAATACAGAACTTTTGCTGCTTTACCGATCGGGGAAAAGGTCCCAAGATATCAATCCCCCACCTTTGAAATGGACACGGGAGTGGGGTCATTGATAAAGGTGCCCCCGGCAATTGTGGGACGGGGGCATGGTATTGACAAGCAGCACAGCGTCTAGTGTATTTCTTAGCATCCTCAAGGAGTGTCGGTCAAAAATACCCGGCCCTGATAACACGATGATATAAAGATCGAGCCCGAGTGTATACCGCATATCCCCTCATTAACATAAATCATAGCGGCCTCATCCTCAATAGGGGATAAATATCGCAAGAGCGGTTCTTCAAAACTCTTCTTAAATAATCGCCCATGGTTTAAGACATATCGCTTAGCCCGGGTCTCAATCTTTCTGGCCTCAGATCCATTTTCAGGCAGATGGCCATTGGTCAAATATTTAATAAAGGGGTCCATCCACATGGGTTCCCCTGAAGAGTCAATAGTAGGGATGTCAATGGGCAGGGTTTGGGCCGGGTTTGATCAAATCCACACCTGCTCCACCACTCATCACTTCAAATCCATGTCCGCCCCAAATCCACGTTGGGTTTGAATATTCAAATCCGTGCCCTACCCTTGTGAATACCCGCCCCACGGCGAATAATCCAACCCACGTAAAATAATTTTTTTCATTTTGTCCCACAATATTTTTAAAATTTTCTTAAAAATATTCAAAATAAAAAGTAATACATATTGTAAAATAGATTGTTTTTATTTTTATAACTTATATTTATAAACATATCGAACTTTAAAATAATGTAAATAAATATGGGTGACATTTAATGTTCATCCTAATTATTTTGTAATAAGTTAATTTTCATCATATATGTTTCTTGGAATGAAAGAGGATATAAATGTATTATTTTTTATTCAATTTTAGTCATCACCGTTAAATAGTCCGTCAAATTGAAACACAGAGTGCTGTTGTCTTCTCTTTTCTATCGATATTCACCACTCACATCTCTCGCTNCATACTTCGAAACAGCGAGAAAAATAAGAAATATGGTCTTCATAATTCATAGATTTGACAATCATATCATCAACATATATTTCCATCATGTGGCCTATCAGATCTCTAAAGATTTTATTGACCAACCTTTGGTATGTTGCTCCAGCGTTCTTCAAGCCGAATGGCATAACCATATAGAATAAACGCCGTCTTCGGTTATGAATGATGACTTTTTCTAATCTTCCTCAGCAAGGAAGATAAGATGATACCCGTAGTAAGCGTCCATGCTATTCATCATTGTGCTGCCAGCCATAGCATCCACTAGACGGTCAATATGTCGTAGGGGGAAAGGATCCGACTCACAGCTTTTGTTGACGTCGGTGAAGTCAATACACATCCTCCATTTCCCATCTGCCTTGGAGACCACTACCGGGTCTGCAACCCATTAGGTAGTGGATTTCTCTGATAAATCCCTACCGCAGTAGTTTGTTCACCTCAACCTAGATAATTTCAATTTTCTCATGAGAATAGCGTCTCCTCTTCTGCCAAATAGGCTTTGTTCCAGGCTCGATGTTGATCCGATGCTCACTTTCAGATCAATCTATCCCTCGAGCATCGTCCGGGGTCAAAGTGAATATGTCCACATGGCTTCTCAGCAATTGGACCAACTCTTCCTCAAAAGATTGAGCCAGATGTGCCCCGATGCGGGTAGTCTTAGTTGAGTCATCCTCAACCAAATTGATTAGCTTGAACCCAACGGGTTCCATAGCTTGCCTCGGTGTGGTGGCTCTTCGAGCAAATCCACCCTGGCCCTCTTGATCGGTGAAAAAGTTCGACACGAGCTCATGTAGCACTGTCTTGCTACTTTTTTATCCTCCTTTACAGAAATAACTCCATGAGCGGAGGGAATTAGAGCATCATATGATAAGTAGAAGGGACCACCTCAAACTTACTGAGATCGCTCCGTTCGATAATGGCGTTGTATGCCAAGTCGACTTCAACGACAACGAATTCCAAGGTCTCGGTTCGGTCCTTGCATTGATCTCTTAAAGTAACCGGGAATAGAATTTTCCCGCATGGAATAACGCTCCTCTAGTCGAATGCCCAGAGGGTAATACTGCCGATAGGGAGATCATGAAGGGCCGCTCCAAACATTTCCGCTACTTCGCGCTTCATCAAATTGCACGAAGCCCTGGTATCCACTAAGATCCTGTGGACCCGGCGATTAGCAATAATTCCAGTGATGATGAGAGGATCATCACATGGATCAATCATTCCTTCCCGATCCACTGCGGTGAAGGTAATAGTGCCCTCGAAAGAAGAGGACTACTCAGATTTGGAGTTCTCAACGGAATCTCCGCGCGCTGCTCTCTTTCGGTCCCTGACCGATTCATTGATTTTTATTCCTCTGAAGATAACATAAATATTTCCGTCCACTTCTCTTTCTCTGGGCACCACCTCATTCTGAGGAGGCTGGGTGTCCATTTCAGCAGGTGGAGGAGCGGGATGCTCCTATCTCCCACCTTCATTTTGCGAGGCTCTGCTGCCACGGCCCCGCCATCTCCTTCTTCTGCCCTGGCCACGGTTCTCTCGACCGTGTTGCCTCTGTCTTGTTTAGGTGGAGGGGACCTTCGGTCCTCCGTCCGATCATTATAATTTCGGGGCAGTTCCCGATTATCCCTTCCCCTCATCATGTGACGATCGTTACCTTGATGGCCCATTCAGGAAGAGTCGGCTCGTTTGCGTTTGTGATCAATCTGATCGGGCCTCTCCTTATGCATTGCCGCTACTGTCTCTTGCAATAGTGGGCACTTCACCGTCGGGTAATCATGATTATGATGCAACTCGCAATATACCCGATTGTCCTCCTTCTTCGGGGGGACATTCTTCTCAGTTACAGCCGCTATTTCTCGCGGCTGCTTCTTAGGGTAAGAAACCCTATGGTCACCTACGGGTCAGAGTTCCCGCTAGGCTTTCGATAACTTGCTCCCAGTGCTTCATCCACCTTAATGTACTTGTTGATTTTCTGAAGGAGCTTTCCTAATATGGATGGTGGGCTCTTTACCAAACTGGCCAAAAGGCCGCATGGTCCCAGGATGTAACGATCGCAAACCGGGCCTTAACAATGTCTATGCGCTAGTGAAATAAAGTAAGACAATTTAACGAAACATAATTCAAGGTCAAGGAAATATCATCGTCTTTCAAAGTACAACTAGACAAGTTAAAAACAAAAACAAAAGGGTTGACTCGTACTGCAGACGATCGAAGACCTCAGTTCCAATGCCACCTATGCCTTCTGTCTTCCCCCTACAAAATCTGTTAAACGGTCATAGTCTATTAAAATAAACTTCTGTATAATATTCTTAATTCGCTAGATTTCATTCCTTTTTCTCTTATTCTTTTAGTTTGCTTATTCTTTTATATTTTCTTTTCTTTTGTGTTATTTCCTCTCCTTATCACTTCCTGGTTTTCTACTGTGGTCGGTTTTTACAGGCCCGACGACATGTCTCGCCCAAATCGACCGTAAGCTGTTAGTTGGCTCGACGAGAATATATGCTTCCCTTCCCCAATTAGAGACTCGAGCGCTACCCCGTTCCTATCCGATTCCGTTCGGCTCTGTAGTACGCACAATTCTGTTCTTGAGAACCCCTGTGTTCCTTCCTCGGACATGTCCTACCTGTGGCTGACCGTGCTCATGAACACGATGTCGGGTTTGGTGTTCCCACCTCGCCTCGAGACTTCTGTTTTTACCTTACACTCCTTTCGATTTAGCTTTATATTCGCTTAAGCCCCTAACTATGAACCTTCTTTTAATTCACTATGTTTACTCCGCTTACTTGATCGTCCTATGGCATGGTGCCTTCTTGTTCCCTACTTCATGCATATACGTATTAGCATGTTATACCGTACACTCATAAGCCGAGGTCTGACGAGTATCTCGGGTGTGCTCCCCATACACTCGTCTCCTTTCCTGTCCAAGTATCAAGTTGGTCGCCAACTGACTCATTCGGGCATCATTCTGTTCGATTTTCCCACTTAGTTCTTTGAATTTCAGCTCAATTAGCTCTCCAATCTTTTGCAGAGTATTGCTTTGCTCTCCGGTTGCTGCAATTTTCGCTCGCGGCTCCGGAATACGATCAATATCTTCCTCTGAAGCCACATCATTAACAGGTTCTGGGGTAACATTGATCCTCCGAGCTCTCCTTAGAGCTTCAACTTGCTCTAATTGAGCGATTAAAGTACGTCTCCGCTCTTCCAAATCTTCATCGGTCTCCGTTTGATCCGCAGATCTTGAGCGTGCAGGTGGCGAAAGGCGGGCATTATTACGGACCGCAACCCGGCCAACTCTTGCGAATTCATAACACTTAGATAAACATTGGCGTGATCGAGGATAAAAACTAGGTGCCCTTCCGGATGAAAACCCGCTTCGAGAGGGCCGAATAGTTACATTTTGAGCAGGGGGCTCCTCCAGAACTGATGACCAAGCCCTCGGTAATGCAGCAAAATCATCATTAACTTGAAGAATAGGATCCGCCTCAATTTCTTCATCAAAAATATCTTCATCAGAATTCCGAGTAGTCATGATAATAGAAATCTAAACTCAGCAATAAAGCTCTCAATGGGATAAAAATCTCGAGTCCCCACGGACGGCGCCAAACTGATCTAGTCTAAAAATATTTTGGGTATTCATTTTTAGATCAGTCAATTTATTAATTATTCGGAGTTCAATTTATGTGGGGACACGAGCGATATACGAGGTTGGGCCCACAATGTGTGAGCTTACGTCCTCGGGAGAGCGAAGCTCTACCTTGGTTTCCACTATAATATTCAAAGGATACAAGTACAATGAGGTGATAACAATAACACAGGTGAAAACGGCTCGGAAAACTATCGAAAACACTCCGTCGGGCTGGCAGCCGCGAGTTGTAGTCAACAACTCGCAGAAAACACTGTATCAGCAACAAGTCGCGAAAAAGATTGTTCCAGCAACAAGTCGCGACTGCGAGCAGCAGTGCAATAACTCGCGAAATACACTGTTCCAACAACAAGACGCGACTGCGAGCAGCAGTGCAATAACTCGCGAAATACACTGTTCCAACAACAAGTTGCAGATGCAGGATGAAGATCAATAAGTCGCGACTCAGGCTGGGAGGCAGGCAACAAGTCGCGGCTACGGACGAAAAGTCGCGACTCTACAATATGCAAAATAGTATTTTGCCTTGGAAAGTGTGATAACTGTAATAGCCGAGAAAAAGGTACGACGAAACAAATAGTAGGGAATGTAGCGGTAAAGTCTAGACGAGAGATAATGAGAGATACGGGAACGAAAGAATGTAAAAGGGAACGAAAAATAGAAAAGTAAAGAAAAAGATAAAAAGGGGGTCAAAAAGCAAAAGAAGGAGGAGTCAAAATGTGAATTAGAAAAGTTAAGATGTCTATAAATAGGGGTGAGGAGGCCCAAAAACGAGTTAATCATCATTAAGACCCGAAAATCCGAAAATTCCCGCAAAGAAGGAAAATTATCGCGAAAATCTTCAAGGCACAAAATTATCGCGAAAAAGTTGAAGGCAAGAATTGTCGCGAAAATTTTGAAGAACAAAAATTGTCGCGAAAATTTACGAAGGCAAAATTGTCGCGAAAATTCACGAAGAGTAAAATTGTCGCGGATTTCCAGTAAGGCATAAATTATCGCGGATTTCATCCCAGTGCAATATTGTCGCGAATTTTAATCCCAGGGTATTATTATCGCGAATTTCAGGGCAGAAGTAGAATTGTCGCGAAAATACTAAGTTCGAGTGTTTTCGTTACGTCCCGAAGTCGGATCGTGGGAGGAAAAGTACATGTGAGGTCTACGGTAACCACATAGTCAACAATAAGATAATAACGTCAGAATTCGAATAATTAAGACCTGTTATGAAATGCAGGGGAAGCACGGGAAGATTATAACACGCTAAAGCAAACGGTAAGCGGAGTGAACACAATATAGTAAGGGAAGGTTCAGACTTAGGGAATGGGATTGGGTTAATAAAGAAGGAAGAAATGATACGAATGAACGAGATAAATGATAATAAGACTCGGGGTGAGGAAGGATGACCATCCGACCGAACCCGGCATCGTGCCTAGTACACGATTCGCCAAAGGAAGGGCATGCCTGATGAAGGGAACGATAAGTTCCAAAGAGGAAAAGATACGTACGAAGAGGGCGGAACGGATCCGGGTGGAAAAAGGGGTAGCGCCTAAGTACCCACCCAGGGAAGGGATGCATATGGCCCGTCGAGTCATCCAACAGCTAACGGTTGGCTTGGGCGGGACATGCACCGAGCATGTTAATCTCGGCAACAGAAAAGTTAATGAATGATGGAAATGATAAGGGTAAAAGAAGAGGGAAATAAGAAAACGGTTAAGTGAATTGGTTCATGTGTGTGTGTATGATGTAACTAAGAAGTAAGAAAGATAATGTGTAGTGTGTGTGAAGTTTCCTTTAATAGATTGTGACCGCTTTACAGATTTTGTAGGTGACGCAGGTGAGATATGATAGGGATGGGAAAGGAGGTCGTCGGTTGTCCGGTGATAGAGTCCGGTCCTTCGGAGAACACTCTAAATTATGCTGNCATCCTCCATTTCCCGTCTGCCTTGGAGACTACTACGGGGTTCGCGACCCACTCAGTGTAGTGAATCTCCCTTATGAAGCCCGACCGCAGCAACCTGTTCACCTCTACCCGGATGATCTCAATCTTCTCAGGAGAATAGCGTCTCCTCTTTTGCCTTATCGGCTTGGTTCCAGGTTCGGTGTTGATCCAATGCTCACTATCGGATCGGTCAATTCCCTAGAACATCGTCCGGGGCCCAAGCGAAGATGTCCACATTGCTTCTCAGCAAGCGGACAACCTCTTCTTCGAAGGTCAAGGCTAGATGCGCCCCGATGCGAGTGGTCTTGGTTGAGTCATCCTCAACCAAGTTGATAAGCTTGAAACCGACGGGCTCCATAGCTTGCCTCGGGTGCGGGGGCTCTTCGAGCAAATCCACCCGAGCTCTCTTAATGGGTGCCAAGGTTCGGCACGAGCTCATGTAGCACTGTCTTGCTTCTTTTTGGATCCCCTTAACAGAAACCACTCCATGAGTGGAAGGGAACTTGAGCATCATATGGTACGTGGAAGGGACCGCCTCAAACTTACTGAGGCCAGTCCGTCCAATGATAGCGTTGTAAGCCAGATCGACTTCAACGACTATGAATTCCAGGGTCTCCGATCGGTTCCTGTCCGGTTCTCCTAGTGTGACTGGGTAAAGAATTTTCCCGCACGGGATAACACTTCTCTGGTCGAACAACCAGAGGGTTATATTTGCAATCGGGAGATCATGGGTCGCGGCTCCGAGCATCTCCGCCACATCACGCTTTATCAAGTTGCATGAAGCCCCGGTGTCCACCAGAATCCTATGGACCCGTCGATCGGCGATAATTCCAATGACGATAAGAGGATCATCACATGGATCGATGACCCCCTCGCGATCGGCTGCGGTAAAAATGATTTCTCCCTCAAAGGTTGAGGGTCGCTCAGTCGATTCGTACTTTACCAGCCCTACAGATTCGGAGCTCTCGGGGAACTCCTCACGCGCTGCTCTCTTTCGGTCTCTGACCGACTCATTAATCCTTATTCCGCCAGAGATAACATAAATATCTCCGGCGACCTCTCTCTCCCTGGGCACCTCCTCATTTAGGGGAGGTTGGGTGCCCACTTCGGCAGGTGGGGGAGCTGGCTGCTCCCTCCTATCTCCTTCATTTCGCGGGGCTCTGCCGCCACGGCCCCGCCATCTCCTCCTACGGCCCTGGCCACGGTTCTCTTGACCGTGCTGGCCTCTATCCTGTTCGGGTTGGGGAGATCTTTGATCTCCCGCCCGGTCGTTGTAATGTCGGGGTTGACCCCGATTGTCTCTTCCCCTTGGCCTGTGACGATCGTCACCTTGATGGCCCGCTCGGGGAGAATCGGCCCGCTTGCCCCTCCGATCGTCATGATCGGGCTTTTCCTTATTCATCGCCGCTACTGTCTCTCGCAGTAGCGGGCATTTCAGCGTCGAGTGATCGCGGTTGTGATGCAACTCGCAGTAAACCCGATTGTCCTCCTTCTTCGGAGGAGCGACCTTTTCAACCACAGCTGCAACTTCTCGCGGCTGTCTCTTAGGGTAAGATACCCTATGGTCACCTGCGGGATCAGAATTCCCGCCAGGCTTTCGATATCCCGCTCCCAGCGCTTCATCCACCTTGATGTACTTGTTGATTTTCTGAAGAAGCTTCCCCAAGGTGGATGATGGGCTCTTCACAAGGCTGGTCGAAAGGCCACAAGGTCCTAAGATCTGCTGTATGATATCGATTTTATCTCGGAGCTCCAACTTGATACCCCGGGCAGTTCGGTTGAACTTCTCCATAAAAAAGCGGAAACTCATCTTCGTCGGGATATACTTCATGTCATATAGTTCCTGCCTGCTACGAGGCGGTCCTACATTTGGAGTGAACTGCTCCGAGAAAGCCAGGATGAATCCGCCATACGACTGTATGGATCGGGCTGGCAAGTTCTTGAACCAGGTTCGGACATCGCCCTGCAACCCCGCCGCGAAGATGCGGCACTTCAATGAGTCAGAGGCCCGAACGGTCCCCATCCTCAGCTCGAAATCCGCGACGTGATCGATCGGATCACTGTCGGCTTGATATACTGGTAACCCTTCGGGGTTACGATAGTATCGATCGGAGACTGCCGCCCAGATCTCTTCAGAAAACGGGAGCATCAAATCTCCCAGCGCGGCGGAGACGCCTCCAGATTGTTGGGATGACGCCTGGGCCACATGCAGATTGTGCCACCAGTCATCATCCTTGCTCCGCCTGATCGGGGCATCCATGGCCCGATCAAATAGTCCAGGATTACGCTCCAGATTAGGACTGCAATCCCTCTGCGTTCGCAAGGTCTCCAACTCCCTGGTAAGCTCGTCGATGCGTCTCTGCATCTGTTCCTGGTCCGTCCCAGGAAAGGGAGTTGGAGTTCTAATTGGAGGAGGCGGAGTAGATTGGTATCTCGGCCTCCTCATTGTTATTCTGCGCCTGATAATCTCCTCTTCATCGGAGCTCAGCGCTTCTGGGTCGCTTTCGTACCCTCTGTTGGCTGGAACAGGGCTTGTGATAGCCGGTGGTTCTGTTCCACTCCTCTCCAACGTAACTTCCAGTATAACTTTCCTAACAACAGCTTACAGGTCCTGTAAAGAGAACGTTGAAGCTGGAACATTGTTGGGAAGCGTGTCACTATCGTTCGTCGAAGTTCCAGTCGACATGCCTTTGATTATCCTATCGCAGGTAAAGACCTCAAATGGGGATTAAAAACTCGGTAACCACGGACGGCGCCAAACTGTTGTGGTTCGAAAACTCGGTTATTATTTATTTGATATGTGGAGAACGGTTATGAATCAAAGGTGAAAAGACGCGAGGATTTTAGAGTGGAAAACCTCGAAACGAGGAAAAAACCACTTGACTAAAGGCTAAAAGAAGTGTCTTTAGTCAGTTCAAAATAACATATTCATGATCATACAAGACATGTTTGTTCTTTAGATAACAAAGAGAAAAATGAGAGTCGAAAATAAATCAAGAACAACTCCTTTGTGCGAAAGCTCTGGAGAGAAAACGGAAGAAGGTCATTTTCTCACACTCTAAGCGTCCTTTTTATACTCCCAATGTACTATGTACAGTAGGGTGTCATTTTGTGCCTGTCCTTTGCTGCTAGGTCGGCTAATGTCAGGTGGAGCAGCCGCCGGAAACGGCCTCACAGAACTGTATGGCGCTAGACCTTTCGGCGCTACTAGCCGGCTACTTTCTGGCCACTGGTGGCTCGTACGTCTTCGCCGGACCACGCTTCTGACAGGGCTGTCGAGGGTTGTCGTTGCATGGGTTGAGTGAGAATGACCCGAAGCAACGCCTGTAATATGTGGACCGATCGATCCGGCGCGTAGGAGATGCTGGGCCCTACACATCGGGACCGATCGCCATAGATTATCGATCGGGCCATAGGATCTGAGTGAGCCATTCACTCACGTGGGCTGGCTCTGGTCCTTCAAGTTCAGCTTACGTTGTTTAGACTTCTTTGGCCAAGCTTGGCCCCTACCCTGTCTGGGGTACCGGGTTCCGGGGATCTCATCACTATTAATTGTTTATAAGTTAAATCTTTTATTAAAAAATAAAAAGTCTAAGGAGTTAATTGCAATTTTTCAAAATATTATAAAAGTAAACTTATTTTGTAACACAAATATAGGCATAGATTCGATTGAAACGACCCGATTACGTGATCTTGAGTCAGGTTAATTGAGTTCAGGTTTGTAGGGGTTCAAATTAAAATGAATATTGAGTTGTTTGGTTTAGGTTTTCAAAATCACAGTGAGGTGCGATGATCGTGCCGTGCGTTGAGATGACCTTGATAATTATGATCGGGATTTAGAAAATTGTTTGCAAAAACTACGGTGATTGTATCGTGATTTTAATAAAATATCTATTTTAACATTTATATTAATATATTTATTATATATGAATATAAGCCAAATAAAAAACAACCGAACTCTGAAATTTTCAACAAAAATAAACAATCGGAAGAACAACCGAAAAGAAAAAATCGAAAGAAAATTGAAAAAAATCCATACAATCGAATACGTATCTTGTAAAAAGAAACCTAAAAATGTAGAACCACGACTTTGGTTTGGTTTTAAATTAATTAATTGAACTTTCAAGGGTAATTTTGGAATTTACCAAATCACGGTGGATTGACCATACGTATGAAGGTGTGACCACATGACCTCCTAAAACTCTGGTACTATCACCACAATTGTCCAGACTGTTTGGTTGTATAAAATAAAATCAATGTGCGGTGACCGCACCGTAGCGTCCACCATGAAATCAAACAATCCCTATATCTTCATAATAAACTAGATATAAAAAACAATAATTTTTTTTACTTAGTTGTACTACTATAAAGTCATACTGGTACTGAGATACATCAAGTCTATTTAATATTTGGATTAAGATTTTAGCTAGAATGATATATTGTTCTTTGGGTTAAACATTAATAATCTTGTCTCACTTTATATTAATGGAACAAAATAAAATAAAATTTTAAATTCTATATATTTCTGATGAAAATATATCGGGTTTTAATTTCTCGATCTAATACAGACATGAACACGATTAACCGGATTCATATCGACGTAATCGGGTCGGATCTTGGTAGTTACAAAATAAGTTTACTTTTTAAATATTTTGAAAAATTGCAATTAACTCCTTAGATTTTTTTTATTTTTTAATAATAGATTTAAAATATAAACAATTAATAGATATATCAATAAAATAATAAAAGATCCTTAATTGTGTAATTATTTTAAAAGAATACTTAGTTTTGTAATTTGAAAGTTCTATGATATGTATTTTAGAAATTCTCCTCTAATAATATCTATTGTCCTTTTTAATATCTATTTAATTTATTTTCATAACATATAAATAATAAAGAAATAAAGAATCTTTCGCGGCGCCTGCCCAATGCCCGCCCATATTAATATTTTATTAATTAATATTTTGAAAAATGAGAAGTAGAACAAACGTATCGGATCTTCTTGGATTCCTTTGACTTTTGCTAACAAAACTATTGAATTCCTCTTCCGACAAATGGGATTTTGATTCATTGTAGTTTCGCACTCTATCTGGTTTCGAAACTGCAATTTGGGGTTTTTCTTGATTTTTTACCAAGAACTGATGTCCGAGATCTCGAAATCTACAATCTTTTCTGTAGGATTCATAATTGAGTTTGTGACATTCGGTTTGCACGCGATTCTTTGCAAGCCCACCTCCCCTCTCATGCCTTACGGTAAATTATAGCTAGCGTATTAATGGCGGCGCAACGAAGCGCGGTTGTGGATACCAGTGCCTTGCCGTCAGAACAGGATGTGGAGAAAAATTTGGATTCTCCAGGGAAGAAGGTAAAGGCTGGTAAATCTCCGTTTTCTCGCTGGGAATTTGCAGTAGCGATTGGGGTTTTTCTTGTGTTTTCTATTGGGTTATTGTGCATTTACCTTACCATGCCTACTGCTGAGTATGAGATTCTAAAGCTGCCTCATTCATTGGCTGATCTTCGGTTGATCAAGTAAGAGAATTTTAATTTCTTTATATTGTTAAGCTTTGGGTAGAAATTTTCTTCTGAACAGTTTCATATTACACTCTTCTTCGCTGCTGCTATGCTTTTTTCACAGTTTTTTATGCTTCATCATTTCATTATATGAATCTTGTCTAGCTCCCTGAACCCTCAATGTGTCAACTTTTATGTATTATTTTCTCTTTTAAGCTGATCATTTGTTTTGTTTGCTTTCTCTATATTTGATTAATGGTAACTGTATGGGAATTTATTGCAAAATTATAGTCTAAAAAGTACAGTGGAAGGTTAAATGTGTTTATTGAAATTGTTCAGGGATCATCTTGCAAATTATTCAGAAATACATCCAGCAAAGTTCATTATGGTGTACTGTTCTACATACATATTCATGCAGACTTTTATGATTCCTGGGACACTTTTCTTGTCTCTTCTAGCTGGAGCACTTTTTGGTGTTATAAATGGTCTTTTTTTGGTCGTCTTCAATGCGACCGCAGGCGCATCATCCTGCTATTTTTTGTCCAAACTCATCGGTCGACCTATCGTTCAATGGCTCTGGCCTGAAAAGCTTCATTATTTTCAGGGAGAGGTATGTAGTTATCAAGTTCGAGTTCCTGGTTTCATAATTTAATCTTAATTATCGTTTTTTTTAGATCGCAAAACGTAAAGAGAAGTTGTTGAATTACATGTTGTTCTTAAGGGTTACTCCAACTCTTCCAAATTTGTTCATCAACTTGGCATCTCCAATTGTAAATGTTCCATTCCATACTTTCTTTGTGGGCACATTATTTGGTCTTATCCCAGCTGCCTACGTTACAGTTAGAGTAAGTATTAATATGAGTATTAGTATTCACATTTATTAACTAACTGTTAATGAATTTTGATTGATTTATAATGAATAGGCTGGGCTTGCACTTGGGGATCTGAAATCAGTGAAAGATTTGTATGATTACAAGACTTTAACCATATTTTTCCTCATCGGATCTCTTTTATTACTACCCACTTTTATCAAGAAGAAACGGGTATACGAATAGCCATTTGTGGGTTGTTATTCGATCAGAACAATTTTTTTTATGTTTAGTTTTAAATTTGCTAAGTGGAAGAAGCACAAAGTTTACTTCAACGGACAAAATACATATTACATATACTGCAAAAAGTTTAATGTAATGTATCATGAGACATAAGAATCATCACACAGAATAATCACCGCTGCATTACTTCAATCACCCAAAATTACAAATGCTGTACCTTAAAAGGCTTATCGAATCTAATCTGCTTCACGACAGGTACCTGCACCATACAAATAAAATTTGAAGCATTTCTAGTAACAAACGCTATACCTACAGACATTGTAACTGATCGACAACATGATACGATTATCGACAATGTGGAATTATGCGTCATTTGAAGCTAAAGAATTTACTTGAGTCTTTGCATCATTCTAGAATGATTAAAGCCATTCAAAAAGTACTCATCAAAAAAATACTTACCAAATCTCTTCATCTGTTGTTCATGAGCCCAATCTTGCTTCGCGTTGTAGAACCTATAAGAATACGGAGAATTTTTTTGTTGAATAACTTCAAACAAACAACAAAAGAAGAATAGTGGGCATCAAGTTCATTAATCTCATAAATTCTAACACTGAACTTATTTGAGGAACATAGTAGACAGCTAGTTGTATAAGCTTGGTTCGAAGGCATTTGAGTATTCGGTAAAGTGTTAGCATTACAAAAAACAACTGGGAATTGTAGAACTATTTGATTCTTTCAGAAGAAAAACAGTACAATAAGTCCTAACAATTTAGAAGCTGCTTGATGACTGGATCCTATAACAACTGTCAATGTCTATTGCCAAACTATTTATTTTTCTTAATGTTCAATTGGAAAGTACCTCTTCAGCAAACTTAATCAAAATGGTTGTTCTGGGCCTCTGTTGACCATCCACGGGAACAAAATGTGCAGTTACTACAGCAGGGAAGCCTGCGTTATCCAGTACCCCCTTTGAAGGTAGAAACATTTATTTCATATATCTAAAAAATAATAAATGATTAAACACCAATGTTAAGTGTAGAACAAACCCTGACAATGCCAGCAACAAATGCCCCACAATTGAAGGCGCCCATATCTTTTGGTATTGAAATAAATCTACCAACATAAATAAGGAAAAATAACAATAATAAATCTGTAATATCTCACCATGAATGAAGATGAATGTGTACCTGTTAACCAGAAGTTCCTTCTCACTGATCATGTACTCATCTTCATGTTCAGTGCCTTTTTCAAGTGAATCAGCTGGCTGAATTGAACATCGTATGAGAGAATAAATTCTTGAAAAAATAATTCTCCTTAACATATAGTGTAATTTAAAAACAAAGTGAATCAAACCTTTCCAAATAAGACCTTCCACATTGTGCTATGGATGAAGGACAAGATTCCCAGTAATCGTGTCTCTCTTCGATTACCCTAGAGTAACATGAAGATACGTGCAAAATACAATAATGGTTCTAGAAATTTGATATGACCAATAATCTCATGGTATTTTTTTGTAAGGTAGTTAGTTGTTCATCATAAAATAGTCTCACTGGCTAGATTGCATAAATTAATAATAGCATAAATTTAAACTTCGAAAAAAATTAAATGAAGCGTATTAGGTTTAGAGCTAAGATAAACCACACACTTAAAATACGCATGGTGGCATATCAAGATGCAAGATAAGTTCACATATCAAGGAAATTTATTTGGATAATGCTTTAATAAAGTAGCACCTTCTCTCGATTGCAAAGAAGTTCCAAAACTCTAACTCCAACGGCATAACCAGCATCCTCCAGCCTGATCCCAATTAAAAAAAAATTAAGGTTACATAAACATTGAACAATCGAGTTTCATATTTTACTCTTATATATGTAACCAATGAACAATAATTTCATCGAACTAGCAGCATATTTCAATACAGCAATTTTGAGAAGATGCAACTGATAAATCACAATTTACCTCCTTTCCAACTCAGTTATATTTTCCACTTGAGTCTGATTATATTGAACAAGCTCGGAAAACAAGAATGCATATGCACTCAGACTGACCTGCAACAGAATCTCAATTAGTATATATATTTACATACATAAACATAATCACAATATGCAACACTTCGAAAAAAATAAAAACAGAATACAAATGCCCACACTAGAAAACGTAAATTGAGAAGAAAAAAGTTCTAATTTACCGATGAAATGAGAGTAATAACAATCAGAAAAAGAAAAGGGTGAACTTACCTCCTGCTTCCCTTTTCCAAGCGGTTTTTCGAGCACATTAGAGGTCTGCCTTATCTTCCCGCTTCCGATCATCCCTCTCCTCTTCTCGCACAAACAGTCACTGATCGGGAGTTAGTCTCTCCCCATTCACAACTTTTCATCAAAAATCTGAAATCTAGGTTTAATGGACTTTCATTATGGGCTTAGAATATAAAGCCTGCTTTGAATGGCCCAAGATACAGATATCCAACGATTTCAGGCAAATTCTAGTACATTAATTATAAGTGGGATTATGTCAGAGGAAAGGATCTAGGGGATATTTCAAAACTACTATCATTTTTCATTACATCTTTTAAATCTGTCATCTTTTTAAATCACATTTCAATTTATTTTTTGATTATAAAAATACTCATATATAATATTTATAAGTTAGGGATCGTATCTCAAATTTTAAAAACATTAAATAACCAGCATAGAAATCAGAGATATTGTGCAAAATATGGTAGATTTTATCCGGTTTTTGTTTATGTGATGAATCGCGTTTGGGAAACGCGAGCTTTGAATATGGCGTTGACTCGCGTTTCCCAAACGCGAGCGGCAAATTTTTGCAATTCTTTGAGTAATCAAATTTCAGGCGCTTGAGTTTGCCAAAGTCGATTCCCGGGACGGTCAACTTTCGCAAAATCGATTGCAATTGATTTGTGGTTGGGCGACTCGTTTCTTTTCTTCCTCTCTTCTCCTTTCCTCCCCTCCGCTGCCGCCACTGTCCACCCTCCGCTGCGCCATTTTGTTGCCTCATAGCTTGATTTCCGGCATTTATTTGTGTGTTTCGTCATCGGTAATGTTTGGTTTCGAATATTTACCGTTTAGTTCATGTTTTCGGTTTGTTACGTATGTTTTCGAATTGTTTACGTATCTTTGAATCGTAACGTCTTAACTTTAGATAATCTTATAATTTGAGACTAAGTGATATGTAAAGTGTTAGTTTTACATATTGTTTTAGACTAAGTGATAGATTTAGAATAAATTATGTTTATATTTGATTAGTTTTTAGTTGAAAATGATGAATGTTAGGCTATGTTTTGCATACGTTTTCATAATGCATTTTGATTGTGACAATGCATTTTCGTAGTTTTTACATAACAGCACCACATTCTCATTCACATTTTACTCATAATGTATTTTCGCTTTTTCATGTGGATTGTGCTTAGAATGCAAAATGTGATCCCAACCACATTCTAAACATGAGAACACATTTTAAAATTTTAAATTACAGATCTATCCCACATTATCATAATCTTCAACTTTAACCACGTGTTTCCATGAATGTTTTCATATCGGTTCGAAATTTCGTACAGGTTCAGACCAGTATGATCGGTACACCGGCCTTTGTAAAAAAATAAAAAAAATTTCCGGGTCGACCCGGATACCCGGTTTTTTGTGTACCGGCCGATATAAAAACATGGGTTTCCATTCTATCTTATCCCAAACTGGAATACTTGTTGAAGGTGAAGCTTCAAGTGTTATAAAAACTCAGATATTTCAAGGTGAAGCTTCAATATTTTCAACATTTTTACTACGTCGGATTCAGGTGTGTTTCACAATCTACACTTTTTCTTAAGTATTCTGTTTGATTTTTTGTTGGGGTGTCGGACAATATGGACGACGTGGATGATAAATTTATGAAGTATCATTTATTGATGTATTTGTGTTGTATTAGCAATATTTCAAATTTAATTAAATCGAATATAATCTTATTCATAACTAAAAGGATAATAGTCATTTATTATATAAAATGCATTTTACATCTAACTTTATACAGAACATCATTCTCTTTCTGCAATTCAATTTATCCATTACAGAACACTGAATGCATTCATAATCTATAATTATATTATGAAAACATATTCTCAAAGTGCATTCTAAATCTCAAAACACATGCAGAAGATACCCTTAATGTATGTTTGTGAATATAGATTTCATATTTGATATTGAATTGTGCTTTAATTGTGTATTTGATTTTAGTTGAAATTGTGTTGTGTTTATAATTATGTTTATGGAATTGTGATTTAATTTTATATTTGATTTAATATTGTATAATTATATTTATGAAATTGTGATTTAATTTTGTGATTTTTATTTTAATTGAAAGTGATTAGTGTATGTTTGTGTTTATAGGTATGATTATATTGTTTACGGAATTGTGATTTCATTGTTGTGCATTTGATTTTATTTGAAATTGATGAATTTAGTATATCTTTGTGTTTGTTTATAAGTGTAATTGTGTTGAGTATGGAATTGTGATTTAATTGTGTATTTGATTTATGGAATTGTGTATTTAAATTTAGTTGAAAGTGATGGATTTATTGTATGTTTGTGTTTATTGAAAGTGATGGATTTTAATGAATGTTGTGTTTATAGATATGATTATGTTCTTTATGGAATTATGATTTAATTGTGTATGTATTTTTGTTGAAAGTGATGGATTTAGTGTATGTTTGTGTTTATAGGTATGATTATGTTGTTTACGGAATTGTGAATCGTGTGAATTAATACATTCATTTTTTTTGTTTATGAATTTATACAGACAACATATGGTGCGTCGAACACAATAGCCGATTGATCATAGCGTCTTAAATCTGCAAGATAGACACATCTCTCGGAAATTTTTTCGGGGGGACGCTAGTGCTAAGAAATTAAATTTCAGGCATTGGGAGAAGACTCTAAAAAATTTGAGAATCACCGAGAATGTTGCCTGTGTTATTGATATGTGGGGATTTTACGGTGTCTTCAAAAGCAATTGGTTGCAATTGGATCAACATCTTTTAAGTGCTTTAGCAGAACAATGGAGACGAGAGACACATACATTCTTCTTCGCATGCGGAGAAGTAAGTATTTGTTTTTACTCATATGATCTTATAATTGATATTTACGATGTGTTTCAATTGCAGGCTATTGTCACTTTACAAGATGTGTCTTTGATATGGATTCTATCGATTGATGGGAATCCAATTGCTAGACGAAGAACAGTTCGAACGGATAGAGAGTGGTTTCAGTTTTTGTTGGAGGGTTTCGGTTGGGTTGCAAAGAAGGAAGACATTAATGGCCGTTGTTTGTATTTGGGATCGTTAGGTGATCACATTATAGCTGCAGCTAGATCAGTTACAATGGTTTCTCCCGATGACGAAGTTTTAAGGTACAAATCATGTCTTTGCTTTGTTATGTACTATGTTGTTTGACGATATGAAAATGACAAATAGTGTATTGAACTTCCGCTTTATCTTCAAATCCCATTCCTAACTCCAACCTCGGGATTCATCGTATTATACTATGAGTACACACGTCTCGGTTGGGCAAATGAAAAATCATCCACAATCACCTGATCTCCCATAGGGTATGTACTTGATCAAATATCAGGAGAAACTCAAGTTAAATGCCGAGCCAATCTGGAAGCCTGAAAAACTGTGTGAGTAAAAGATTCCTCTCCCACATTCACTTGCGAAGGTGGTGGTTCTGGTTCGATTCAATTTCGGAAGCATCGGAATCAGGTTCTTCATTCCCAATGTCGACTTCTTCTTTATTAAGATAATTTGCATTATATAGTAAAATAAAAATAACCAATTTGGTAAAAATATACACTAAACAAACATGGTTAGCCTTGACTCATCAACAAATTCATAAACGAATATGGTTCTTCTTAAGAAAATCCACTAAACGAGTCCATCTCTAATCGAACAAAAAAGTTATATCAATTAATATCTATTTAAATAATAAATTAAGCTTTAAAGAAATTAAATGTACTAACATTATATAATAACATTATGAAATTAAATAATAACATAAATTAATCCATATATAACACATGTAAATATAATAATAACTACAAATTAAAATACTAAATATTAAATATTAAAATTAAATAAAAAAACATACTTACAAAATTGGGAATGAGAAGAATGAATTTGTAGTGGGGTGGAAATAATGGATAGAGAAGGGTTTTATATATAGAGGAAGAAAGACGATCAACTTTGGCAAAGTTGAATACCAATCGAGTTTGCCAAAATTGACCGTTCTCTTAATCAACTTTGGCAAACTCGATTGGCAGTAGAACTGGAAAAATTGGGCGCTCGACTTTCGGAAACTCGATTGGTTGTTTTTTTCCGAATCACCACAAAAACCAAAACCAAATCAAAATCTACCATATTTTGCACAATATTCCATAGAAATCACACATGATTACTTGTTTGCTGCTGGAGTGCATAGAAGTAATTTTTTATCTCTCAAATTATCCATAGCCCCCATCCCAATCAATCACATTATTCTTTTCTAACCATATAATATCTTCTACATGTTGAGAAAGATGAAATAATGACATCATAAATAGCAAACCGTTATCTTAATAATATTTTTTAACATTCGGAAAATCCTAAAAATAACACAAAGCAATCTCTTTACGTTTCTATTGATGCATCTTTCTTAGCATGTTTGCGTCATGGTCTTCGGTCAATCTCACCTAGAAAACGAGAAGTTCGAGCTCTACCCGCCTCTTATCTTTGAATCCGTAAGTTCTTGTTGTGTACAAGTATAAAAGGTGCATCTTTCAACCAATGTTCTTCTAGATATTCAAATTGATATGCATATATAGCTACCATTGTTTCAATAGCATACTCATCTGGTAACAATTTGCGTGAATCAACTTTGTAGTATTTACATACCTACAAGCATAATAAAATAATCATTTTTATATCAATAAACTTGTTAAAATGTAGTAAACATTAACCTACATGTGAACAAGACACTTTATATGCAAAAAATTTTCCATAATAACAATATCGATCCTTGAGAGTAACAACATATACTTTAGTATGATGTCCTGGTTTACCTGGAACCTTCACATATGTTGTCATGTCAACCATATTATAAGGTTTAACAGTAAATCGTGTTGCTTTCTTATTCCAATGACAATATCTTTTATAAACTTTGTCTGGCAATAAATATCGGTTCTTTCTCAAAAGCTCAATCTTATTGCGATGTTGAGTAAAAAAATCCAAGCAACGAACAAAAGTTGCTTGTGCAATAGCTGTGATAGGTAAATGCCGTGCATTTTTCAGCACACTATTCAAACATTTAGCCCGATTTGACATTTTAGCTCTGTACCTAACACTTAATAATGTTAACCAAATATAAAAACACAATAAATGATATGACTCATACCTCGTTCCACCATCATGTGCAAGAGTCCATCGTTGTGACTCTATATTTCGCAACCACCTATAAGCATACTTACTTTTTGTATGAATCTTCTACATGATTTCATCGAACTTTGAAACTTCAGTTACATATGCAGTAGCCCAAACTAAATCTTTGAGATAACTATTTTGAAATTTATCCATGAAATTCGAAACCACATGTCGAACACAAAATCTATAACAACTCTCAAGATCATTGTATACAGACATTCTACGTAATGCTCCTATTAATCCAAGACCGTGATCAGATTCAAGACATGTATAACGTTCTCTACTAATGAGTTCAAGAAACATACTCCATTTATCAATACTTTCGTCATCCACTATAGCAAATACTAAGGCCTTACTCATCCTTGGGTGCCACAATGGGCACCCAACTATCCGGGGGACATTGTTCAAATATACCATGTCATTTTTTTTTGATGACATTGGTTAGGGTCAATGTCAGCCTAAAAACTCACGAGTTAGTGCACAAACTCGTGACTGGGCATGAAATCTCGTGGGTATGCCTTAACGAAATAAGATATGAAGTTCCGGGACCAATGAAACAATGCAGAAAGATGCAAGTGAGCAGAAACTCGCGACTTTAGAGACACAATGTCGCGACTACGACCAAAGATCCACGATCTGCGGATTGGGTGTCAAAATCCCACGACTTGACACAAAGTCGCGAGTCCCGGGATAAGTTCAAGTGAAAACTTTGATTTGGGAAGAATGTCAAAAATCTGAACCATTTTTCAGTGTCTTAAAGCTTATATTTATAGCGAAAATCATCCTAATAAATCAGTTTCATACCCAAAAGCCCAATTTCAGTCAACTTAGCCCATATTACTCAGAAAATATTCAATTCCACCTAAAGGTGGGATTTTTAAGACCAACCCGTAGAACCTAAGCTGCCCGAACCTAAAAAGACCGGTCCAAGACCAATCCTTCGTAATTAGGGTTGCTCTTTTGGAACCTAACTTTACAATTAGGTTTAGGGTTTGTCTCAATATTTATAGGACCAAAACCCGTAGGTCTTTTGAAGTTTTGGTCTCGTTCTTCACTTTACGGGCTTAGAACCAACACCAAGTTTAAATCTCGTAAATATAAATTTATTAAATTTTAAAATTATTTCTATATTCAAATATTTATTATTTTCAATTTAAATATAATCGTATATAAATTATTTACAAGTATTATTACACTTTATATTTCAAATTTTCGAATCTTTTAAACATAATTGAACCGAATATTTTTCAATTATTAACATTTATACTAAACATTTGAGTAAAATAATAATAAAAATAGAAATAATTATCTAATAAATTATTAAATGATCATTTTATTATTATTTATAATTTTTATAAATTATATATTTTGTAAAATATTATTTTTTTTATTATTATTTTGATATAAAAAAAATATAGGGCTAAAGACCGAATGAAGACCTAACCAAGACCGAACCGAAGACTAGGTCTTTGGTCCCGGGTTGGTCTCACTTGTAAAAATATAAAGAGCGAACCAATAGGGCTTTTATATAAATATAGGATCGTAGTCCGATCTTTTATAAATACCAAAGACCGAAAAAGACCAGTGTGAACCGTGCGGGCTAGTCTTTTGCCCACCTCTAGCGGGACATGCGCATGCCAAGTAGGCAGGAGACGTTGGCAGCAGCGTGAGCGTTGAGAGCATGGCAAGCTTTGCGGAAATCCCGGACGCGCTGACGCTTGGAAGACAGGTACTGACACTGGTAGCAGCGTAACCATAAAACACGGTTGCAAGAAAGCATGACAGGCAGGGGTACGAGTGGATGATGTTGGCAGCAACACTGATGGGTTGGTTGGGCTGCCTAATACACATTACTACCCAACAAAAATACTCACGCCCAAAACCTAACTCTTAGACATAAATATATTTAATAAGGGAGAATAGTTGGAAATGAAGGGAGGAAAACCTTAGACATGTAAGGGAGCTTATGCCTTCTCCAGGTGGGTCGCCCAACTAGAGTCCACATAGGATTGTCCGTAAAGTGGTGAGGAAAGAGAGTTTCCACTCTCTAGATTTTATAACATATGTGCCACCTCTAATTCCCACTCGTTGAAACTGTGTGTGTTGATTATGCTGATCGGTTTGAAGAAAACTTAAACTATGTATACTTCTCTGAAATCATAGGAATTTTATCTGCTGCTTTAAAGATGGAGTTATGTCGAAGAGGTTTTATAAAGTGGAATGTTCGACACAAATCATAGTCGAAGATGTTTCCTAAGATGGAACGTTCGACACAAGCCATGCAATGAGCTGTTCGTTTCGAACAAGCTACCACAGTTTGAAAGTTATGACGATCGACAAGGAGGCAACAACAATGAGGAATGCATAGGCATTCTACCACGTGGGTTGCATAGCAAGAAACATCAGGGCTAATCAATGAGATCGCCGAAGAGGTTATCGTTGATCGAAATGTTCGGATATGTCGATGGGAATTAACCAAAGAGGTCACTGGGAACATGACGTTCGGCCCCTGGGATGCATAATGGTGCATAAGTGTTATCGGACTTCACATTGTGTCGATCATAGGCAACATGAGATTGTAAGAGATGCTGATAGCGTTTTAATTCATTCAAATTTTAAAAGTTTTAAGTCTTCTCAAAATTGATCATCACACACACAATAGTAAAAAGCGTTACCCCAATTATGGATGATAAATTCTCAGATGATCGACTTTCCAAGACCGTGGAAATTCTTCCCCATCCAACGTTTCTAGTCTATAAGCTCATCCAAATAATATATCCTTCATTCTGTAAGGAACTTCCCAACATCGATCAAGCTCGCCAAGATTTTTCTTGGCCTCGATACTTCGAAGGACCAAGTCTCCTTTCATAAAGGATCGTGGACTCACCTTCCTATTATATCATTTCTCCACAATATGCCGATGCCTTAACAATCGATTATAGATATCCTCACGCTTATCTTCAACTAAATCCAAATCCATTTTTCTCAATTCGTCGTTTTGCTCATCTGAATACATGGACACACGTTGCGTTTTCAAAACGTTTTCTACTGGTACCACAGCTTGCGATCCATAAACTCGTGAAAAAGTGGTCTCACCCGTCATTTGGGTCGGAGTCATTCCATAAGCCCACAACACTTCTTGTAGTCAATCAGGCCAGATGCCACATGTGTCTTCCAGCTTCTTCTTTATTCCTCTGAGGATTGCATGATTGGATACCACCGTCAGAGCGTTCGTCTTAGGATGTGAAACGGAAGAAAACAGTTGTTTGATTCCAAGCTCATCATACATATCCTAAACCATCTTTCCGGTTAATTGTGTGTCGTTATCTGACACTAACATCCGTTGTCTACCAAATCTTGAAATAATATTTTTCCAAAGGAACTTCTTAACCGCATCCTTAGTAATGGATGAGACAGGTTCAGCTTCGACCCATTTAGAACATGGTTGTCGATTGTAATTCGCATGATATTAACATGGTTGACACTTCTTAACAAAGTCTTTTGCATATGTCATCATGGTGGGCCAAAAGAAATCCATTCGACGAATGTTGAGGACTAATGATCTTGTTCTCGAATGGTTTCTACATATCCCTTCGTGCACCTCACTTAGTGCCGATCGTGCTTCCAAAGGGCGAAGGCATCTTAACAACGATCCGTCAAAAGACTTATTGTACCAGACCTGATCTCGAATAACGAATCTACGTGCTCTTGATTCCAAACGCTTTGGTTTGCCTCTTTCCTTGGGAAGTTCGCCTGTCATCAAAAAAATCACAAGTGATTGCATCCATGCCGGTGTAGGCTCATCATTAACATTCCCTACTATTTGCCCTTCGACACTCCCTGGATCCACCGATCGTGATAAAAGTTGCAAGTCGATCGCCGGCTTTGTATGCATAAAAACTTGGATGGTTCCATCTTGCAAACATGCAAAACTTGCTGCCAAACGTGCCAACGCATTAGCTTCCCAATTTTCCTCTCTGGGTACATGTGACAACTCAAAGGATTTTAAATATTTCACAGTTTTAACCTCTTCCCTTTATTGATGCATTGCAGGCTCATGGGTCTGGAAGGTTCCAACGACTTGCTCAACGACAAACTTAGAATCTATAAACGCACGGATATGCATTACCCCAATGTTTAGAACAAGGTGTACCTCTTCCAGCAATGCTTAATATTTTGCAACATTATGAGAGCTGATGAAAGAAAGTTTCACTGTTGCGTTTATATGTTCTCCACAAGAAGTGACAAAACGAATTCCAACACCGATCCCTTCTTGTGTGGACCCATCAACAAACATGTCTCAGACGTCATCTTCTTGTCTAGTAACCACAGTGGCTCTTGTAATATCTACCACAAAATTTGCCAAGACTTGAGCTTTAATTGCTCTTTGATGCACAAACTCCAAATTCATCGCGATAAGTTGTATAGCCTATTTAGACAATCTAGTGGTTGTATCTGATTTAGATAAAGCAGCTTCCATAGGCTGGTCCCGTAAAAACTTGAATAAAGCGATCCTCAAAATAGTGCTTCAGCTTAACTGAAGCCTTCGTTAAATCCAGGACAAATTTTTCAATGTTCGGGAACCTTTTTTCTGCACGAAGTAGAGTGTCACTCACATAATATACCGGTCGATGCGTCCCATCACCGATCGTTACTAAAGCAGCGCTGACTGTGACAGTCGAGATTGCCAAATAAAGGCCCAGAGGCTCATCATTCGTCGGACTCACTAAAAGAGGCGGCTTTGACAGATACTTCTTCAAGTCGCCGAATGCCCACTCACACTCTTCGTCCCATTCCACTTTGTTACCTTGCCGAAGGACTTTGAGGAATGACAAAGCTCGATCGACAGACCTAGAAATAAATCAGTTCAAAGCGGCCAGTCGACCGGTTAGGCTCTGAAATTCCTTTTTTGTTCTAGGTGTGGTCATGTCGATGATTGTTATGGTTCGAAAACCGGGGGTGTCAACAGTCGACCGGTTCGTAGCAAGACGAACTCGGTTATAATTTATTTGATGTGTGGAGAATGATTATAAACCAAATGTAAAGGGACACGGCAGATTTAGAGTGAAAAACCTCAAATCTGAGGAAAAAACCATTTGACTAAGGGCTAGAGATAATGCCCTTAGTCGGTTCAATAAACAAAGTAATAATCACAAAGATCATGTTTGTTCTTTAGACAACAAAGGGGAAGAGAATTATCGAAAATAAATAGATAGAAGGTTCTCTATATGAAAGCTTGAAGGAGAATTGGAAGATATCTTTTCCACACCCCAAGTGCCCTATNATATGCAGATTATGCAACCAGTCATCATCCTTGCTCCGCCTGATCGGGGCATCCATGGCCTGATCAAATAGTCCAGGATTGCGTCCCAGATTGTGCCCGCAATCCCTCTGCGTTCGCAAGGGTTTCCAACTCCCTGGTAAGTTCGTCGATGCGCTTCTGCTTCTGCATCTGTTCCTCGTCGGCCCCAGGAACGGGAGTTGGAGTTCTAATTGGAGGAGGCGGAGTAGATTGGTATCTCGGCCTCCTCATTGTTACTCCGTGCCTGATAATCTCCTCTTCATCGGAGCTCGGTGCGTCTGGGTCGCTTTCGTACCCTCTGTTTGCTGGAACAGGGCTTGTGATAGCCGGTGGTTCTGTTCCACTCCTCTCCGACGTAACTTCCAATATAACTTTCCTGACAACAGCTTCCAGGTCCTGTAAAGAGAACGTTGAAGCTGGAAGGCTGCTGGGAAGCGTATCACTATCGTTCGTCGAAGTTCCAGTTGCCATGCCTTTGATTATCCTATCCCGGGTAAAGACCTCGAATTGGGATTAGAAACTCGTCCCCACGGACGACGTCAAACTGTTGTGGTTCGAAAATCGGGGGTGTCAACAGTCGACCGGTTCGTAGCAAGACAAACTCGGTTATAATTTATTTGATGTGTGGAGAATGATTATAAACCAAATGTAAAGGGACACGGCAGATTTAGAGTGAAAAACCTCAAATCTGAGGAAAAAACCATTTGACTAAGGGCTAGAGATAATGCCCTTAGTCGGTTCAATAAACAAAGTAATAATCACAAAGATCATGTTTGTTCTTTAGACAACAAAGGGGAAGAGAATTATCGAAAATAAATAGATAGAAGGTTCTCTATATGAAAGCTTGAAGGAGAATTGGAAGATATTTTTTCCACACCCCAAGTGCCCTATTTATACTCTCACTGTGTTGTGTACAGTAGGGTGTCGTTTTGTGCTTGTCCTTTGCGGCTAAGTCGGCTAATGTCAGGCGGAACAGCCGCCGGGAACGGCTTCATAGAGCTGCACGGCGCTAGACCTTTCGGCACTACTAGCCGGCTATTCCCTGGCTAAGGGAGGCTCGTACGACTTCGCTGGACCAGGCTTCTGACAAGGTTGTCGTTGCACGTGAGGAATATGGATGGCCCGAAGTAGGGCCTGTAAGGTGTGGACCGATTGGTCTTGACGCGCGGGAGAAGCTTGGCCCCACCTATCGGGACCGATCGATATGAATGGCCGATCGGGCCACCTAGCCTGGATGGTCATTCCTTCATGTGGGTTGGATCTGGGCCTCCAAGTTCAGCTTACGTTATTCGGGCTCCTCTGATCAAGCTTGGTCTGATCAGGTCAGAGGTATCAGGTTCCGGGGATCTCATCACTAGCCCCTCGGACTCTGTCGCCACCGTGGTGGTGATCGGGGTTCGATCATCAGATTGAGATCGTTTGTGGCATTAATGCCCGATCGCAGCAACGAAAACCTGTACCCGAACCGGTTGTAACGATGTCCTTGGGGACCGATCATTCACTTAGAAATTTCATGACGTGAATTTTCAAATTTGAAATCCATAGTGGTTGGGGGTAAAAGCGTAATTCTAGGCTCTGTAATAGCTAACGCATTTCCGTATTCCAAAGGAAGGACATACTGTCAGACTGCAGCCACCTGCAATAATGACGTGTCACCTCGTGATTGGGTAATACGCTATATAAATGTAACGACCCTCATTTGGGCCTAGCTGATTTGGTAAAAACGTGCAAAATAAAACGAAACGTTCGAATGTAAACTTAAAACAGAGTTCAAAACATGAAAGTCTAGCAACATAATTTAGAGTGTTCTCAAAAGACCGGACTCTATCACCGGACATCCGATGACCTCCTTCCCATGCCCTCCTCATACCTCGTCCGCGTCACCTACAAAATCTGTAAAGCGGTCACAATCTATTAAAGAAAACTTCACACACGCTACACTTTATCTTTTCATTTCTTAAATAAATCATACACACATGCGTAAATCATTTCTTTTAGCCATATTCTTATTTCCTTCTTTTTTTACCCTTATCATTCCTCTCATACTTTAACTTTACTGTTGCCGAGAGTAACATGCTCGGTACATGTCCCGCCCAAGCCAACCATTAGTTGTTGGATGACTCGACGGACCATATGCTTCCCTTCCCCGGATGGGTAGTTAGGCGCTACCCCTTTTTCCACCCGGATCCGTTCTGCCCTTTTTCGTACGTATCTTTCTATCTTTGGAACTTATCGTTCACTTCATCAGGCATGCCCTTCCTTTGGCGGATCTTGTACTAGGCACGATGCCGGGTTAGGTCGGACGGTCCATCCTTCCTCACCCCGAGTCTTATTGTTGAGTTTTAGACTTAGTTGTTCGTAGATTTGCGGAAGAAGATGAAGAACACTTGTTGTAAGACTCATGTAAATTCAAAGTGTTGAATAAATTGAACAACTTAGTTTTTACAGTCTCAGATAACTACATATAAACGAAGGATATGCCCCTAACGTATCTATTCCATTCTTGTGCAAGTCATTAATTGATTGACCTGATAACAATTCCTCTATTGCATCAGAGGAGCTGAGAATACTTCTTAGCTGAAAATGGAACTTGTCAACGGCTATCTTTGCTGTCATTTTTACACCCCTCCTCAAGATGTGCATGAATATCAAACATGTTCATCTTGCCGAGCAAATATTGGTGTTGTTGTGCATTGAGTCCTTTGGTAAAAATATCAGCCAGTTGATCTTTGGAATGTACGTATCTGAGAACTAAGTAACTGTCCTCAACTTTTTCTCTAATGAAATGCCAGTCGAGTTGGAAGTGTTTCGTTCTCTCATGTAGAATCGGATTTTGCGATATCTGGATGGCGGATTGATTGTCGCAAAACATTGAGATCGGTCGTTCGCTATTGAGTCCAAATGAACTTAGCAGGTTTGACAACCATGTTAGCTCACAGGCCAACGATCCCATGGCTCGGTATTCAGCTTCGGTCGAACTTCGGGCAACCGTTGGCTGTTTCTTTGACTTCCAACATATCATGTCCTAGCCAAGAAACACACAATATCCCGTTACCGATCTTCTAGTTTGATCACACTTTGCTTAATCGCTGTCACTAAAAGATCTTAGTCGCAGATCGTTATCGCTGTGAAATATCAGTCCTTTCCCGGGAGCCCCCTTCAGATATCTTAGTACTCTGAAAGCTGATCGTAAATGTGACGAATCAGGTCTGCTCATGAACTGGGACAGCACTTGCACAGAGTAGTTTATGTCTGGTCTTGTGAATGCCAGTAGATCAGCTTCCCTATTAGTTTCCTATAGTATGTAGGATCAGCGAGCAGTTCTTCATTTTTACTCACATCGTTTTGTCCTAATTCTGACGGCTGGCTTGCATCCTAATAATCCATATTCTTGTAGGAGATCCAAGACGTATTTGCGTTGACATACAGAGATGTTGCCTTTGGATTGCGATATCTCTAGTCCCAAAAAATATCTCGTATATCCTAAGTCCTTTAGCTTGAAGTGGCCCCTCAGATAATCAATGACTTCGTTGAGGATAGAATGTGATTTGCATCCCACCAGTATGTCGTCAACATACACAAGAAGTGCTATACAACTTCCATCATTCAGTTTCATGGTGAATAAGGATGGATCACTCCCGGATGGTTGGAATCCTCTCTTTATTAAAACTTCAGTGAATTTTGCATTCCAAGATCTCGAGGCTTGCTTGAGCCCGTAGATTGCCTTCTTCAACCTGCACACCAGTTTTTGTTTGGGTGGGCATGTGCCCTGGAGTGGATCGCCAGGTGGGGGATCCATGTATATTTCATCCTCCAGGTCGCCATTGAGGAATGCATTGTTTATGTCCAGCTGCCTGAGAGACCAGCCTTGTGACGCTGCCAATGAAAGGAATAGTCGTACTGTGGTGTGCTTGACCACTGGGCTAAAGGTATCCTGATAATCGAATCCTTTGATTTGGCTATATCCCTTGGCGACGAGTCTCGCTTTGTGCCTTTCTATTTTTCCATCCGCCGTTACCTTTATTTTGAAGATCCACTTACTTCCAACAGTGTGTTGATCCGTTGGTATTGCCGCAATTGTCCAGGTATTGTTTTCCATTAGTCCCTTAAGTTCCATGTTCATTGATGTAACCCACTCAGGGTGCTGTTGGGCTTCGAGGTATGTCTTCGGTTCAACATGCTGATCCAGTGTAGTCGTCACTGAGGCATAGGCTGGGGAGAGGCGTTCCTTGCTCATATAGTTGCTTAACGGGTACCTTGTTGATTGTGTGACTGAAGGCTCGGGCACTTCATGTTGATAATCAGACGGGTATGTTGGTATTTGTCTGCTTCTGACCGGTTTAGTGCTAGCAGAATCCGAGTGTTGGTCGCTTCTGGGGGGTGCTGCTTCTTTCTCATTGCTAAGGCCGACAACGGGGGGCATTTGTGATTGGTCAGACATCGGATTTTCCTCTACTCCTCCAGTATAATTTGGTAAAGGCTCTTCCCTGCATTCTGAAACTTGGGCAGGTTGGTTAGAGTATGATAGTTTTTGCTGCAGTTTGCGATCAGAGAAAGGGAAAATGTTTTCATGGAACAAAACATCACGGGAGATAAAAATTTCGTGAGTGTCTAAATCGTATAATTGGTATCCTTTTACGTTTGCAGGGTATCCAATAAAAACGCATGTCCGAGCCCTGGGAGAGAACTTGTCACGATTTCGTTTAAGAGTGGATGCAAAAGCAAGGGAGCCAAACACCCGAAGGTGATCATATGTTGGCTGTTTTCCAGTCATTTTTTCATAGGGTGTGAGGAAGTTTAATAACTTCATTGGTAGTCTGTTAATGATGTGGGTAGCAGTGAGAACTGCTTGACTCCAGAAACAGATCGGCAAGTTTGCCTGGAACAAAAGGGCTCGGGCAACGTTTAGAACGTGTTGGTGTTTTCTTTCAACTTTTCCGTTTTGTTGTGATGTATCAACACACGTTTTTTGATGGATGATGCCCTCTTGAGAATAAAGATCCTCTAGTTTGTATTTCGGGGCGTTATCGCTTCGGATAATTTTTACTTTCTTTTCATGTTGTGTTTCAATCATTCGAATGAATGAAGGGATAATTTGGGCAGCCTCATGCTTATGTTTCATTAAGTATGTCCATGTGCACCTTGATGTTTCTTCCACAATGGTGAGGAAGAACCGATGCCCATTTACACCTTCATGTCTATAAGGCCCCCAAGTGTCGATTTGTATCAAATCAAAGGCATTGAATGTATACATACTTTTCCAAGGAAATGACATGCGTTTTAACTTGGCTTTAGGACATATCATGCAGACTGCGGTGCGTTGGCTCTTAACTATCGGTGCATGCTTGTGAATGTGTGAAATGATATCATGCGGTGCATGTCCTAATCTGTGGTGCCATTTATCAGAATGCGCAATATGATGATTATGAATAACATCATGCTCAGAATGAGTTTTGTCAAAGACATATGGTGCGTTAGTTTTGAAAATAGAAGCAGTCTCTTGATTCTCACTAATCCTATCAATCTGCGCACAGAAATTCTGCTCAAATATGTAGAGGTTGTGCCGAACTCTACCCATACCAATCGTCATCCTTGTAGACAATTCCTGAAACACGCAATTGTTAGTGGCAAACAATATATTTATGTTTGCTTCCTTGATAAGTTTATGCACAGAGATGAGATTGACTTTGAAGCTTGGAACAAACAAAACATTATGTAAGTTCATATGTTCGTTGAGACGTATGGTTCCATATCGTGTGACGGGTACTGTGATCCCATTTGGGAACTTAACAGTTGTGTGAGTTGGTGAGATGGTGTCGAATAGGGACAAGTTGGAACACATATGTTCACTTGCACCCGAGTCGATGATCCATTCCGTAATATTAAGGGACTTACCAGAAAAGGCTTCTTGGTTTGTACTGTCTGGTGTTGGTGCTTGGTTGTTCATGCTTGTGTGAGTGCTTTGTTGTGGTATGTGTTGGAGTAGTGCCTTTAGTTGGGCATTCGTTATTGAGGCCATGTCGTTCTCGTTCGATTGTAGCATTTCCTGCATTGTGACATTAGAGGCATAAGAGTTGTTATATGGTTTGTTACCCTTTGCTCGTTTGCCTTTGTTGTCCTTTGGGTATCCGATGATTTTATAGCACTGCTCAATGGTGTGATTAGACAAGCCGCAGATGATGCATTTCTTTTTGGGGGGTACCTTCTGAAACTCCGTTTTTGTCATCAATGCCGAAGCCTCAATCTGTGAAGGGAGGATTGGACGCTTGAGTCTGTGCTCCTCTTGGTGGATGGAGTTGTAGACTTCATCCATGGAGGGAAATGGTTTTCTAAGGAGTAGTTGTGATCTCAAAGCTCCATATTTGTTTTTGAGAGCATTTAAGAACTTGAAGACTTTATCCTTTTCCACTTGGTCATGGAAGAGTTCAAAGCACTTCGAGTTGCATTGTCCGCAACTGCAGTGTGGCATAGGTCTTGAGTTGGAGAGTTCCTCCCATAGGGCATTGAGTCTTGTGAAGAGATCATGAACTGTTAAATTGCCCTGGGAGAGAGTTCCCAGCTCCTGTTGTATGGCGCACACTCTTGTGTCATCTGCCTGTGAATACCTTTGGTGCAGTGTTGTCCATATCTCTCTCGCAGTCCTCTTATAGAACATTGTCGAGGATATAGGTTCACTCAAACACCGAAGCAACCAGGCCACAAGAAGATCGTTGCAGCGACGCCATGCTGGAAATCTGGGATCTGCTGTGGGTGGTTCCGTGATTTCCCCATTGATGAATCCTAATTTGTTCCTTGAGGATAAGTTGAGTGTGACACTTCTCGACCAGTTGGAGTAGTTGGTTCCTGAGAAGGATGGAGCAAGGATGATTTCACCCATGTCTCCTGCGCCAACGTAGTATGGAGAAGATGGGTCCAATGCTACGTTTATGGAGGCCTTTGCCTTTTCCAGTGAGAGCTCTTCTTTGTTATCAGTCATGACTGTATTGAGAGCAGGGGAGAATTTTTGAGAGAAGGATGGTCTTAGACCTCAAAGCTCCGATACCATGTTGAGTTTTAGACTTAGTTGTTCGTAGATTTGCGGAAGAAGATGAAGAACACTTGTTGTAAGACTCATGTAAATTCAAAGTGTTGAATAAATTGAACAACTTAGTTTTTACAGTCTCAGATAACTACATATAAACGAAGGATATGCCCCTAACGTATCTATTCCATTCTTGTGCAAGTCATTAATTGATTGACCTGATAACAATTCCTCTGTTTCATCAGAGGAGCTGAGAATACTTCTTAGCTGAAAATGGAACTTGTCAACGGCTATCTTTGCTGTCATTTTTACACTTATTAACATTTTTCTCATTCATTCGTGTCTTTTACTTTATTTCTTAATGACCCAATCCCGTTCCCTAAATCTGAACATTCCCTTACTACATTGTGTTCACTCCGCTTACCGTTTGCTTTCGCTTGTATAATCTTTCCGTGCTTCCCTGCATTTCGTAACATGTCTTAGTACTCGATTTCCGACGTTATTATCTTATTGTTAACTATGTGTTTACCGTAGACCCTACGTGTCCTTTTCCTCCCACGATCCGACGTCGAGACGCAACGAAAACACTCAAACTTAGTATTTCCGCGATAATTCACTTCTTCCTTGAAATCCGCGACAATTTTTTGCTAGAATAAAATCCGCGACAATTTTGTTCTTCAAACGTTTTCGCGATAATTTGCTCTCCAAACGTTTTTTCGCGATAATTTTGCTCTTCAACATTTTCGCGACAATTTTGCTCTCTGGGTCCAAATCCACGATAATTCTCTTGATTGAAATTCGGGACAATTTTACAAAGGTTAAAATTCGCGGCAATTTGCTCTTGACATCAAATTCGCGATAATTTGCATAGGTACATTTTTGAGACAATAATTGCGTGCACAAAATCGCGACAATTTCCAGATTTCCGCGGCTTTGTGATAATTAACTTGTTTTTGGGCCTTCCCACCCCTATTTATAGACATTTTAACTTCCCTAATTCACATTTTGACCCATCCTTCTTTTTATTTTGACCTTTTCTTTATCTTTTGCTTTACTTTTCTATTTTTCATTTCTTTTTTCGTTCTTTCATTCCCGTATCCCTCGTTATTCCTTGTCTAGACTTGACGGCTACATTCCCTACTATTTGTTCCATCATACATTTTTCATGGCTATTACATCCTCCCCACTTATTTTGAGTTTCGTCCCGAAACTCGTGCGTACCAATCTTCCATTAACTCATGTGCTCTCTGCCTAATCTCTCGTTCCATTTCCCATGTAGCTTCTTTTTCTCCCTGATTAGACCATTGTACTTTCACCATGGGAATTAATTTGTTTCTGAGTTTTCTTTCCTCTTTGCCTACGATTTTCACTGGAACTTCCTCGTATGTCAATTCAGGGGTTATCTCCATGGTTTCCTCCACACATTCTTGGATTCCTCCGGTCACACTCCTCAGTTGGGATACGTGGAAAACATTGTGTATCCCCTTCATCTCTTCCAGAAGCTTCAGCTGGTATGCTAGGTTTCCGATTCTTCGTTCTACCTCGTATGGTCTGATATACTGAGGACTCAGCTTCCCTGTCCTTGTGGTCCTTAGCACCCCCTTCATCGGTGATATATTTAGATAAGCGTGATCCCCAAGTTTTAATTCTAAGGGTCTCCTTTTCGTATCTGCCCAACTTTTGTATCAGTCCCGTGCCGCCTTAATGTTCTTTTGTACCACGACTACTTTTTCAATGGTGACTTCTACCAATTCTGTTCCCGTGGTCTTTCTCACTGCCACATCATCCCAGCATAGTGGTGTACGACACTTCCTCCCATACAGTGCCTCATATGGGGCGAGGCCAATGCTGCTCTTAAAACTATTATTGTATGTAAATTCCACCAGCGGTAGGAAATCTTACCAACCTCCCTTAAACTCCAATACACATGCCCGTAACATATCCTCCATGATTTGGTTGGTTCTCTCGGTCTGACCATCCGTCTATGGGTGATAGGCTGTGCTCATGCTCAACTGGGTTCCGAGTGATTTATGTTAACTTTGCCAAAATCTAGACGTGAATCTCGGATCTCTGTCTGACACAATATTTACTGGAACTCCATGTAACTTGACTATGTTATCCACATATATTTTGGCTAGCTTGTCTACTCCGTATGCTGTCTTGACTGCTAAGAAATGAGCCGCCTTTGTTAGGCGGTCAACCACTACCCATATCGCGTCGTTCTTCCGTGGGCTCTTGGGTAATCCTACCACAAAGTCCATGTCGATGCTATCCCATTTCCATTCTGGAATCTCTAAGGGTTGTAGCTCGCCTCCCAGGCGTTGGTGTTCGGCCTTAACTCGTTGGCAATTTTCGCATTTGGCCACAAAGTTTGCGATCTCGTTTTTCATTCCATTTCACCACCAGTGCATTTTTAGGTCTTGATACATCTTAGTACTTCCTGGGTGAACTGAGAAGGCCGAACTGTGTGCCTCTGCCATAATCTTCTTCCTTAGCTCTGGCCTGTTTGGTACCCATATCCGTTCATTCATTCTGATTAACCCATCGCTTCCTTTGTTTACCTCTGATTTATCGGTTCCGTTCCCCTCTTTTCGCGTTACAGGTTTCTCGGGGTCTGATATCTGTGCTTCTAGCACCTCCACCAGTATCCCTGGCTTCGCGGTAATAATCCCTAACATGAATGTGGTCAACTATACCACTTCCAATTGTAGGTTCTCCATTTCCCTTAACAATGTGTTTGCTAATACGCCATGAGTTTTCCTGCTCAGTGCATCGGCTACTTGGTTCGCTTTTCCGGGGTGGTACTGAAAGTCCAAGTCGTAATCTTTTATCAGTTCTAACATCTCCGTTGTCTCATGTTAAGCTCCCTTTGGGTGAATATGTACTTTAAACTCTTGTGGTCGGTGAATATCTCGCACTTCACACCATACAGATAGTGTCTCCAATTCTTGAGTGCGAACACCACCGCGGCTAGTTCTAAATCGTGTGTCGGATAGTTCAACTCGTGTATCTTCAGTTCACGGAATGCGTATGCTATGACTTTCCCTCACTGCATTAGTACACACGTGAGTCCTTCCTTCGAGGCGTCGCTGTATACCGTGAAGTCGTGTCCTGGTGTGGGTAATACCAGTATTGGTGCGGATGTCAACTTTTTTTTGAGACATTCAAAACTCTCTTCACATTTCTCATCCCACGTATATCTCGTTTCTTTTCGGGTCAAGTTTGTCAACGGTTTAGCAATCCTTGCGAACCCCTCTATAAATTTCCGATAGTACCCGGCTAATCCTACGAAGCTCCTCACTTCTCGAGCATTTGTCGGTCTGGGCCAATTCATCACTGCCGCTATCTTTGTTGGATCTACCGTCACCCCTCTTGCTGATATCACATGTCCTAGGAAAGCTATGCTGTCCATCCAGAATTCACACTTGCTGTATTTGGCATACAACTTCTCTTGTCTGAGAGTTTGTAATACTATCCTGAGATGTCGCTCGTGTTCTTCCCGGTTGCGAGAGTAAACTAGGATATCATCAATGAACACCACTACGAACTTGTCTAGGTACTGGCGAAATAAACGATTCATCAAATCCATGAAAATTGATGGGGCATTAGTCAATCCAAATGGTACTACCGTGCATTCGTAATGACCGTATCTCGTTCGAATGACTTTCTTCGGTATGTCTCCTTCTCTTACTCGGACCTGATGATACCCTGACCTCAAGTCTTATTTTGAGAACACCTTCGCGCCTTGTAACTGATCAAACAAGTCGTCGATCCTGGGTAACGGGTAATTGTTCTTTATCGTGACCTTGTTTAACTCCCGGTAGTCGTAACAGAGTCTTAACTCGCCGCTTTTCTTTCTAACAAATAACACCGGTGCTCCCCAAGGGGAGTTGTTTGGCCTAAGAAATCCTTTTTCCAATAGTGACTCAATCTGCTGTTTCAGTTCCTGCATCTCCCATGGTGCCATTCGGTATGGAGCCTTGGAGATTGTTTGTGTTCCGGGGAGCATTTCTATTTCCATTTCAACTTCTCTCTGAGGGGGTTGACCCGGTAGTTCGTCGGGGAACACATCACTGTATTCAAAAATTACTAGGACTGACTCCAAGGGCATCCCTTCCTTTTCGGCGGTGACGAATGCTAGCCAATTCGACCGATCACTATATTCTCCATCCTCTCCCATAATCGGTTTTCCGACCATGTCCCTTTTCCCTTCCTGCGGCGTACTAAAAGTGATCGTACGTTCTCGACATTTGTGCATCGTACTTAGATAACCAATCCATTCCTAGTATAGCATCGAATCCCATATCCCCTAACTCAATCAAGTCTACCTCTGTTCGCACCGTATCCACTTCCACCGCACATCCCTTATAGATTTTGTTTGCCTCCATGGCTTCGGATCCCGGTGTTTTTACTTTGATTTTTGCGCTACATCCCATTCTCGCAAACCGTTTCGCTAACTTCTCCGACACAAACGAATGTGTCGCCCCACAATCAAATAATACGAAAGCTGTAAATCCATGAATAAGTAGTGTACCTGCCACGACGTCTTCGGCCTGTTCCTTGATCACAGCGAACACTCGAGCATTTCTAGTGATCCTTTCCCTTACCCTGTTTTCGGTAACTCCGGTTTCAATCCTTCTCTTCTTTGGGCATTCTCTGGCAAAGTGTCCTTCCTGGCCGCACTTGAAACAACTGTTGGTTCCTGTCCGGCATTCTCCAAAATGGTTTTTCCCGCATTTGGCGCACGCAGGCCTGATCGGGAGTCCTTGTGCGGACCCGAAACTCTCTGTAGTGACTTTTCCTTTCCATTCTCCCCGTCCTTGAACTTCACTCCTTGTGGAGCTCCTGGTGTGTTCCTTATCCATTCTTCGCATTCCCCCATCCACACGGACTGCTGCTGCCACTAAACTTGAAAATTCTTCATCGTCGCGGCCATGCATAGTTAGTTTCACCCTTTCATTGAGCCCCTCTGTAAAACGGTGCATCTTCTCTTGTTCACTTCCCATAATCTCGGGGGCATACCTGACCAATTCTATGAATTCCTGCATATACTCCATTACTGGGTGATTCCGTTGAGTTAGTTTGTCGAACTCGGCCCTCTTGTCATTCTTAAGCCATTTTGGCACATAATAATACAAAAACGCATTCTTAAACTTCTCCCAAGAGATGGGTCCATCCTTCAATAGTGATGCCGACACGCTTCCCCACCATCGAGCAGTACTACCGTCGAACCATAGCTGGGCAAGTCCTGCCTAAGTTCCTCCGGGGCTTCTACCAGTTCAAACTTCTCTTCCAAGCGAATAATCCACGCCTCCGCGTCCCCATCTTATCTCTAGTGAAACTGTTCATCCCAGCCTTCTTCAACGCCTCGTTGTAGTACATTCTACCCTTTTCGGGCCTTGACACTTGTTCCGTCTGCACGAAGTTTCCCCTCTCCATCTGTCCGTGTCTTATAGCGCTGACTAGGGAACTTGCCATAGTTTGGAACAGATCCATGAGGCTCTCTTGGCCAAATGTGAGGGGCGTCGATTAATCTACGACCGGGGTCTCTGTCGCCGATGCCTGCTCAGATGCATTGCTATCCTCCTCTCGGTTCCCATTCGCTCTCGTTCTAGGAACCATTCCTACATCAAGCTTTCGTTATGTCTATACTTATTCATGTCATATACTACATTCTATGCCCCTCCCTTCCTATGGTTGGTTGTCCTCCTATGAGTTTCCTAGACCTTTCTACAAAGGACCACACCACTACAGGTTTGGTAGCGATGTTATGCTCTGATACCATTTGTAACGACCCTCATTTGGGCCTAGCTGATTTGATAAAAATGTGCAAAATAAAACGAAACGTTCGAATGTAAATTTAAAACATAGTTCAAAACATGCAAGTCTAGCAACATAATTTAGAGTGTTCTCAAAAGACCGGACTCTATCACCGGACAACCGACGACCTCCTTCCAATGCCCTCCTCATACCTCGTCCGCGTCACCAACAAAATAAGTAAAGCGGTCACAATCTATTAAAGGAAACTTCACACACGCTATATTTTATCTTTTCATTTCTTAAATAAACCATACACACATGCGTAAATCATTTCTTTTAACCATTTTATTATTTCCTTCTTCTTTTACCCTTATCCTTCCCCTCATACTTTAAATTTACTGTTGCCGAGAGTAACATGCTCGGTACATGTCCCGCCCAAGCCAACCGTTAGCTGTTGGATGACTCGACGGGCCATATGCTTCCCTTCCCCGGGTGGTTACTTAGGCGCTACCCTTTTTCCACACGGATCCGTTCTGCCCTTTTTCGTACGTATCTTTCTATCTTTGGAACTTATCGTTCCCTTCATCAAGCATGCCCTNATCAGGTTCCGGGGATCTCATCACTAGCCCCTCGGACTCTGTCGCCACCGTGGTGGTGATCGGGGTTCGATCATCAGATTGAGATCGTTTGTGGCATTAATGCCCGATCGCAGCAACGAAAACCTGTACCCGAACCGGTTGTAACGGCGTCCTTGGGGACCGATCATGCACTTAGAAATTTCATGACGTGAATTTTCAAATTTGAAATCCATAGCGGTTGGGGGTAAAAGCGTAATTCTAGGCTCTGTAATAGCTAAAGTCTTTCCGTATTCCAAAGGGGGGACAGACTGTCAGACTGCAGCCGCTTGCAGTAATGATGTGTCACCTCGTGATTGGGTAATACGCTGTATAAAATTCGGGATTTTTGCCCTGTGCAGCCATTATCACACTTTGAGACAAATTGTTCCAGCTTTAGAATTCTCTGGCGATTTTGCTCAACCGTTCCTCAACTCCGACTTTCTCGTAAATTCTAAGGTAACCATCCATGGCACATCGTAGGGCTAGGTATCCTGACATATCAACAATGGCCTCGAAGCATTACGGGTCAAATTTTCAATTCCAGCCCATTATCCCATCTAGAGGGTGAATGAGGACGTTCCTTGCTTCCTTCCCGACGAGATGAACGTTCCGGCTAACGCCATACCCGTTAGCTATGCCTCCCTGAGATTAGGCCTGCGATTTCCCCTTCACCCTTTCGTCGCGGCCGTTCTTCGGGAGATTCACTGCCCGAATTTTGCTCTTTTTCCGGGCAATTACGTTTATATAATCGCCTTCATTTATTATTGGTACAAACAGAGGGTAGAGCCAACCCTCAGGCACATTTTTAACCTATTCCTGGTGTGATCCCGTAAGGGAAGGAGGTTGTGTAGGGGGTCGCAGGTTGTATTATATAGCGACCCGAACAAAAGATTGTATTATCGTAGACAATGAAGATTCCCTTCATGAATGGGAATCTTGCTACGTCTGGATAGATATCCCGAGGGAGGACCTGCTGAAAGTTACCTTCCTAACAACCGACCCTGACATCGGGAAATTGGACCAAAGCCGGTTCAATCCATCCCACCAGGACATTGCCAACACCTTGGCAATGTTTCCTCCTCCCGAAAGGCGTCTGAAAAGAATTGACATCCTTCGGGAGAAGAAGCTGTCAGAGATCGAGGTAGCAGGAAGAACTGGAGCCCCTACCCTGAAGGGTATCTTCTCTAGCTCCGACTCATTGGAGTCAGAAGAATCGGGTACGACTTAGCTTCCTATAATTCATATTTCCTGATCCTTATTATTTTTCTTTTGCAGTTTCCACTCATACAATGTCTGGAAACCAACTTGCTGCGGTGGCTGCTGCTTCAAAAGCTAAGAGGGAGGCTCAGTTGCAAGCATCCAAACCTAAGCCCAACGCTGCGGTTGGGCCTACACGATCATCGTGGAGCTCTAGCAGCCAAAGGCCATAGCCCCGATCAATGGATGAGGTGGATGAGGTTATTTTTAAGAGGATGCGCTCGTTTCCCGCCATGTACAGAATCGGGAATAACTCCCCTCTGGATCTTAACGTCGTGCGGTTGTTGCTGCAGGGGTCAATGCGGGTGGAGGACGTCCGCCCATCATCCAGCTTAGGGATAGAGCAACAAGACCTCCAGTCTCCGCGTCAACGAGCAAGCGGGGACCCGAAGAGGAAGCCGCGAAGCAATATAAAAGGTTGCGGTCAGCTGTGAGCAGGCCTGCAGCCCCTATCCCGACGAAAGGGGTCACAATTGGGGAGAAATCAGCTCCGTCCTCGTCTAACCCCGAGGTCATTCGGGGGGCTATCCAGGAGATGATAGTCTCCGTTTTCAAATCCCGAGGACCGAAAAGGGTACCCCCTTCATGGAAGGGGGATCTGACTCCCCACGGAATGCGCCAAATGTTAAAAGTAAAAATCTACTCTTTATTATTTCTAATCTTAGTGAGTAATAACTGCTGGTATTCGGTTGCCGTAATGAGAAAATCAAATAATTATACGTAGGAAACCCGAGAATCGAGTGGAAAACCCATGGGCACCAAACCCAGGAAGAGTTTCACTATGAATATAAGTGTAGCGAGGAAAGAACTTATCCTTTCTCACTATCTTCTGCCCCTTTTATAGGGGTGATGAAATGATTTAAAAATACAAAATCTAATCGTAATATTTCCCTCATCACATTAGCCGCTCTCGAACTGATTTATATGACTTTTTGCATTAACACAAGGAGTACGTGTTTTCATGGTTTATGTGTTGTCTTGTTAAAGGAGGTTTCCTCACAGTTTTCATGTTTTAATAACGAAGAGTATCACATGCGGGTCACATGGTTTTTCCACGGGCGTATGAGTTTTCATATGAGAACGCTTTCTTAAGAAGTATGATGTTTATGCTGTTTTTCATGATTTTACGTTGACAACACATGCATGTTTGAAGGCTCCGATTTCATGGGAACTAGGCATAGGCATGAGATTTCCTTAGTAAAACTTTAGTCTCATCATGAGTGTGTTCATGTTTCAGGTCATTATGTTCGGGAAGATCCCGATGAGACCCTAGAGGAAGTGTCGACCATAAATAGAGAAGATGGGTAGTCTTAGTTGAATGGTGTTGAAAGTTCGTGTTGTGTATAAATGATTTAGTTAAAACCTCATTGGGTCCGAGATGTAACGTCTCACCCTCAACCGTGGCATGACACACCCCCGGCGGGCGCTCCCACTTCTCCCTCTTAACTCTCTCTTTTTATTAAACTAAACCTTAAGTTATTTTATCACTAATCCCCCTTACATTTATCCGTTGTGTGGCTCCCTTCTGTTCCCTACAATATTTATGGTTATTAGACACGTTCTTATCGTATGTCGTCAATTATAGATTTCATTGATTACTGTGCAACGTGTACTAGGATAAGTTCTTTCTATCCTCATCTTTTGCTCGTAACCGCTTGGTACTGCCAACTCCTCTCGGTCATGAGGTTCTGCCAACTTCCCACCGTCACTCAGTTTCGTACTATCACGTTGTCGCGTTCGCGTTGTTCTGTTCAAAATGTCGCATTATTTTAGCCAATTCCTTGCGAATTCGTATCTTATGCGTGAAAATCACTTCCTTTCCCCTCTCACCACTATTTATAGGGAAACTTATGTCTAATTACACTTTAGCCACTCCTCCACATCCCTTTTTCATTTCTACCCCCAAAGGCTTACTATCTCTTTATGACCTGGAACATTGTCTTACCTTTAGTTCCTTCGTTTTTTGAAATTTTCCAGGTCCTTATCAATGTAAGATCCTCGAGATGCGAGGGGCACCTTAGGCAAATTTTAGCATCAACTATAGATTAGAAACGATAAGAGATTAAGTATAATGATTCGTCTACAATTCCACGAGATCTTTTCCCTAGCAAAGTGACAAGGATCACGTTAGAATTGGAAATTTAAATATGCTAACACTGTGGTAGAATCAGGATAGCTGACCTACTAGGAAGGTTATGGCTTGGGAAAAAGTAAAACCGTATGGACTAGGTGTGAGTCATTAGGGCTAACCTAGTTCAAAGAGAATAATATCATGTAAGTGAGAAACGGGTTGTTACATGTAGTGGCTTCATTACACGTTACAAACTCAACCTTCATAAACAAAGTTGAACCAATGATGAAGCTCTACCAAGCCAAAATCTTGAAGTTATTCAAAAACTTTACAGATTTGTCATGTGCCTAAGGAACAAAATCATACAGTGTACTGTCTCGCTAAGCTTGCATCCAGATTTCTTGATATGAGACCTAGAACTGTCGTGGTCTGCATCTAGGATCACCCTACTATGGATATTTAGATGATCGAACAAACTCATGTGGAAGTAGGTTTCTATTCTTAGAGTTTCAGAACTTGAGCATTGGAGAAGCTGAGACCTAATTAGAACCTATGTGGAAGGATCTAATTGTCGTATATTTGGCGGATGGTTTCCTCCCTGAAGATCGGCTAGAAGCAAGGAAGATAGAGTTTCGATCGCGAAGGTATGTCCATCATAAAAGGACTTCACAAAGGGAGTGCAGCTTGTCATTATCATGCGTGTGTTCCACAGCATGGGTTGCCTATTGTTGGCTTAAATTGATAGTATGAAACATTTCTTACATACATTACATTTCGAGACCAAATATTTACAAAATAAGAGACTAGTTTATTATTTCAAGAAATTTTGAGAACTGGTTTTACGAGAATTAGTAAATTTTGGAAAACAATATTTAAGGAATCATGCAAACATTGAGACCTTAAAGGTCATTCTATATATTTTTAATTCAAATTATTTTAAAATTTATGACTTGATTTCTATATAAGGATATTCTAGTGCTTTTCATATTTTTTTGAATTTTGCTTGCTAATTTAAACAAGATTTTATTTCATATGTTATCCTTTTCAATCCAATTAACCATACAAATATAATTAAATTATTATCCAAATTAATAAAAATTTAATCAGATTTAATAATGCATCCCACTTATCGACGCTAACTGAATCATACAACTTGTATCAGATTAATATTAAACCAAACTCAATAAAAAATTAGCTAAAATAAAATCAAAGAAAAACCAAATATTTTATTGTAAACTCAAAACAAAATAAAAATAAAATTGAAGAATTAAAATCTAATAAATGCACCAACTCATTTTTTAAAATAAATAATATTTTATAGAATATAAGTTAAAGAAAATAATATATTTATCAAATATAATCAATCAATATTTAATTTATAAAATCAAAATATTATAACAAAAATTTTATAATATGTATATATATATATATATCTCAATAAAAATATATTCTAAATTCACAAAAAAATGTGATATATAGTTATATTTTGGTATTATGCATAAGATACTGATACTTTCTAATTTTAATAAAGTATGAAAATATATGATTAAACTTGAACAACATATATAGTAATTAAACACATAATGAAACATTGATTTTAACTAGATGATACAAAGAATTCTGTCTCATAAAACATATTTACCACTAGAAGTGCGCAAGTAGTATCATAACTAACAATTAAATTGATATATGCATTAGAACAAAAAGGAAGGATCAATAACATACATCTTGAACAAATGTAATGAAAAAAATAATATACATTAGAGAAGATAGATGTCCAAGAAAATAAAGGTGTTAAAATAGGTGAAAGAGTAAAAGAATAATGAAGAGTACAAACTTAGAGATAAAAAATAAAAAATATTTATATGAAAGTGTAATTAGATAGAAAATTAGTAATGATAATATACAACTATGAAATATTGAAATTATTTCATATAAGTTAATATTTTAATTATTATATTTTATATATACTATTCCAATTATTCGTATCAATTTAAAATAAAAATTACTGAAATCAAATTCAATAAAAATAATGAGTTTCAATTAATTTAATTTAAAACTATCCAAACTTCCCACAGACCCACAGCCTTTTATTCGGATTAACCAATATTCGACCTGCCGCATATAAAAAGCATATATTGGGAATTTTCTGATGAAGTTTTGCGGTTGATCAGGGGGTTAGAGGTGAAGATGCGTAAAATCCCGAGTTTCGGCTTTCTGCGAATTATCTCATGCCTTGTTTCTGTTTCTCTTCTGCTAAATCCAGGTTTTGTTTTTCTCCTAATTTATTTTCTGATGCGATAAAACAGAACAAAACTAGCCTCCAGATATGATGTTTTCTCAATTCGGTGTAATTTATTAGGGGAATAGTTCTTAGAATGAAAATTGGGATCTGGATGCTGGCGTTTTAACCAACTAACCCTGAATTAGGGATCGAGTTTTGTGTATTGTGTATTGTGTTGAATGCTTAGTTTCTAGGCTGTGCTGCCATGAATGATTGCCCATTTCCAATATTCAATTTGATTCTGTATTGCTGCGATGAGGTTCTTCTGTTATCGAAGTGTTCTTTTTCTGTACCTGACAGATGTATCATTGTTGCTTTTGATTTCTTCCGTGTTGTATAAATTAAGGCAGATATATTAGGAAAAACAGTTCTTTGATCATTAGTTAGATAAACAGCTGGCTGACATAGTGTTTTATATGCTTTTTATTCGATTTCCACATATGCTTTTCCATCTTTTCCTTTGTAGCTTTTTCTTGCCTAAATTCGATTGAAAATGTTCTGGATCCGCTTGTTTATCATTTGGTAAACAATCACCATTCCATTAATCTTTGATCATTTGGTGAAAGATGTTGTTAGTTAGTTGAAATATATCTATGTTATTCCGTAGCTACTAAAACAGTTATTCTAGTAGCTAATCTTGACAGAGATGGTTGAACTAGTGATAAGGACATAGAGGGTGAGATTGAGACGTTAGAAGTAGGGAGTGAGTGGGTGGATGGGCCCATGCATCTCCCTCCAAAAACCTATATTTACAGTAAATTCTGCAGTTCTTTATGGTACCTTGCCACTTAAGACTTGATGCCTGAATTACATTTAGCCTTTCAACAATGTTACCATTTTTAACGGATTATATATTTGTTACCCTGTGAATAATTTATTCTAAAGGTACAAAAAGAAAAGAAAACGCATGATTGTATGATATTTATACAATTGCATTTTCATGTTTCGAAAGGGGCCCTAATGTTAAGATTCCTAATAAGCTTGTTCAAATATCTTGAAATTTCGTTTAATAGTTTAACTCCATGAAAGTTAAAAATTCATGGTGGAGACATTCATTATAGTCGGGTGAAGTTGCAAAAAACATGTTATGTATTATAGAAGAGTATCATTTTAGCCCATCATAATGATCACACATTAAAGGATTTGACAAATCAAATGTAGCATGATCCCAACATCTTATATGTTGTATTTCTAAGGTCACTTTTCCGACATAGAAGAATTACACTCATCAACTGGTATATATCAACAGTATTTAGTTATTTTTATGGTTTGGCGAATGCTTCTTTTTGCAATCATACCCTATGGATGAAATAGTTAATTGCTGTAGATTTGGAGTGCAGACTTAATGTTGGGTTTACTTCCTGTAGGATCAGCAGACGACTCATCAACATCAAGCCCTTCTAACAAGTCATCAGGAGGCTTGACTGTGTTAGAAATTTTCCTCATATGCCTAGGGATTGCAGCTGTTTTCGGGTTCTCGTTTTTCTTATATAAGATATGGCTTAGAAGGAGAAGAGAGGAGCAACATGCTCGTCTGCTGAAGCTATTTGAACAAGACGATGAACTTGAACTGGAACTCGGCATTCGGGATTAGCCAGCTACATCCTCTCCTTATTTGTATTGTATCTTTAGTTTATTTTGTTAAGCAACAAGTTTGTGATTGTGTCTGTTTGGATTTGATGACCCCATACTTAGACTTGCTTTCATTCACCAACTAGGCTGTGTTGGCTTCTGGCAAGTTTCTTTTTTTTACTTGCAATCATTGTATTAATCGAAACATTCCACTCGTATTCTTGTTAATGTAGTCATCTATATCTATGTGGATCCTGGTTACTACGTTAGTAACATATTGGGACTTATATATTTTTGTGGCATATGTGTTTCTAAACTACAACGCATTCAGGGAATGCAAATATATAAGTTTATTGCCTACCTTGACCACAACCATGTTACGTGAACTGTATTTTGTACTTTATATATATCTCTTACATGTTACAATTCTCACTTCAAAGTTCCAATTGATATTTTCTTTCAATTTTTTAAAATTCTCATTATTTTTTATTACTTTTTCATCAGATCATCTTTTGTCTCAATAATTAATTATATCTTTATATCTCATCAATTTTATATATTTAATATTTTCTCATTAAATATTATATATAAATTTTAATAATGTTAATTCATAATAAATATCGAGTTTTTATAAAATTAAATAAAAGATTACATGAATATTAAAATTCTATTAACTAAAATAATTTATTAATAACGGTCACAAATACATTGAAAACTGATGGTTTTGTTTTACTTTATTTAAATATTTCTAATGAGAACCTTGGGATCCTACGTTCACTGGTTGATTTGCAATAATAGGACAAGAGTGTCAACCAGCACTCGAGAAACGGGATGATTTACAATAACAAGAGATATGACAAGAGCGTTGTCCTGTGGAGAGAAAACTCCAGATAAATCCTCAGGTCCGAAAGAAAAAACCATCTTCTCCAGGTCGGATAACTGGACCAAATTAATTTCCATGAAGTGATCTTTCTGTTCCAACTCTCGGTAGGATCGCTTACGAGCACGACTTGAATCTCCGACACTCCTTCCTCCGACAATCGCCATAATATTGGAGCCCAGATTACCTCACCTTGGCTGAGCTTCTTCGATATTCAAGATAGGTTGACCCGGATTCGGGCTAGCAGAAGGGGGAGGGGGTGCTTGCTGATTTCCTTGGGCAGGTGGATAACCTTCCTGCTGATATCCTTGTTGATTCATATACTATTGATTCTACCTTGACCACGGTTATTATTGTCTCTCCTTCCATCTCTGGGGTTCTGCTGACCATTATTATGAAATCCCCTTTGACTGCCCATTTGATGCTGACCACGTTGCCCTCCATATCTACGGCCTCTTGTGTTAGGTCATGGTGGGTCGGCCTTAGGGGGCTTTGCTACCGTTCCCAACCGTGAACTTATATCGATCTTTCCCGGGTCAACTTCCGGCAGTGCTTCCACAGTGCTAATCAATTCATCCAACTGACCCAATTCTAACAACCTCTCGACTTCGGACATCAGTTCACGACAATCGTTAGTGGCATGTCCAAAACTCCGATGAAAAAGACAAAATACTTGGGATTCATAAGTCCCCGGCGTAGGTTCTTGCAGTGGAGGGGGATATCGAAGAGATTCACCCTTCATTTGTTCAATAATAGCAAAGATCTACTCGTAACTGAACGCTGGATACATTCTTAGTTTAGGTCTTGACTGTGCAACGTTCTTATCCGGAACACGGCTTGCAACTATGTTGTGGGAACCATAAGTTCGCATTTTCATCACTCTGTGATCCCGCAAGGCTTCATCCTCCAGGATGTATCCCGCAAGGCTTCATCCTCTCAAAGCTAATTTTTCCATATTTTCTGGGGGATCTCTATTCAAAGAATTACATTACGGATGTCCAGCTAGAATCAGCTAGAGCACCCCAACTTTCTCACTAACAGTAATCTAAGGTATCTTCCTACACTAGGCTTTAAAACGGGTAATAAAACCAAACAACCTTTTTGAAGAATCATACCGCAACGCGGTCAAAGATGTGATAGATTTCACTGGCATGTTGAAAGGCACGAAAGATGAATAAAATTGATCTTAAAATTCCTGATATGAAACAATAGAGCGCCTCGGTAAATGATTAAACAATCGAAGGGCCGATTCCTTAAGAGAAGCTGCGAAAACAAAACATATTGCAGCATCGCTGAAATTCATCAAACTGACATGAATCTCCAAGTTCGATGTATGAGCATGTGGGTCGATCAACCCACGATACTGCGGAAGATCCTTAGACATTTCAATAAACTCAGAACGGGTGGCACCAATAATTGCCGTGGAAAATAGAGACAAGGCGTTTGAAGTGTTCCACGGAATTTGCAAAACTTCCATAGATGGTAAAGCCTTTCCTCAATTGCCATAAGGCTCCCTAGCACGTTTATGTTCAATATAATCTCCCTCGAAGGCAGAAGTCTTGTGAGTATCCCAGGTGTACTCACCATATACACGTCTTCTTTCTTGGCCAAGAGTCAAATTGGCCTCCAACTCGTTCATTCTAGCATCCTAAAAATTGATCTTGTCTAAAAATATTTTAGAGTGTTTGTTTATGATCAATCAATTTCTTATATAATTTTGAGTTCAATTATTATGGGGACACGAGCGATATACGAGGTTGGGCCCACAATGCGTGAGCTTACATCCTCGGGAGAGCGAAACTCTACCTTGGTTTTCACTACGATAATGAAAAGATACAAGTACAATCAAAGGATAATGATAATCCGAATGAAAACGGTACGAAACTCCGTTGGGCCCGAGATGAGGAGAGTCATGACTTTTTGCACGAAATCTAGCGAGAGCTACAAAAAGTCGCAACTACTATAAGCATAATCTCGCGAGAGACAAGTAGTCGCGAGTCATAGTGGCCAGGGGACAAAAACTCGCGAGTCGGGGGGCCAGGCGACGAAATCTCACGACTGCACCCATTGGTACATGTTCTTGCGACTTTTCGAGCACAAAGTCGCGAGTTATGGGGTTCAACGAAGGGTATCACGACATTTCGTACAAAAAGTCATGACCAGGCCAAAAACTCGCAAGTCCTGGGACTTGGGAAACGTGCCAAGAGTCAGAACCACTTTTTTGGGCCTAGGGTCTTATATTTATAGAAAAACTCGCTCAATAAGTCAACTTATAGTCCAAAAGCCCAATCTTAGTCAAATAAGCCAAATATAGAAAATATCGAATTAAACCGGAATAAGTGTCACACCGCCCTAGAACTTCGAGAATGCACACCGATCGAACACTATTAGCACGTAATGTCGAGAAAATACCCGAGAATATTCTTTACCAGTTCATTCTCTCCAAATGCTTAGGAGATAGTCAAAAATATCGCCTTAGGTCACCAACGAGTTCTCCGAGTGCCAAATTACTAAAATACCCCTAACATCATTTCCAATCGAAATCATCCAAAACAGCTCAAAACACCATCAGAATCCTCATACGGGGGCCCGGCATGGCCAAATTACGAGACTACCCCCAAAATCACAGTACTTAATAAATATAATAGAAAATCAACAATACCATTTAGCCACGTCAGACGAGCCACGGGGTATCATAATTACATAAATAACACCGGCAATATCAATAGTCCCCTGGTTTGCAGATTCAGATTCTGAGTCGTAAACCACATTATATCTGCTCGTCTAGAAGTCCAGTTTCATACACTTTTTAAGAAACTCATGAGTAAGGTTGAAATCATCTCACTGACATTATGGTATCATATTTCGAGTTCAATCGAGAATTTCACGATTTTCCAACTCGGAGGGTTTGCTCTTATACATATCTCTCTTTACTTTGTGTACCGACGCATTTCATTATACACTGAAATTCTGCTGCACCGCTTCGATTCGTTAATCTTACGCAATCGAACTTAGAAAATACTTTTTACTGTCTATCAAGAGGTTTCAATCTCAGTGTGGAGCTCTCACTTTTTGCTTCATCAAAATCTATCTCTTCACATCTTAGGGGGTTCGTGACTCCTCAACTTCGGAATTCAATCTTGTTCCCGTCATGATTATCACTCTACGACCTCGAACTCATATGTATTTTTCCTGCATAAGATATTCCTACATTTGATCAAGAACATCACTTTCTCACCTCCGCCAGGAGGTCGGACTTACTCCTTTGCCATTCTCATTATTTTGGGGCAATTATTTTACGCTTGTGGTTGATAGTGTGCATCTCTTATATGCAGCCCAATTACCGGCTACCTATAAAGGTTATCGCCTATATAGCATGCTTGCTTTATTTTTAAGGGGCCGCTAAAGTAAATAAGACTAGGTGTCTAGGCTTGACGAGTAGCGTGGGGCTTTGAGGGCGAGTTCCCAACTTTGATGCGAAATGATGACTTATTGTCTCTTTTAGATACGATCTCATAAAAAATAAAGTGTCTCTAGCTGACATCTAAGTATAGAAAGGAGGGCTCAACTGAATAAGAGCTCTGTCGATCAACGAATATTATGTAGGGGGACATACCTATCGAGGTAGGGTCATTACCTCCCTCTATTCCTACTTCCCATATATATTATCTTAGAATTAAGATTTTTTCTAAAATAAATCTTTATTGCATGGAGAACTTTGCCTCGGAAGATATTATCTAAACTCCATGAGTTATCAGAAAAGAAAACTGAGAAGCCCTAACTGGGAATCATGTAGGGAACAACATGAAACAAGGGCATTGAAGTAAAGTTGCCTCATAAGAAAGCCAAGAACCGTTATATTTCCATCTCCTCAATTTTAACCCCTCCTATGTTTCATTTGATAAAATAAGTCTCCAATTTCGTTTGAAATCCCTTCTCTTTATTTGTGAATTTAAGGTTTGCCTTTACTTCATCCCGTCTCTCATAAAAACTCACAACTTGATCAAGCCTGATAGTTGTTGTTGTATTCGTATTATCTCTAGTAAGAAAATCCATTTCATCCATAAAACAACTTTATGACATCTTTGACGGTAAATAGGATAATATGTGTCATGCACGCAATAATTCTCTGGACCGAATGACCATAAATAAAGACGTACATGTTATACACTAACATGCTAATCTTTTTCTCTCATAAATAATGAACCCGAGGCATCCATAAAATATTTAAGATTCATTCGCCATATTCGGGGATAATTACTTGATCCCTTTCATATGGATCTCGGTTAGGCATCTCTGATCGTAAATGAGATCGTAACATAAATTTCCTTACTATACATAAGGGGATTGCCCTTGAGTGTTGCAACCGCATTTAAGGGAGCGATCTTAATACATCCATGTCAGTTTCTTGGTTCTTTAAACCGTAAGCAAAAAGGACGAGACAGTCATGAGACAATTACTGGATACACCGATCATACGAGATGAAAATACATGCTCATCGAGTTAACAAACTTCGGCTTGTTCATCGCTGACATAACCGAGCGCCGAACAATAACTTGCTTCTATCTCTTTGACTTATCCAGTTGACATCCGGAGAATGAGTGAGGGACACAACGCTGTTCGAGACAAAATATTCCTCATCATGTGAGACGATTTGACCAACTTATCAAATGACTATTATGTGACATGGACGAGACAAATGTCTTTCTTTACTTACTGTCCGAAATGAATCCACTTCGTATGTCGCTTTACAATCTTTCTCGAGAATTTTTTTTTAATGTGTAAATTTGCTCATTCACCAATAAACAAGCTATCGTGTCATAAGCTATCAAAACTACAATAAATGAGATCTCTTAATCATCAAATAGGCAAATATCAGTGTCATTAGATATCCTTATATGACAAACATTATTTTTTAGAATATTCCTTATAGTGGGCCACTACTTCGATCGCTTTGGTCGTAACTAGGAGTCCCCGGTTGTAACAGAATTTAGTTGAACTCATACCATAAGGCGAATATTTGGCCATTTAAATCGTTTATCCGAATGAAATCCATAAACATGATCCATCGGCAAGTAAATGCATGTGTAGATGATTAAGCCAAATGATGGATTTTTCACACAATGGTCCCTTTTACAGGGGTATCACTTTACAATTTCAATAATATCTAAGACGTCCCGATGATAACTAATGAGAATTGGTACCACAAAGCCATCATTTAGTCAGTTTGACTGTAAATGAATATGCGGGGTCATAAATAACGAAGTCCGTGATATAGGAGCGTAAGTTGCTTAGTTTAACAAATGAGGTCATGTCATAACGTGGCTTCATAATTTCTCGGATAATAAACACTCTTCTCCTGATATTAAATAACATAGTATTCCTCGTCATATAATGAAATTTTCTTTTATTTATTTTCAATTTCTCTGATCGCTTTATGAAAAATCTAATTCCGGATAATCTGAATCGAGAAGTTAACCTCTAAAATAATAGTAGATTTTCATATGATTAGTTCGCCGATTAAGGATAAATAATGCTTCTACATGATTTGGCGAAGAAGTATCCACGAATGTGATAGGGATCCCAGATAATCATAGAATGTTTTTACGATAATTCCGAGCCTGGGTACGAGTCCCCAGTAATTATAACATTTTGTGGAATGCAAACCATAAGGTGAATATTTGGCCATTTTGATCGTTTACTTAATTGAAAACCATAAATACGATCACAAAACTCATACCGGCCATTCCAATCGCAATTGAAAATGTGTGATCTTTTAGCAGAATTTACCAATAGGGGATGATTGTTAAACCAATCATGTAACAATGCGGTTTCATAAATTCTTTCTCCGACAATAAATAACAAGATTTCTTCCGGGATAATCTGCCATGAATTCTGTGAACACTGATGTCTCTATGGCGCAAATGACTTTTAGTATTTCTTCTAGAAATATGACATTGACGAACTTGCATTCTTGCTGAGTATAAATTTGTAATAGAGATTATCTTACTCACAACAGCACTTGCATATTTGTTTGCATGTTCTCTTCGGGCATAAACTTGCACCCGAGATCATCTCATCCTCATAGGGACTCACGAAGCGCCCGCAATTTACTTACTTATTGTCTCTTGGTATAAACTTGCACCCGAGATCATCGCATTCTCATAGGGCCTCACGAAGCACCCACAATTCACTTGCACGTTGTCTCCGAGTATAAAATTGCACCCGGGGTCATCACACTTTCACCGCCGGTATATACTTGCACCCGAGGCCATAACAGTCTTGCCGACGATATATACTTGCACCCGGGGCCATCACACTCTCCCCGCCGGTATATACTTGCACCTGGGGCCATCACACTCTTGTCGCCGGTATATACTTGCACCCGGAGCCATCACTCTTGCCGCCGATATATACTTGCACTCGGAGACATCACACTCTCCCCGCTGGTATATACTTGCACCTGGGGCAATTACACTCTCGTCGCCGGTATATACTTGCACCCGGAGCCATCACTCTTGCCGCCGGTATATTCTTGCAACCGGTGCCATCAAACTCTCGCCGCCGGTATATACTTGCACTTGGGGACATCACACTCTCGCCGTCGGTATATACTTGCACCCGGGGCCATCACATTCTCGCCACCGGTATATACTTGCACCTGGGACCATCACTCTTGCCGCCGGTATATACTTGCACCCGGGGCCACTGGGGAAATGGACCAGCGTCCGACGTGTCATGTAGGAGTCGGGTATAAACTTTCACCCCATTTTGCCACGGAAACATGCTCGGTACTAAGCCGGCTATCTCATAATAAATCGGGCCCCTTGACATATTCCAACAGAATCTATGTACATCCAATTCTGTCGCGGACAAGAAGCCTCATCCTGTTCAAAGTATTTTGACACAATATCTAATTTGACGAGTTTGAAATGATCGACTACAAGATAGACGGTACATTGCATTTCTAATCTAACCTATTATTTTATTCCATCCTTCATCATACTAAAATGCAATAGACCTACTCCTATCTTACCAGTCCCCTGGTCGATTGAATTTATGTGGTCAAAAAAGATACTCAAAAAATTAGAATATGACCATAAAAAAGAGGGGAAGTTTCATTTTAAAAAGATCGATGAGTCACGTCTATACATAATACTTGCGCAAATTGGAAATATGCCAAGTCCGTGGCAGCTCCTCTCCGCTCATATTCGCAATCTTATACGTTCCTTCTCTCACCACCGCCGTGATCTCATACCAAATTTCCCACTCCATGTACAACGTGCATGGAATTTAACAACAATTAATAGCAATGAATGCAATTGTAATAAAATTCCGCAATTTTGACTAGTTGTGCTCCTTATGGGGTTCTTAATACATTGGAAATTTAACTTTCACGTATCTCAATAAAATCCATTAGTGACTCTGAAAGTCCTAGGCAAAGAATGCAACATAACATAATATTGCACGCATTATTCACTCGTGCATTTCCCCAAAAAATTGTGCGCAATGTCTAACATTGAAAAGAGAATTGAAACATTAGAGGGAGCTTCGTTTGCCGCTCCCAGGCACGAGGCATTGTTTCTGCTAGACATGATAATACTTGCATAATTCACTTGTTTGTTTTACAAAGAATTCATTGCATTATATGACATCAAGTCCTCAGGAATCCCAAACTAGCAAACAATACGATCAGAACGAAACTTCTCATTTCATGTTCCCAAACTCGGATACTTATTCGACTTATATTTGTTCAATGTCTCATTTCAATACCATAATGCACAATTCTTCATGTCCACAGCCATCGCGAAGGTCCATACTAATGTTAGTCCCCATGTGTCGACTCGGAAATCATGAACAATTGTTTAATTGTCACCACATATACTCAGAGCAAATATGACTCAACTTATAATTTCATTGCAATATTCATCGTAGATACTTAGGGCAACACTGACCCAATTTCCAACTTAACTTGCAATATTTATCTCATCATCTTCTCATACTCAACATAGTCTTCGACATAAATTTCTTTCTTGAATGCACTTAGCTTGCATAAGATGAATAACGAAGATATAGATGGCCTAATAACCGATTATTTATACGATTCCGCAGATTGGTCCTCATCTCGAGGTGACCTCATTAGTTGATCTCCCGACAATCATAATTGACAGTTGATAATAAATCATCTTTATCACACTTGATTCGTTAGACAATAGGTGGATTCGCACTAGTATTCTCTTGCATCGCAATACACTTCACTGTATAAGATATCAATCTTGAAAGCACATTATTCTGAATATCCCATGAATGCATAGAATGCATTTCACTAAACATCTTTGTTTATCGATTCGGAGAAAGATAAACTTTTATATGCTGACTTGAGTATAAATCCGTTAGTACTATCATGTGTGGATAAATAAAAGAATCCCTTGAGCAGAAAGACAAGACTTTCTGATAATCGATAATATGTATCAAGAATTCTAACAACAATGAGTTTCACTCCCATCAACAAACTCTCATTCTTCCGAGTGAGATAAACTCTAGATTCCTTGTATTTGCCCCCTCATGGTTGCTGGTTCAATGGATCATAATTATATCATCCTCATATTTAATTCAAAACTATCATAATACCCTCACATTCTTCCATATTGACCAAACGTTTTTATTCGCAAGTCCCCAGTGTTGAATGAATTAGATTTGCGAGTATCGCAATTGTCTGCAATCTCCACTTTGAGCATTAGAAATTCCGCTCATAACAGCGTAATAAGCGTACTTGTTTTATCATGTAGAACATTTTTCTCTTGTATCCCGCTACGGGGTTAAATAGCATGGGTCTTTATTTCCCCGACCATCAAATCATTTGTAGTAACAAGAGCGGACACTGCAAATGTGACAACGTCACGTACAATTCCTTTCAACGTTTCCTTGAAAATAAATAATTGCTCCGTTCCTTCTTGTCGGTAGATGGTTGCGCATATATGATCACTTTAATGAGACTCACTTTCATAAGATCTTAAATCTTCTCTCTTAACAAGTCTAAGGTCGGTTCATCGAAATTCAACCTTTTGTAGTTTCCTACTAACATCATTATGACCCTTCTTTCTCATCATCAAACCCAACTTATGACTTCTTTGAATGCACAAAATAAAAACCCAAAGGTTTCTGATGTGGAGTGGAGACATAAACAAATCGATACTTATATAACATTTTCAACCTTCAAATGCCACCCGACTATGTATGAAGGAATATAAAATTTTTCTTGATTGATAACTTATCAATTTATATTTCTCTTACAAAAAACATAGACCAAGAAAAATTTTCGTCTTTCACCAAGAACTCACATCTGGGAGGATTCTACCTCATTCAATACTTCCTTAGTATGCTCAATCACTTGCTCAAATATTGGAAATGATTATTTCCATACCGGTTTTTATCTGTATATCATCACTATTGACTTCCATACATTCTTCTTCTCACATCATTAAATATTGATTTCATTGATCGTTGGTACATGACATCTGGATTTTTGAAGCAAAATGCATAATTGGAAAACTACAATCCAGTTGGATAAGACAGTATGTCAATAGCAGCAGTAGATATAGGTTTTCTGACTAGGCTTCACTTGACTAAATGAAATCAATTCAAGCTCTCTCGGTATCGTTCGACTTTGGAGCCATCACTAGGTCTGTGACTGACTATGTGTATTTCACAAGTTCTACGAGCCCTCCTTGCAACAAGATTTCCACATCTTCAAATAATTATCTTTTCATTTTAACGGGATAATATCCACTTCTTTCGAGGAACTTAATTGCATCTTTAAATTCCCTTAACACTAGATGTTCCATATGTATATCATTTTCCCTTTTTCTTCCAGAACAAAACTGCATCATGTTAATCAACTCGTTCTTTCTATTTAGAATGACACCATATAGATGTATTTCTTCGCATTAGACACCTTCATACCGCTTCCGAACATAACACTAGGAAGATATTTTTCCTACACACGCTTTCACTTCATCTTTTTAATTCCCGATAAGGTATGGAATTTCACCATCAAAGTGGGGTAGAGATATGATAGCTCCGATTCGATTTAAAGCACTTCTAGCAAGGGCAATATTATAAAGGGGGATAGTTCCTTGAGAGCAACAAAATTGTCGTTAAACTAGATCAACTGAACACGTTGTTTATTAGTTCTATGCCAAGGTCTTTGCTAGAACGCATATACGGTCAAGATACTCGTCAGCTCGATAATGTCACATGTTAATTAAGAAAGCATGCTCAATAATTATATATTTCCGGACGAATACCATTCTGGGCTATCAATAAAATAACACAAATTTGACATCTCTTTTGTGAACTCCAATAGGCATAGTTTGATAGTGGTTGATATTTTTGAATACCCAACAACCATAATTCTCGGGATCTCATTAAATGACACAAAAAGGTAATGCTGATAGATAACTCCATAAAGGTATTTTTAAAGATCAATTAATCACCAATGGCAGATACGGTGATGCTACGACTAATAACCAATTGCTGGAAGTCCCCATGGATAATGATCCGGATGAAAACCATTCTGGATAGCGTAGTAAATCGAACAGACGAACCCTTCACGATAGAATAAGAATAATCCAAACGAATACCATCTCGGATGATTTAGAAAAATAATTAGATTATCTCTTTAACATAGGGTTCATGTTATCAATAACTTGATCATCGAGTAGAGATTTAACTTCAACCATTTAAGCTCAATCATTTTCTTTAATTCCAAATCCTCAACCATAATTCCAAGAGTTGCGAGACTCTTCAAGGGCTTTCGTTAATGTAGACCCACACATGATCCAAATAGAGAACACCGGTCGGTAAAGACATGACCCATTTTTAGAACAACAATGAATCACCAATGAAAACCAGGGTGATTTGACTACTGCACAAACATGCTCGAATCAACTGAATGATGAGTAAGAAGCCCGATAGTCCATATAACTATTAGGGAGGTCTTGATTACTAAGAAGGAATATCAGGACATAAATATACGCTTCAAATAACAAGGAGACGAGGTCGTATTTCAATAACACAGCTCAACGACTGAGTTTCATTTTATGATTATATGATAACTTAACGCGTTCCTTAGTTATTCATCGATGACTATCCTGTAATTCTAACCACTTATTCAAGATTTATATTTGTATTTTCTCCTTCTATCATGATAAATACTTGTTCATTCACCAATGCTCTCTCTTCCACACTAGTTATCATATTTTTCCATAAATACTTCCGAAAGGCAATACTCTTCAACTTTCACTTTCAACTTCCAACTTTCTTAGCCTCAGGGCCTTGAACCTTAAACCACCAAAGTCATCAATATAACGTATGGAACATGCATGATAGCTGTATAAATTCTTCATGAATGGATAACCAGAAAACCCCGTTGATAACTCAAAACTAGAAAAAACCCACATCATTAATTTCTCTCTTTCACATTGATCTAGAATCCCAAAAAAATTGAGTACATATTGAGTAAACTCATCCATACTCATGGCGTCATTCTTCAGGTCATGTTAAATCGTTATTAGGGAGAGTGGCTGTGTTCTCGGGTTGAATATTCAAGTCAACTCCCTCGACCTCGGTCTCGGACATTCCTTCCACCATACTACCCAGCTCATCAAACTAATCGTGCTTCAAAACCAATTAACATCGGACACCAATTTTCGACAACCACATTAACGTGTCTGTAATTATGATGGAAAAAGGGCAAAATACTTGGGACTCTTGAGTCCCTAGTGTCGATGCTTATAATAAGGGATCCTCTTCTGCTTAACCATGACAAGAAATATACTTGCAACTGAATTAATATGATTGCAATTGAATACCAACAAGGTTTTCATGTTAAACTTCGGATGCGATACATTCGATCGATCACATAATTTACGACAATGTCATGTGACCATAAGTACACAATCTTTCATTCCCAAATATACTGTGTATATGTGAAACCAATCGCTTCTATACTTTACTATGGATCCTCTAGAAACCAACGACGGTCAACCTTTGTCATGTCCCCCATAACCTCTCATTTGCTACGAACTTTATTTCTTATAACATCGTTGTCGAAACGGAGTATAAAACTTGTCGTAATCCTTCAAAAATTCATAAATCAGTCCTCTATGCGAGACATGGATCCGATGGGTGAACTCTGATCGGATAGGATTAGGATCAGAATATCGCTATTGACCGATGTGGAAATGATGATGTTGTAATATGGCACCATCACATAACCAAAGTATCATTTTCTTGGGAACCGTGCATGCCCTCGTGTTGTTTTGCAACCATGCATGCACTTGCATAGCATTGAACACTAACACAAAACAATCCGCATATACTCATGTAACTCTTATCTTTCCATGTAATCAGTTAATCGTATTGAATTGGGACTTTCCACTTTGCACAACAAATATTCTCTCTAAAAATTTCGTGCGCCAACATACATTCAAACAACACGTGGCCAAATTCCCCCAAATGCAACTATGCATCAGCTCATTTTCCATGTAAGGTTCACGTGTCTCACGAGTGCCAATCAAATGTCGATCCATGCAATCCACACAACCACCACAAAACGGGCTAGAAAACCATTCAACCTCTCTGAAGAATCGTTATGCCATGTCGAATATAACTCATACTTGAATCCCAATATGAAATGATAGAAAGCCTTGACAACTAGTTGAACTATCGGAGAACAGACCCTTCCAAATATCCGGCAAAAGTACATGGTTACGTCATTGATATTCATCAAACTGACATGGATCTCAAGATTCAACGTTGAGGAGATCCTTAGGCGTTTCGATATGCGCCGATCTTGTGAAGAATAACCACCCTCGTAAGCGGAGGTATGTAAATATATCGGGTAGGTTCGCCAAATACCCCTCTTCTCTATAACCGAGTACCATACTGACCTATAATATATCCCTACTACACGGTAAAATCCTTTCAATCATTCAAAATATCGATGATTTTCGATAAATAAACCGAAATGAAATAGTGAAACACCGCTGAAATCCGACCCGGAAAATATTACACAGTCACATCACCATGTGATTGTAGACATAAAATGGAGCCTCCCATGAAATTTTCGCAATGGCAAAAATCGGCTTTTTCTAGACTTTTTTCAACCCTTTCATCCCTTTGGCATGTCTTCGACACATATTCATGTCATATGATAATCTTTCAATGTACTAATAAATAGATCCCCTATGGATGAAATCCCACTCCAGAGATTGGTTAGATGTTCCCAATACTAAGGACACTTCCGATGGCACTTATTGAGTCCCCGGTAAAATATCATTCCTTTCGTCTTCTACTACAAAAGGGTTGCAATCTGGTACTATTTCTTCATCTATATCCTCTCCTATTAAGAACCCCGTATCATCCAAATATATAACAAGCTCCAAGCTCAGCACAAGAGCTCTCCGTGGGATTAAGTCTCGAGTCCCCACGGACGGCGCCAAACTGATCTCGTCTAAAAATATTTTAGAGCGTTTGTTTATGATCAGTCAATTTCTTATATAATTTTAAGTTCAATTATTATGGGGACACGAGCGATATACGAGGTTAGGCCTACAATGCGTGAGCTTACGTCCTTGGGAGAGCGAAGCTCTACCTTGGTTTTCACTATGATAATGAAAAGATACAAGTACAATCAAAGGATAATGATAATCCGAATGAAAACGGAACGAAAAATGATCGAATTCACTCCGTAGCGCCCGAGATGACGGGAGACGCGACTTTTTTCACTAAATCTCGCGAGAGCTACAAAAAGTCGTGACTACTATAACATAATCTAGTGAGAGACAAGAAGTTGCGAGTCATAGTAGCCAGGGGACAAAAACTCAAGAGTCGGGGGGCCAGGCGACGAAATCTAGCGACTACACCCAAAGGTACATGTTCTTGCAACTTTTCGAGCACAAAGTCGCGAGTCATGGGGTTCAACAAAGGGTCTCACGACATTTCGTACAAAAAGTCATGACTAGGCAAAAAACTCGCGAGTCCTGGGACTTGGGAAGCGTGCCAAGAGTATGAACCCTTTTTTGGGGCCTAGGATCTTGTATTTATAGAAAAACTCGGCCCAATAAGTTAACTTAAGGTCCAAAAGCCCAATCTTAGTCAAATTAATCTAACTTACTTAAAAAATATCCAATTAAACAGGAATAAGTGTCACACCGCCCCAGAACATCGAGAATGCACCCCGGTCGAACACTTGGTAGCACGTAATGTCGAGAAAATACCCGGGAATATTCTCTACCAGTTCATTGTCTCCAAATGGTTAGGAGATAACCAAAAATATCGCCTTAGGTCGCCAACGAGCTCTCCAAGTGCCAAATTACGAAAATACTATTGGCATCATGTCCGATAGAAATCATCCAAAACACCATCAGAATCCTCATACGGGGGCCCGGTATGGCCAAATTACGAGACTACCCCCAAAATCACAGTACTCAATAAATATAATAGAAAATCAACAATACCATTTAGCCACGTCAGACGAGCCCCGGGGGTATTCGAATTACATAATAAACCCCGGACAATATCACGTACCTGGAACAAATGCAGACCCATAACATGTTGGACTGAGCAACATGACAAGAAACGAACCTGGCGTACCAGGTTCTATAAACGAGGCCTGATGGAAGCAAAGATGAAGATTGGTGGCATAAATCAAAGGAAAGGCGAAGGATCAGTCCTATGAGAGTAATTAATAAGAATTAAGGATTAAAAATGAAATTTTTCTTATAAAATAATAAGAAAAGTACCCACCTTAAATTACGTATCCACCTTAAATTGAGAGAGTAGTGATTTTACATATATCCACCCGTTACCCGCATGGTTACCTACATTTGTGATGTTTCGACGAGTGACTGAAGGAGGCGCGCCTGCGTCGGACGCGTCCCTATGCATGGCCGCACATACGACCTTCATGGGACATGGTTAATGTTACTTTTTTTTAAAGTTTTTTTTGCCCTAAAAGTAGAAGTTTCAAACACAGTTTTCTCGGCTCTTCTATTTCGCCTCCCGTTGTAGGTTTTCTCTTCATTGATATAATATTGTATTTAAATTCTATTTAATGCCAAATGGTTGGATATTGTAATTGTATTAAATGCTCATTATTGTCTTCAACTATTAAATCTTCATTATTGCATTGGATCCAAAATATTGTGCTTATTTGATGTCTCAAAAGCTATGATTTATGTTTTTCCATTAACGAATTTTATTTGAGTTAATGTTTAGGTAAATCTTATAATTTCTAGGTTTAAATATTTAGAATTGTTTTAAAGAGGAGTTTATGGTATTCAACTATTTTTATTTACTACATCAACAATTTTTCATTGTAAATATGATTATATTATTGGAACTCGGTTTCATTGTTTATATTCATAGTTTTTATTTTCGATCGTCTCTAAGATTCAATTTTTTGTTACAGAACTACTCTAAAGTTGGGCATCTGGGTTCAAGGAGGGTGTTTACCAAGCCTTGTATACTTTACTTGGATCACCTGTTTTTCAGTTGAGTCGACGGATGCAAAATCAAAGCTTATTTTCTTTTTTAATCGTCACTTTATTTTTATTGCACATATATCGCACTTGCATTCTTTCTGAAATATTGGATTTATTTTGCTGTCAACACTAGTGTTATGTATGTTTCCTCATTGGATAAATCTTTGTCTTGGATGAATATAGTGTTACAATATAAGGTTTTCTGTAACGGCGGACAAGGTCGTATGGAAATACGGTCTTATCAGCCCCTCTCTCTGCCACGTGGGCGCCCATGGTTACATAGGCGCCCATACCTCAACGGATAAACACTTACCGCGGACAAGGGCTTGGGCTCCTCTTGTCCGCGGATATATTGTTCATCTATTTTTTTTATTTTTTTATTTTATTTTAAAAAATAACTTTTAATATTTTAATAATAAATATATTAATATAAATATTTATAAAATTTATAATTATATTTTGATAATATAAATATGTAATTTTAAGTAAAATTAGATCATTTCGAAATCGAAATATTAAAAATGAGTACGAAGCAATGAAATATAATTATACAATGATATAATTTTTTTAAAAATAATGTTTTATCATTGAGAACATCAAAATTTAAAATATTAAAATTAAATCGTATTATTTATTGATAAATTGAATAGTAAATAAATAAATCTGATGAGATAGAAAGATGAAATGAAATTTGGAGAGATGAGATGATATGGATGAAAGAGAAATAAAAATGATGTGGATAAGTGAGAATTTTTAGAAGTAGAAAGAGAATATGATGTGAATGTGAGAGAATGATGATGTGTAGAGAGATTTATACGGTTGAAATGATTTTGGGCTTAGACAAGGTTACAGGTAGCCTAATGGACATATCTTACATTCACACTTCTAGTGCATAAAATATTAGATAGATGACGATAAATGTGTTAAAGTTGAACAAGGAAGTATGAGAAGCTCTTTCTCGTCAAAAAAAGACTCATCCTCTTTGGAAATTTGTGACAAAATTAGATGGAAATAAGTCTAGTGGTAATATTCATTTCTCTTGTAACTTTTGTAATTTAGCATTTTGTTCTTACTAAAGAGTAAAAGCACATCTAGTGAAGATAACGGGACAAGGGGTGGCTAAATGCGCAAAGGTAAGTAAAAATGATATTGATGAAATGTCTATTTTGCAAAATGAGAACGATAAGATATTGCTATCTCGTTAGATATTAAATAAAGATACTTCATCTGCATATGAGGTTTTAATGAATGTATTGAAATAAGATACTACCAAAAAAAGAAAAGTATGGGAACAAGGACAACTATCTATATCTAGGTGATATGTTCAAAAAAAGTTTTAAAGACGAACTTGATGCAAAGATTGCAAAGATGTTTTACTATGTAGGTATATCATTTAATGTTGCATGGAATCCACATTACAAAAGAGTATTTAGGGTTTAGAAATTGTTTGAATTTTCTTTTTAATTTTAACAATAAAATTCTTATATTTCATTGTTTTTATAGGTTACACATCTCCATGCTATGATGCATTTTCGAGCCACTCATCTAAAAAATGAAAGGTCAAGAATGGAAAATAAAATGTAAAAGATATAAAGTTATTGTAGTTCTAAATGTGTTAGTATTGTGTCGGATGGATGGTCTGATCCTCTTAGAAGACATTCTATTAATTTCATGGCAGTGAATGATGGACAATGGAATTCTGATCGAAATGATGATGTGGTTAAAGCTAGAATGGTTTTTTTTAACAGAAATTTTATTTTATTAAAATCATTTGAGATCAACCAAAAGCAAATCTCAAATTAAAGTACAAATTTTATAGTCTCCAAGGCCGGTCTGTTGGAGACTCTGTTGGATTTCGGTATCCGAATGGCCACTCTATCCTTCATGAATATGAAGCCAGCCTGGCGTCCCATCTCGAGCCATTCCTTCACCGTAAGTTTTGGGATACCTCGTATACAGAAGGCGTCGAGGAAATATGCATCCAACCCACTCTTTTTCATAGGCTTCGGTAACTTTGGAAGGGATGGACCTTCCAGAGTGCGTTTTCCCTCATCCGGACGAGCCTCCTGTGGCACTTCTTCTACCGACGAGTCTATTGACCGACCCCCGCTTATTTCACCCTCTTCGTCGTCCCCAATGACATCTATTAACGCATATGTAAAGTCATACACCCCCTCTTCAGGGGCGTGGTCCTCGGGGATAAACTCCAATTGCCGAGCTGTAGGGGCCAGGTCTTCGATATTCAAATGAGCCTTCAGGATCGGCATATTCTCTCTCTGTACTAGGGACTCCACTATTGGAAGGGAGTGCGGAGGAGTCGCAGGCCGAGCTTCCCCTTTTTATATTAAACAGGTCGCACTGCTACCTGGAGACTGAGTGCCGATTAGGCAGCTGCAGTCCGATTCCGGGCCCCTGGACACAAAATTTAGTCGGTGGGACTAGGTTAGTACAAAATGCAGTCTGAAGGAAGATGGTAATCTTCTACTATAGATTTCCATTTCCGGGGGTGCATGCTGCAGGGTTGGTCATAAGATTTAAGAGCCATTACAGCTGGACTCTGAGAGACGAGGGTGTTCTCAAGATGTATGATTCGTTCGAAGAAATACGGGTAAGGATTTGTATTAATAGGCGGAAAAGCAAACAGACTCGAATTGGAACTCCCCGAGTCGGATGAGGAGTCCGAGGAATGAGACGACGAGGTTCCAGAGTCCGAGGAATGGGCAGCACCGAAAGACATGGCGTTAAGTGGTTCAATATTAATTTTTCAAATTTTATAAGTGTCTCACTAGTTTTTGTAACAAAAGCCGCGAGAGGAACTGTTGAAGCTGTGTAGTCGCGAGTTTTCGTTAAATGTAGCGAGATTGTTTATTGGTTACTGTTCAATAAACACAGTCGCGAGTTTTCATTCAAGAAGTTGCAAGTGCCATTGTTCGGTTTGAGTAGTCGCTAGTTTTCGCTTGAAAAGTCACGAGAGTTCTGCTGAGTTTCCTAGAAATGATAATGTTACGCGAGAAGGAAGTGGGTATTTATAGAGGCAGACCCCCTAGTCGAAATATCCCGAGATTTTGTCTAATCGCAGAATCTGACCTTCTTAGTGTCAAAACGACAGTGTCGGCTAGGAGATTCCAGCCTTACTCATGGTTTTCTTGAGACAATTTTCAAATGAACATCGACTTTCAGACGAGCTAATATGATGTGGTTTACGACTAAGAATCTGAATTTGAAAACCATGAGACTATTAATATTACCCTGAGGTATTTTTGGTATTATGATACCCCGAGAGCTCGTCCAACGTGGCTAAATGATATTTTGTCTTCTCATCATTTGAAGAGTATATTTATTTGTCGACATTTGCATTCAGTAATCAAGACATCCTTGATAGTGATATACTCATTATTCAGAAGATTCGAGCATGTTTGTGGAACAATCAGATCACGTAGGTTTTCATGGATGATTAATTGTTGTTCGAGAAATAAAACACGTCTTCATCGATCAGTGTTCCCTACTTGGATCATGTGGGTCTACTTTAACGAAAGCTCTTGAAGAGTTTCGCAACCCATAGAATTATGTTTTGAGATTTGAAGTTAAAAAGAATCATTAGACTAAAGTAATTGAAATTAATTCCACTCGATGGTCAAATTATTAATAACAAGGAGCATATCATGAAGGGGAGATCTAATTATTCTTCTTAATCATCCGAAATTGTATTCGTTCAGATTAGTCTTAATCTATCGTGAAAGGTTCATCTGTTGGATTCACTTCACTATCCAAAATGGTCTTCGTATGGAATAATATTCATGAGGACTTCTAGCAATTAGTTATTTGGGTTTAGCATCACCGATCTGCCATTGGTGATTAATTGATCTTTCCAAATACCTTTATGGGGTTATCTATCAACCTTACTTTTTTGAGTCATTTAACGATATCCCAAGAATTAAGGTTGTTGGGGATTTGAATGTAGCAATTGCTATCAAACCAAGCTTATCGGAGTTAAATTATTGATAACAAATGATATATCATGAAGGGGACATCGAATTTATATATTTATTAATTGCCAGGAATGGTATTCATCCGAAATAATAATTTTATGGAACTCCCCTGCTTAAAACTTGTGTGATTTTGTTGATTCATCCGAAAATATGTGGTTATTGAACACACTTTCTTAATTCACCTACGACATTATTGAGTTGAACTATTAAGCTCCAACCATTACATTTTATGTTAGTCAGATTTAAGAACAGTATATACAAAGTTGGTCAAAGTTTAATAACAAAGTTGTTGTTCTTGAAAGATCTATTATTCTCCCAATGACATTGGCGATATAAGGAAATATTGATGATTTTATTAATGGAATTCTTAGTGATTGATCTTCATATTCTCCCATAAAATGTTATCTTTGGTAGAAGTGCATTGAAACTAATCGGAGCTATAATATCTCTACCCCGCTTTGACGATGCAATGCCGATAGGACTGTGGGATGCCTCGGTGCTAGTTTAGACCTGGATGCCGCGGTATTTGTTTATACCGGGATGCTTCGGTGCTAGTTTAGACCGGGATGCCGCGGTATTTGTTTATACCGGGATTCCTCGGTGCTAGTTTAGACCGAGATGCCGCGGTATTTGTTTATACCGGGATGCCGCGGTATTTGTTTATACTGGGATGCCGCGGTAATTGTTTATACTGGGATGCCTCGGTGCTTGTTTAGACCTGGATTCCGCGGTATTTGTTTATACTGGGATGCCTCGGTGCTTGTTTATACCGGGATGCTGCGGTATTTGTTTATACTGGGATGCCTCGGTGCTAGTTTAGACCTGGATGCCATGGTATTTGTTTATACCGGTTTGCCTCGGTGCAAGTTTAGACCGAGATGTCGCGTTATCCCTTGTCAGAAAAAGAAAGTCCTTAAACCACTTGGTGGCATGGTTATTTATCTATCATCCCCGAAGGGCGAAATTTGCTAAAAGATCAGACATTATCGATTGTGATTGGAATGGCTGAGGGATAACCCTGTGATACCAACCCTCATTATATGTGACCATATTCATGGTATTTACTTGGGTAAACGATCAAAATCCCAAAGATTCGCCTTATGGTTTGAATTCAGCAAAATTTCATGATTACTGGGGACTCCTGCATATGTTCAGAATTATCGTAAGAAAATCTATGATTATTTGGGACTCTTACCCACGTTCGGGAATATCGTGGAATATATGAGAATAAAGACATGAATATTATTATCGGTGGAGATTTCGATCTCCCTGGCGGCAAAATGTATGAGGCCAGCCATTATAAATCATGCCGAAAGAGTATTTATCTTTAATTGGCAAACTAATCATATGAAAAATTATTTTTATTTCGGAGGCTAATTTCTCGATTCAGATTATTCGGAGTTATATTTTTCTTAAAGTGATTAGAGAAATTGAAAAGAAATAAAAGAAAAAAAAAAGAAAATTTCAATATATGACGGGGAATACAAAAAGGCGACAGATTACAAAAGCGAAGATACTATATCCGGAAGTTTATTTCTTCATTTTCCGGGAGTCTGAGCTTTCACCAGGTCCGCTCGGGCGCTTCTTTATTATTTTTATTGTCGGAGGAGGAGCGTTAAGAACATCCTCTAAAATCTTTGCGGTGGTGAGCTTCTTTGAAACAAAACCCGCTAATTCAGTTTCATGGCGCTCCCGGCCTTTTCTCACACTTGCAGTAATATTGTGATATTTATGATAAAGAGAAGAATATTTATTATCGAAAAAATTATGAAGCCAAGTTATGGCATGACTTCATTTGTTAAACTGGTTAAGTTATGGTCCTACGGCATGGATTTCATTATTTATGATCGGGTATTTTCGTTTACGACCAGGATGACCAAGTGATGGTCCAATGGCATTCATTTCGTTATCTATGCTCGGGTAATTTCATTTACGATCAAGATAACCAATTGATGGTCCTACGGCATGAATTTCATTATTTAGGATAGGGTATTTTCATTTACGACCAAGATGATCAAATGACAACCTTATGGTATTGACTTCTCTAAATTTTATATATGATTGGGGAATCTCAGTTATAACTAGAGTTATCGTAAGAGTGCCCAACAACGAGGAATATTATATTTGCGTTCAGAAAATCATACTTGTTATACGAGAAATTGTGAAGTCGTTTATTTAGATATATCGATATATTCTCACATACCAGGAGTCTTATCGATGGTCGGAAACTATCAGAAATTTTAAAGACAATATATGAAACAAAAAGTCATCGAAGACTTTTATATAGTTCATAGATAGAGATTTTGGAGAAGTACAATGCAAGGTTCACTAATAAGAAGAAAATATCCCCACTCATTATTTTAGAAGTATATATGAAGTTTCATGAGATGATGATATTCATTCAGTAATATTTATTTATTTGAGATATGATTATTCACTCATGCTTGGTATAATTAATTACAAAATGTAATACTACTATTGTGAGTTTATTGCAACAATATTCTCAGGGCAAATTTGTGATTTGTGTACTCTAATACTTTGATTAGCAAATCAGGGAATTTCTGATATCACTCTGGAAAATTTATTATTCGATGACACATATATTTCTATATAATCATTCCCGAGTCGACAAATGAAGCAGATAGAGATATTTTGATGATTGACATTGCTTATAGCTTTTCGTAGTATTTGGATCGAGTTACTTATTTAGTGAACCATTGTGCTTAATTTAGAGATTAATTTATTATTAATTTAGAGATTAATTGGTCATTATTTATTAGACTCTATTATTGATGGGCCGAGAGAGTTATAATTGGGTTGGACTAATTATCTATATAAACATCCTTAAAGTGTTAATAAAGGAGTTTTTGGGAGATGACCTAATGAGGAGTTGGATTGATAACATAATGAAGAGGCCACCTGATATCGCCATGAGAATTTATTATTTGAGAATGTATCTATTTCTATATAGTCGTTATTGAAGAAGATGATGGTATTCAAAAGATCGAGATATATGATGGTTGACTTCGTTATAGCTTTTGTGGTATTCAACCGGGTTACTTATTTAATGAATCTTTATATTTAATTTAGATATTAATGGATCATTATTTATTAGACTTCATTATTGATGGGCCGAGAGAGTTATAATTGGGCTGGACTAATCACCAATATAAACATGGTTAAAAGGTTAAGGAGGAGAGTTTGGATTCTTGACCTAAAGTGGAGGCCGCTATTCACTTCTTTTTTGCCCGGGAAACCGACGACTTCGACCATCAAAACATTATCTTTTTTCTTTTGTTTTCTACATCATGTTCTCCTATTGTAAATCTACGAACTTGACGTTTATAGTGAATTCAAAGGCTACGGCCGGAGTGGTTTTTTATCCTTTCTTTTACAGATAGGTTTTCCACCTACAAAAATCGTGTCTTTTTACTTCTTGCTTTCGTATTACTTTTTCGTTCGGCCCCTATCCGTAAAAGGGGATCTAAATTTTGTTATTGCGGATTTTTAGCAGCAATAACATTGGCGCCGTCCGTGGGGACGTTTTTAATCCCATTGAGTTTTTATCCGGAGTTTAGGATGGAAAACGCAAATATATTTTCGATTCAGCGCAGCTTCGGTATTAAGTTTGTTTCTGATTATTGAACCATTGGATTGGTCTAAAATTTTGGTATATAGTTATAAACATATTTATCTCGGTTCTGAACGGTGAAGATCGGATTTTATGGTCGTTTGCATTTCGACTTAACGTTGGTTTACAAGTGACTGTTTCTGATTTTTCAAGTATACAAAAGTTGGTTTTTTCTATTCGAATCTCATAGTTGTAACATCGGATTGTTCTGAAATTTTTAGCATGGTTTGATACATATCTTCGGTCTTCTGATTGGTGAAAATCAGTTTTTATGGTACTTTCATATTTCGGTTAACTATCCGAATATATGTTTTTATTTCTAATCTTATATTAATGCGATGTTCGGGTATTCTATTTTGTTTGCATAATTGAACCGTTGGATGTTTCTGAAATTTATTTATATTAGTCTAGATGTATTGATTAATGTTCGAGACGGTGGAGATTGATTTTGAATTCTCTTTCGGTTTTAAATTCACGACGAACTTTTAAAGTTTCAATCTGTGTTTTTTGATATATTGAGTTGTGATATTCTATATGTAGTGCTTACTTTTACCGTTAGATTATTCTGAAATTTACGTATATTAGTAATGACACATTGTTCTACGTTGTCAACGGTGAAGATCAGTTTCTGTAATTAATCAAATTTCGAACTATCAGCAGAAATATGACAATATTTCTTTTAATTTTTCAGAATCCGTTATTTAAGAATTTTGATATGGATTTAATTGTTTTACTATTGGATCACTTTGAGATTTAGTCATATTGATCAAGAAAGATTATTCAATGTTCTGAACAGATTTTGCTGTGGAAAGTATATATCGATAGATCTTATTTATTGTGAATTTAAATTGCGTAATCCAAAGAAGATGGATTTCATTATCTTATGGTATGTGATGATGTGACTCTTATGATAATATGATAATATCTTCAGTCTGGTATTCTCCCTATTATATTTAGAATAATTTACTAGATGACTTGTATGTATTATCATCCTAATTTGGTTGTCGGTTATGACCGCCTTAACAACGAGTTATTTAACTAATAAAAAATCTTATGAGAAGAAAATCATAGAAAATATAACAAAGCGACATATGAAATGATGTTGTTTTGGATGTGTAGAAAGATATTTTTCTTCTCCGAGACACTCAAGTTTCAGAGTTAACGTTTTTATTTATTATCAGAATATTCAAGATATTCTCGTCTGGATGACACGGATTTTCTCATTTGTTATTGGAGTTGTCATAATTTCATTAATGTTAGAGATTTTCATATCTATAATCGTCATTGTCGATTATTACCATAATTAGAGCAATCAAGATCGAGTTTGAACAAGTTATATTATGTGAGATTCTATGATATACAAAATGTTGAGCAAATACAAGTATTAAGGGTTCGAGAAATTGGAGATTTACTTCATTATTGGAAACGCAAGGGAAATCAATATTACAAACAAGAAGTATAAAAGTNTGTCTTCTAGTCGATCAATCTCAAACTTGTTAGATCGGATACTGTGTCAAAATATTTTTTAAACTGGAGAGTCTCTGGCTGCAGCAGAATCGTCTATACATGAATATTGTTGGAGTATGTCAAGGGGCCCGATTCTTTGATAGTCGGCCACGTTCCGAGCATGATTCCGTGGCACACGGGAGCCCTTTTCCCGACTCCTCCATGACACACCATCGAGGGTCGCGCCCTCGTCGGAGGCTGGTCACAGTCCGCAGTGAGAAAGGCAATCCGTCTCCTCCGTTGTTCCACATGGACTTTTTGGTCTAGGGGATTGGATCCATATAGGCGGAAGTGAAAAATTTACGTCAGTATAAGGATTGTACCCTGAACCTGACGCTACTTTCGTCTAGATAGTGAAGGTCCTCTAGTGCGAGGAACTTGAGCCACCCGAATAGGAGTGAAATATTTACGTCAGTCTAAGGATTGTACCCTGAACTTGGCGCTACTTCTATTCGGGTAGTGAAGGTTTCCTACGTTTACTTACTCTTGTGGAGGAGAATGGGAAAGGTCCGATTTGTGATGGTGGAGCATGCTAGCAAGTGTAAAACATAGTGACATCCGCCTCTCCCGATGGTTAAGTGGGTAAAACCTCTTAATGTGAGGGACTCGATCTGTCTAAGCGGAAGTGAAACATTTACGTGAGTCTAAGGATTGTACTCTGAACCTGACGCTACTTCCGCATAGATAGTGAGAGCCCCCAACGCTTTTCGGTAGAGTGCGGGAAAGGTCCAGATATGGTGATGATGCTGTAGCATGCTAGCAAATATAAAGCAAAGTGACATCTGTCTCCTCCGTTGTCCCACAGGGACCTTTTAGTCTGGGGTACTGGATCTATCTAGGCAGGAGTGAAATATTTATTTCAGTCTAAGGATTGTACCCTGAACATGATGCTACTTCGGTCTAGAAGGTGAATGCTCTCCGGTGCGAGGCACCCAAGCTACCCGTGTAGGAGTGAAATATATACGCTAGTCTAAAGATTGTACCCTGAACCTAGCGCTACTTCTATTCGGGTAGTGAATGTTTCCTATGTTTACTGACCTTTGCGGAGGAGAACGGGAAAGTTCTAGATGAGATGGCAAGTAGAGGTTCGTGATAGTATGTGACGTAGAAAGACATCATTCTCCTCCGTTGTCCCACAAAAACCTTTTAGTCCGGGGGATTGGATCTATCAAGGCGGAAGTGAAATATTTATGTTAGTCTAAGGATTGTACTCTGAACCTGACGCTACTTCCGTCAAGATAGTGAAGGTCCTCTGGTGCGAGGCACCTGAGCTACTTGAGTATGAGTAAATATTTACGCCAGTCTAAGGATTGTACCCTGAACCTGGTGCTACTTCTATTCCGGCAGTGAAGGTTTTCTACGTTTACTTACCTTTGCGGAGGAGAATTGGAAAGGTCAGTCATATACATTATGAGACTATTATGTATGCAAGTTTATACACAAAAGGTAACATGATGGGGCTACTTGAGGCCCACGGGTGCTTGTTGAGACCTGAGTTATGAAGTGAAGTTAAGTGGGGCGCTAGTTGAGGCCCGTGATTGTTGGGTGCTCGTTTAGACCCAGAAGTAAGAACAATATTGGATGCTTATTGAGATATGCGACAAGACATCTGCGTGCTCCGCGGCCCTTTAAAGACCACCTAAGCCAAGGGTATTGGATCTATCTATGCGGGAGTGATAAATTTACGTCAGTCTAAGGATTGTACCTTGAACCTGACGCTACTTCCGCATAGGTAGTCAAAGGTCTCTCTGGCACGAGGTACCCGATCTGTCCAAGTGGGAGTGAAAGATTTACGTCAGTTTAAAAATTGTACCCTGAACCTGACGCTACTTTCACTTGGATCGTGAAGGCTTCGTACGCTTATTTTTGGAGCAGTGCGAGACAAGTCGATCTAAGTAAGGGGTGTTGGCGCTTGTTAAGGACTAACACCAGGATTTCAGGGATTCTCTTTATAGCTTGGTATTTTCGTGGAATTGAAAAATGACTAAAGGGTATTCTTATTGTATTATGAGATTGTTTTCCTAATTTATGATCGTGTATTTTCATTTACGATCAACATGACAAAGTGATGGTCCTATGACTTGGATTTCATAATTTACGATAAGATATTTTCATTTACAAAAAAGATGATCAAATGACTGCCTTATGGTGTACATTTCACTAAATTTTATTTATGACAGGGGACTCTGAGCTATGACCCCAACAATAAGAAATATTTTATTATTTATGATCAGAAAATCATATTTATTATATGATGAATTGTGAAGTCGTTTATTCGGGCATATAAGGATTTCTCATATATCAGTCTCTTAAATTACGGTCGGAAACTATCGGAAAATTTTAAGACAACAAATGAAACAAAAAGTTATCAAAGAAGTGTTACAGAGTTCAGAGAGATAGATTTTGGATAAGTATACTGACAGGTTCAGTAATAAGAATATAAAATTTGCACTCATAATCTAAGAAGTATATATGAAGTTTCTGAGATGATAGTATTCATTCATAATATTTATTTATTTAAGATATGCTTATTCACTCATGTTTGGTTGGTTCTAATTAAAATGAGAGGATTTTTATTTACAAAATCTGATATTACTATTGTGAGTTTATTACAACAATATTCTCAAGGCAATTTATGATTTGTGTACTCGAATACTTCGACTACACAAATCAGGGGACTTCTGATATCGCCATGAGAATTTATTTTTGAGAATGTATCTATATCTATATAGTCGTTATTGAAGAAGATGATGGTATTCAAAAGATCGAGATATATGATGGTTGACTTCTTTATAGCTTTTGTGGTATTCAACCGGGTTAATTATTTAATGAATCTTTATATTTAATTTAGATATTAATAGATCATTATTTATTGGACTTCATTATTGATGGCCCGAGAGAGTTATAATTGGGCTGGACTAATCACCTATATAAACATGGTTAAAAGGTTAAGGAGGAGAACTTGGATTCTTGACCTAAAGTGGAGGCTGCTATTCACTTGTTTTTTGCCCGGGAAACCTACGACTTCGACCATCAAAACATTATCTTTTTTCTATTGTTTTCTACATCATGTTCTCCTATTGTAAATCTACGAACTTGACGTTTATAGTGGATTCAAAGGCTACGGCCGGGGTGGTTTTTTATTCTTTCTTTTACAGATAGGTTTTCCACCTACAAAAATCGTGTCTTTTTACTTCTTGCTTTCATATTACTTTTTCGTTCGACCCCTATCCGTAAAAGGAAGTCTAAATTTTGTTATTGCGGATTTTTAGCAGCAATAACACCACCGCCATTCACTTCTTTTTCCGGCAGGAAAACCTACGACTATGGACACGAAGATGATCTTTTTTCTTTCGGTTTCTACATCTTGTTCTATGGTTTTTTATCCTTTCTTTCACAGAAATGTTTTCCACCTACAAAAATCGTGTCTTTTTTTTCTTCTTGTTCTCGTATTAACTTTAATTTGACCTCTACCCATAAAAGGGGGATAAAATTCGTTATTGCCAATATTTAGTAACGATAACACACCGGACAACCGACGACCGCCTTCCCATCCCTCCTCATAGCTCGTCCTAGTTACGGACAAAATCTGTAAAGCGGTCACAATCTATTTTTTATGGTCCCTTTTTAGGGAATACCAAAGTCGTCTGATTCGTTAAGAAACGAACTCGATTTTAATTTGTTTGTGGTGAGGAAACGATTGAGTAATGAAAACAAGGAAACAGGCAAGGCAATTTAGAGTGGAACACCCCGGGAAATTGGGAAAAAAACCACTTGACTAAGAGCAAGAAAAGCTCTTAACCGATCCACTAATCGAATAGTAGTTCATTACAAGGATATCAGAGGTTTATGAAAATGACGAGGTACAAGAAAGCGATAAGAATTCCAGCAGGGTAATAGCCTATTCTTACGCGTCAAAAAGGTCCTCCTTATTCCGTCATTACACCTTGTATTTATAGAGCTGAGGGCATGTGTAATCCACGCCCTGTAACTGTCTCTGATAAGTTTGTTGAAGGTTGTTTTCGCACGATGTTAAATGTGGCTGGGACCGAAGCGTGGTCTGGCTCGAAGAGTGGTAAACGTGTGGAGGCCCGGAGTGTGGGATGCGTGGGCTGTAACCGTTTGGACTGAATCGTGAGGTCACTTATTGAACGCTCTTTATTTCGTCAAGTCCAGCTTCTGTCCTAAAACGTGGAACATCGGGCCAGTTATCTCAAATATGGTAAACTTGAAGACTTCGGGCCGCGCAAGTTCGCCTTTTGTTACCTGGTTCGGCCCAATCGTAATTGGGTCTTACCCATTGCAAGGTACCCGGTCCTAGAATTCTCATCACTAGCCCCTCGGCTTAGTTGCCATGGCAGAGGTGACGCAAGGCCGATCCCGCAATGTTGTTTATATTGGGGAGAATATAGGACCGAGCCCGCCTGTAATGAGTGCCCAAAGGATCGATCCTACACTTAGCCAATTTGAGATTTGGATTTTGAATTCAAAATATCATAACGTTCATTTTTATGTCACTTATATTTAAATATTAACATCCAGACATGCGCCTTTCCGTATTCTGTTACTCAACAGGCGTGATAAGTGCGTACAAACTGCAACCGCCTATGGTAACCCTACGTGGCAGCTTATAATTGGTAGGGAAAATACTACTTAAATCGGGGTTTCGGGCACTGTTCATCCCCATAGTCATTTCGCGAAGAAAAATTGTTCAAGCCAAGCTCTCTGCGTCCTCGTTCTTGCCTACATTTAAACTCCTTCCTACCGATTTTCACTAAGGTAATAGACATGGCTCCTCGTTGAATGCGATACTCAACTATGTCCGAGTTGGATATCGAAGAACTTAGGTCTAGGTTTTCAATTGCCGCTCATTACTCCATCTGGAAGGGGCGGGAAGATATTCCCTGCTTTTTTCCAACAGAAATGAACTTTCCGGCAAGTGCTATTCCTGTCAGTTATTCCTCCGTGAAGTGTGGGTTACGTTTTCCGTTACACTCGTTCATAGCAGCCGTACTTAAGGAAATCCACTGCCCGAACTTCGCGTTATTTCTGGGTAGCTACGTGTATATAGTGGCGTTTATCTTTTATTGTCATAAATAGAAAATGGCCCCGACCTTAGAACACTTTTTAATTTGTTCTTGGTCAAATCCCGAAGGGGTAAGGGTCTATTAGGATGTCGTTGGTTGTATTATATAGCGTTGTGCACCAAAGAGTGCGCTATAGTTGATAAGGAAGAATCTCTTCACGCGTGGTAGTCTTGTTATGTGTCGATAACGATCCCTAATTAGGATATGTTAATGTTAATGGGAGTCTTCATCCGTAGGTCAGTTCAACCGAACTAGGTTCAACCCTTCCCGTCCGGATATCGCAAACACACTTGCGATGTTTCCTACCCCGAAGCACGTCTTAAACGGGTAGAGTACCTTCTGGTGGAGAAACTTATAGAAATAGGGGTCACGGGTAGGACCGGAGCCCCAGCCCCGAAGGGTATGTTTTCTCCTTCAGATATATCCGAAGGATCATGTATGAAGTTAATTTTTATTTCGTCACTCCCTAATCCTTATATATTTATCTTGCATATTCAACCGAAACGATGCCGAGCTCGAGATTCAAGCGTATGGCTGTCGCTTCAGCTAGTCCTTCTGGAGGACGGCAAGGGGCAACACATAGTGCGGAGCCATTTGAATCATCGACAGGGGGTACGCTGATTCCATCGTGGTCGTCCACTGGGAGGAACCCCCCGATCCAGGCCCCCAGCGCAGGCACAATAACCCTGCGTTGCTTAGGGCAACCCTCAACAGGCAAAGGACCCGCACTACGGGTTTTTGGAGTGGTAGAGGAGGTGATAACGGCTAGGATCCTCTCTTTGAGCTTATCCAGCCTTTACCGGATCGGAAATTGTTCCCCTATCAATGTTGACACAGTTAATTTATTGTTGCAGGGAGCCGTTCCCGTGGAGAAAGTTCTCCCCGCCCCAACCTTAAGGCGAACGTCTCCCTACCTTCAGTCTCCTTGGGTAAAGGGAAGAAAGCGACCGAAGCAAAAGCCCCGAGGGTTTTAAAAAGGCTGAAGAAAGGAGGAGATGCTTCGGTTCCTACCAAGGGGATTGTTCTAAAGGACCCTACCTCAAGCCCCAAGACCAACTCCGACTGGGGGGTTGCCTTGGGCCTGCTGGACAGACTCAAAAAGGGGAAGAAAATGGTCTCCATGAGGAGTGCCTTCATTGAGGATTTCCACCTTTACGGGGAACAGAACCCATACAATGTTTAGTCGGACATATCTGGGGAATAAATAATCGAAGGTTTCATCGACCTTGCAACGAGGGTAAGTTCTCTTGATATTAAGGCTTGAGCGTTTATGTTATGACCCTAACATCTTATGTAGATGCTGAGGAAAGGCTTAACAACCGCGATCACCGTGGAAAAGAGCCAGGGTGATCAGGTTGTGTCCCATAAAGTCCAAGATCAACTTGGCCTTGCTAAAAGGCAAGTTAACATAAAGCATGACGAACTAGTCGCGGTCCGAGAGGACCAAGACCGATTGGATAATGAACTGTTAAGAGCTGGGACGGAAATCTCACTCTTAACAGATCAAGTCTCCGAGCTGGACAAGAAAGGAAAAGCATCTCATGAGGAAATGGAGGCCAAACTGCTGGGCAAAGATGATGAAATCAACCAAATCCAAGCTCGGTCACAGAAGAAGATGAATAAACTCAACGAACTTCTGCTTCGGCCCCAGGAGGAAAAAACGAGCTTGGAGGAGGAATTGGCTTGAACCCGCACTTCGGCAGAAAGTTCGGTACGGGAAGCGATCCTGGGATTCGCTCGGTCCCCTTTGTTATTCGCTTCGGCGGATAACATTCATGGGATGTATATTGCTAAGTACATGGATAACATGCGGGATCAGGTTACGAAGCAATTCAGGCTTTCCCTGATGACGAGAGGTGGAAGATGATCGAACCTCTGGAGAAGGATGGCAGTTTTCAAGTAATTCCATCCTTGGAGGAACCCGTTCTGGAAGACGATCCCTTCTTCTACCTTTTTGAAGAAATGGAAAGAGCGGTCAACCAGAAGGTGGCCGATCATGAGGGAGAGCTTAAGCATCTCGCGGCCCAAACCGAACAGAAGGAAAAAGGAATGGAGGATAAGGAAGATAGGCAAGATAGTTAGAATTTACCTGTATTTTTATCTTTGCCTCGTTCCTTATTCTTAATGAAAATTTCTTTTCCTCTCCGTTCCTTCATTTTAAAGTCAAAATAAGGTTATTACAACTGATCTTTTAAAATAAACAAGTGTGTTCGGTATAAACGAGTGTGTTTTAAAACAATCAACCACTAAGTGTAAGATCGGGGTTGGCTATAGTGCAAAAACTCATCGGTTCCCGATCTTACACTTGGTTCGATTTGATTGGTTTTAACTGGATTGATCGTCCTACATTGTGTGTGGATCACTCTAATTCAATCCTTGGGATCACAACTGAATCATAAAGGCGTGGCCCGGGTTCATTATGTGTCCTGTAGCAAGCTTCGGCCAAACCCCGTTTCTATTGAAGTCCCGTAGGTTGTATTGGCCAGCTCTCGTTCTGCATATGTCCCACATTAGGTCCAAACTTGTATTTTGATAGGCTGACTCTCATTCCTTCTTTTGTAGCAAATTTCATAAGTACAAGGGTTGTTTCCGAAGAATGAAAGCCGTTGAATGGGATGTTTAGTTCGTAGTGAGTTCTGGGAGAATCGCAACTCATCCTTGGGATTGGGAAAGCACAAGAGCATCTGACTCGTCAGATCAATCACTGCAACTTGGGAGCCTTGTGGATAAGTAGCTTCGGTCACCAGTCCAGACTCGTCCTAAAACATCAGACTCCAAGGTCAGTCCATCATTTAACTAGAAACAGTTTGTATTATACTTATTTGTGCTCTCCTTACGTTTGGAGGAATGTGTATTTATTGAGTCAGAACTATTAGTCAAAGATTAACAAGAAATACCGCATTAGATTCATTACGTTCCAAGTTCGGGGATCTCATCACTATCCAACGTTTCTAGCTTATATGCACCATATTCCAGTTTCTTCAATACCCGATATGGTCTTTCCCAATTTCTGTTCAGCTTTCTGACGATCCTCTGCACCCTTATGTTTCTACGGACGAGATCGCCTTCAGAGAATTCCCTTGAGAGGACTCGCTTGTTATGGGCTCGTTCCATTGTTCGCTGATAGGAACACATCCGCGCGTAAATCGCATCTCTCTTTTCCTCGATCATTTCGAGATCCAACAATCTCCTTTCTCCATTCATATGCTCGTTGTATTGAGATATTCTAGGCTATCGGATGGCTACCTCCAACGAGCTAACTGCTTCGGACCCATTTACTAATAAGAATGGTGATTCCTGGGTCGTTGAGTGGGGTGTAGTTCGGTACGCCCATAGGACCGTATAGATATGTTCGGGTCATTTTCCTCCAAAATCTTTTAACTTGGTCTTCAATCCTTTCAGGATAACCTTGTTAGATACTTCCGTAAGTCCATTAGTTTGGGGATGGGCCACTGACGAGAAATGTTGGGCGATGCCCAACTTAATACAGAAATCCCGAACGTTTTTCCGTGAAACTGGGTCCCATTATCCGATATAAGCGCTTTGGGTACCCTGAAGCAGCTCACAATGTTTTTCCATAAAATGTGCTTTATGACCTTCTCGGAGATAACGGCCACTGCTTCTGCTTAAATCCACTTCGAGTAATATTCTACTGCCACAATACATAATTTCATTTGTCCTACTGGTCGAGGGAAAGATCCGAGGATATCAATTCCTCATATGTCAAATGGACAAGGCAACGGGGTCACCGATAAGGGAGCCCCAGGCAGTTGTGGGACCGGAGAATGATATTGACATATAACACAACGTTTGGTATACTTTTATGGTTCCTTTTTAGGGGGTACCAACAGTCGTCTGGTTCCTTAAGAAACGAACTCAGTTTTAATTTGTTTGTGGTGAGGAAACGATTGAATAATGCAAATAAGGAAACAGACAAGGCAACTTAGAGTGGAAAACCCCGGGAAATTGGGAAAAAAACCACTTGACTAATAGCATGAAAAGCTCTTAGCCGATCTACTAATCGAATAGTAGTTCATTACAAGGATATCAGAGGTTTATGAAAATGACGAGGTACAAGAAAGCGATAAGAATTTCGGCAAGGTTACAACCTATTCTTACGCGTCCAAAAGGTCCTCCTTATTCCGTCGTTACACCTTGTATTTATAGAGCTGAGGGCTTGTGTAATCCACGCCCTATAACTGCCTCTGACAAGTTTGTTGAGGTTGTTGTCGCACTATGTAAAACGTGGTTTGGACCGAAGCGTGGTCTGCGTGGCCTCGCCAGAAGCGTGGTAAACGTGTGGAGGCCCGGAGCATGGGCCGCGTGGGCTGTAACCGTTTGGACCGAATCGTGATGTCACTTATTGAACGCTCTTTATTTCGTCAAGTCCAGCTTAGGTCCTAAAACGTGGAACATAGGGCCAGTTATCTCAAATATGCTAAGCTTGAAGAATTCGGGCCGCACGAGTTCTCCTTTTGTTATCTGGGTCGGCCCAATCGTAATTGGACCTTACCCATTGCAGGGTACCCGTTTCTAGAATTCTCATCACTATTAAAGGAAACTTCACACACTCTACTTACCATTTCATTTCTTAAAGAAAAAACATAACGCATGCGTAAACCATTTTTTTTATTCATGTGCATATTTCCTTTCTTTTTTTAACTCTCTTTCTTATCTTCCTTCTTCTTTTCATTTAAACATTACTGTGGCTGAGTGTAACATGCTCGGTACATGTCCCGTCCAAATCAACCGTTAGCTGTTGGTTGACTCAACGGGCCATATATTTCATTTCTCTGAGTGAGTACTTAGGCGCTACCCCTTTTCTCACTCAGATCCTTTCTGCACTTTTCGTACGTATCTTTCCATTCTGGAACTTATCGTTCCCTTCATCAGACATGCCCTTCCTTTGGCAAATAGTGTACTAAGCACGATGCCGAGTTCAATCGGACGGTCCATCCTCCCTCACCTTGAGTCTTATTAGCATTCATCCCGTTCATTCGTATCATTTACTTTCCTTCTTATTAACCCTTCTCGTTTCTTATGTCGGAATCTTCCCTTATTACATTGTGTTAACTTCGCTGACCTATTGCTTACATGTGTTATGATCTCTTCGTTGCTTCCCTGCATTTGTAACACATTTTAGTACTCGATTTTTGATGTTATTATCTTATTATTAACTATTTGGTTACCGACCCTACATATCATTCCTATTTTACGATCCGACGTTGATACGTGACGAAAATACCCTAAATTATTGTTTTCGCGGTTATTTCCTCGAAATCCTTGGCAAATTGGGATTTGGGGTTTAGGTTTTCTCCATGAATTACACACTTCCAAAAATCCTCGGAGAATTTGGGGTTTAGGATAAATCCGCGGTGAATTTGGGGTTTAGGTTTTCGCGGTGAATTTGCTCTCCAAATTTCCGCAGTGAATTTGCAAGCTAAATTTCCGCGGTGAATTTGGGTGCTGAATTTCCGCAGTGAATTCATGTTTTAGGGTATTTTGTGACTTTTTCGTACCCAAGTGACAATGACTTGATTTTAGGTCATTCGACCCCTATTTATAGATATTTTGACCCCTCATTCCTTTTACTTTAACTCATTCTTTATCTTTTGTGTAACTTTTCCTAGTTTTCGTTTCTTTTTCCTCCTTTCATTCCCGTATACTTCGTTATTCATAATCTAGACATTACCGCTATACTTTTCCCTATTGTTCTAAAATGCCTTTTTCCGGGGATATTACAGTTAGTACCACTGGTTTTCGTATAAAACAATTATATTATATGGACAATGCTTCTATTTTTACAAATGGAATAAAAATCATTTGTATTTTGATAATAATAGAATGAGAGTCTTGATCTATTTCTTATTTCTTATTGTTAAGAGTAAAAATCTACTCTATGGTGTTTTGTACTTAGGTGAGGATACCGCTGGTATACGGTTGCCGTAAGGAAAAGAGAACAATAATTTATACGTGGGAAACCCGAGAACCGGGAGGAAAACCCACGGGACACCAAACCCAGGCAGAATTCAATATTTAACACACTTTCAGGCCTCCCTCATTTATAGACTAACATTTTACATATTTTAATCACACAAAATCTTATCGTAATCTATTACGATCTCACCACAGCTACCTCGAGCCAATTTATAAGACTTTTGTGCGCGCTAAGGCTGCACACCGCCGCCTAGAGTAATGGCGCAATTTTCCTTGACATTTCTCCTGATGACGCAGATCGCACATTCTTCTTCCAGCAATTCATTACCGACCACGAAACGTACCGATCGACTGGCCATCAGTTCTCTCGTCCGATCGACTAGAAGATGTTGTCGTCTGATCGGTCATATTGTCTGACCATGACCGTATCATTGTAAGTCACGTATTAACATTAGCCCCTCAGCTCCAACTAATCGTCAAAGTCGAACGTCGGTAGGAATTGAAATTATCGTGACTTACATTTAGCCACAAATTAAAAATAAATATACCGATCGACGCCAATATTTTCAAACTCTTTCCCGTATTCATCGTGCCAGATCTGCTCATCTTGAAAACCGCATGGAAGCTAGAAAGTCGCAATCCTGGTCGTCCACGTGGCACAATCCTAAGCGTTGCTCACATACAAAACCCTCATCACCGTCGCAATTCCAATTTGCGCTTCCAACCTCATTTACACCCTTCTGTTCTCTGGCGATTTCAACCATTGTCTCAGCGACTACTCTTCTTCATCAGACGCAAGGATTCTACAGGTTTCTTTTAGTCTTTCGGCTTTGTACGAGTTTTAATTTAGTTTTATTTCTTTACTGCGAGCATGACGTTATTTTTCCCAATATCCCAACGAGTTTCTTCGAATCTCTTGATTTTCCAGTGGGTTCTTATTTCGTGGATATTTACGACGTCTATCCTTATTTGCAGATGGCTCCATCTCTGAATATTGACATGATTCGTGAGAAATTTGGTTTCCCTGAAGAATAGAACCTGGAAGTCGGTGAGCCCGGTTCTGAGCCTTGGCCTGCGGCCGGACGATTGTCCCTAGATAATCCTATCCCAGTGACGATCTCTGCTTTAAGGAACGGATTAAGGTTCCCTCTTCATCCGTTCATCGCTGAACTACTGTGGGCCCTGGCAATGCCCGTTTTTGCTCTGATGCCAAGCAATTACTTGGTTATCGTCGCATTCATTCACTACTGCGACGCTGCTAACATGGCCCCAACCGTCACCAACTTCTTGACAATCTACAAGGTGATGTGGCGATCGGGCACTCACGTTTTTGCCCAACGTAAGTTGTGGTACTTCTCCAGCAGAGGTAAAAACAACGACCTTGTTGAACGACCAGATTCGCAACGCGACTGGTATTACTCATTCGTCTGGGTCGGGATTCAAAATGACGACCTTGAATTCCCTCTCCAAGTATCGTCCGACACTGGCAAGTTCATGGTCGATGGTGAAGAAACAATTATAACTGCCGATCGTCTGAAGAACTTGCCCGAAGTGATGGAAAACTTTCCAAATAAATACGATCGTCTTAACTGTTGTGTGCCGAGGATAATCTTTCCCGTCTGCGCATAACAGGTTGATCGATGAGCAAACGCATTGGTCGACCCTGGGTTCAACCATCATCTCTTCCCGAAGAACGTAAGCTTTTTTTTTATAACTTTTTCCTTCCTTCCAGTCATAACTGAGTGTTTTATTCTGTATTTCAGCTTCCTCCTCGAAACTTTCTTCTGGAGGGAAACTGAAGAGGAAACAAGAGATGATCGCCAAAGGATTGCAGAGGAAGGTTAAGAAGGCGAAGGTAATCGAACTTCTGCTCATTCATCGTCTTAATGTTGTTTCATTTTTTCCATATATTCGTAGGTTTCCGCATCTAAAAGAAAATCTCCATCTCCGTCTCCCCCTTCGTAACCCCTCAAAATAACTGTGGGAAATGACGCTTCTGAAGCGGCAGAAGTATCGCGATCGGCAAATGATGTCGAAGGATCATCGCCCAACCCTTTGTCGATCGTCTCTATTCAGATGGAATCCCTTGGTGAAAGGGTAACCCAATTTTTTGACGATCTAACACTCGAGAGTTGTTTTAGGATTGCAGGTTGGACTGTTGATCGTCGCTTACTCTTCAATGAATTCCTGCAGGCTGAGCAAGTCCAACTTATCGACTATCTAAGGGAATCTCCAACAAGGTCGCGTCCTCCAGTCCCAATTCAGATGGCGAACGAAGCTGCATCCCCGTCAGAAACCAGTTCGTCATGTGAAAGCCAGAGTTTTCCTTTGTGGTTTGCCGAAATCCAGAGCAAAAACATGCAGGATAACTTCATTCTTCCACAGCCGGTCGGCAGCGACGCCATGAAACGTCCAACGGTTTCTGTGGCTGTGGGGACGCTCATCAGCACTCATATTGACGATATGATGATGGTCGGCACTTTGTCGACCGACCCACCTGTCTCTCTTGGCAAAGCGGCGATCGCCCTTCGAGAGGTAATTTCCATAACATTACTTAACTGTTCCATACCGATTATTGCCGCTCTAACCATTTGTTGCCCACTGCAGACATCAAAGGAAATGTTGTCTCTGTATCATAAGACAACGCGCTCTTTAAAGGCGGTCGCACTTCTGCGGAAGAAACTTTCTAAGGCACTTGATCAAGCCGCAGAAGACAGAAACAAAATTGCTAGGCTAGAGGGAGAGCTAGTCGAAGCAAGGCGTCATGCCCAAGAACTCTCCCACCTTCAGGAAGAAAACAATACTCTGAAGAACAGAGTGGATGTGGTCACCAAGGAACTATCCCGTTCGGCTAAAGAGATTCAGGCAGAAATGAAAAAGAGAGCCGAAGCTGAAGTTCAGCGCGATCTCTCTGAAGTTAAGCTTGAGGTCGAACGAAAAAATGTCAATCTTGCGTCAACCGCACTTAAATATGCAGAGGAGGAATATCGTCACAGTCTGACGGTCCAAAAAGACATGGTTCAGCATTTTATGAACTCTACAGATGGCATTTTCCAAGATATCAACCAGAAGTGCTTGGATTATGACGGTCGGATGTCACCTCTCGAACAAACGATCGACAAGCATAAAGAGGACAGATCGTCATTTCTGGATCGGTTCGTGATCTCGCCAATATTCAAAATTTGGCGACGAATTACTCACTTGGGTTGGTGGAGGAACAGAAGTCAATAATTAAGGAGCAAATCGCCAACATTTTTGAACTTAATCCTAACTCCGAAGAATGAGAGCGTGTTGATCCACTCACCTTTGATGGGAATTTTAATCCTCGCTCGCCTCTCGGACCGGACGATCCTGATCCAGAATTTCAACCACACGCCGATCGGTTGGATTCACTTGTTCTTGAAAACCTAGGGGCCTTAACATTTAGCTCCTCATCTTCCTGAATGTTGTATTGTAATAACTTTAATCGTTAATCACTATCTTACTGCTTTAATACCGATCGACAACTATTTCGTTACAACTTCAGAATTTTGCTTAAGTGTTGTCTGTATTATCCACCGATCGTCCGATTTTGTCATAACATTTAAACCAATAGCGTAGCGGTAATCTATCGAAGTAGCCCCCAGCACTTATGTCTATCATATAGTACTTGTGTGCCATCTCTAATTCCCATTCGCGAAGAATATTACCATATTGATCAATCAGATGGGCTTATTCGTAACTTTTGCCGTCACCCGTATAAGAGATGTCACACTTTAATATAAAATACTAAGTTGTGCCAAATAGGTCCCCGAGTGACGGAATAAGTAGTCTCTCTAATATAGAAGACTTGCCAATATTTTTTGAAGGGGATTCAATGGGAAAGTATTCCTGGTAAAGAATGTTCGACGTAATCGAGGTCAAGGAGGATTCCTCGGGAGGATCATTCCATGTGATTATAGCAAAGAGGCTCTCTTTTGAGAAAAAATGATCGACACAATTATAGGCGAAGAGGACTCCCGAAAGGGAGCGTTCGGCGCTATTATTGGCGAAGAGGTCTCCTGAGAAGGGACGTTCGACACCGTTCTTGGCGAAGAGGTCTCCTGAGAAGGGACGTTCGACACTTTAGTGATCCGAAGAGTGTTCCTTATAAGGAACGTTCGACGTAATTGTAGCCGAAGAGTATTCCTGAGTAGGAACGTTCGACGTAATTGTAGCCGATGAGTATTCCTGAGAAGGAACGTTCGACGTAATTGTAACCGATGAGTATTCCTAAGAAGGATCGTTCGACGTAAGCAAGGGATGCCGATACAGCATCCTCAAAGTCGCTATCGGTTATCGATATGTTCGACATGAAAGAATAATCGACTGGGTCACCAGAATATGACGTTCGACTTTAAGGGCATTCTATTGCACGTGTTGTCACTCGACAAATTTTGATGTTGTAGGTAATAAATTCATGCTAATAGCATTTAAATAACTTGGAAAATTGCAGAGTTTTATCACAAGTACTAGTAGTAGTAGAAAATGTTACCCGAGCTATGAATGATAAATTCAGAGATTATCAATATTCCAGGATCTTGGGAATTCGTCGCCCTCCAATGTTTCCAATCTATAAGCGCCACCCAACAACACGTCCTTAACCCTGTAAGGGCCTTCCCATCGTCGATCGAGTTTACCAAGATTTTTCTATGCTTCCACACTTCGCAGAACCAAGTCCCCTTTCAAAAACGATCAGGGATTCACCTTCTTATTATAACATTTTTCCATGCTCCGACGATATTTTAACAGTCGATCGTAGATATCTTCTCTTTTCTCCTCGATTAGATCTAAATCCATCCGTCTCAAGTCGTCATTTTCTTCTTCAGAATACATGATCACCCTTTGTGTTTTCAAAATATTTTCTACGGGTACTAAGGCTNTGCCAACGCATCAGCCTCACGATTTTCTTCCCTAGGCACATGTGATATCACAAACGATTTTAAAGATTTCACTACCCTGACCAACTCTTCTTTATACCTTTGCATAACAGGCTCGTGTGTCTCAAAGGTCCGTGAAAACTGCTCCACGACCAATTTAGAATCCGTAAACCCCCGGATATGCCTTACTCCGATATCCAAAGCAAGCCTAATTCCCGCAATCAATGCCTCGTACTCTGCCGCATTATTAGAACAAGGAAAAGTAAACTTCACTGCTGCGTTCACGTGCTCTCCTCGAGAAGTAACAAAACGAATCCCAGCTCCAGCCCCTCCTTGAGTGGACCCATCGAAAAACATATCCCATACGTCATCCTCTTGCTCCGTTTCCATTGCCGACCTAGTCATTTCTACCACGAAATCAGCAAGAACTTGAGCTTTTATGGCCTTTCGGGGCACAAATTCCAGGTTCATCGCACTGAGTTGAATGACCCATTTAGACAATCTTGTTGTCGTATCCAACTTGGATAAAACAGCTTCCAAAGGTTGATCTGTAAAAACTTGAATGCGACGTCCCTCGAAATAATGCTTCAGCTTGACAGAAGCTTTCTTTAAAGCCAAAACAAATTTTTCAATGTTTGTATACCTTGTCTCCGCTGGAAGCAACGTGTGGCTAACATAATAAACGGGTCGATGTATTCCTTCTCCGATCGTCACTAAAGCGGCGCTCACTGCAACGGTCGATATTGCCAAATAAAGGCCCAGGGGTTCGTCACTCGTCGGACTCACAAGAAGTGGTGGACTGGATAGATATCTCTTTAAGTCGTCGAACGCCCTATTACATTCTTCGTCCCATTCAAGCTTGTTGCCTTGTCTGAGGACTTTGAAGAAAGGCAAGGCACGATCTGCAGATCTGGAAATAAATCGGTTCAGGGCAGCCAATCGATTTGTCAGGCTTTGAAACTCCATTTTTGTTTTGGGTGGGAGCATGTCGATAATGGCTTTTGTTTTTTCCGGGTTTGCTTCTATCTCTCTTTCCGATACATAATGCCCTAGAAACTTTCCACTTCGAATGCCGAAGCAACATTTAGCAGGATTGAGCTTCAAACGGTATGTTCGACATACTTCAAAACACTTAGACAAATAGGAAATGTGGTCTTCATCATTCAATGACTTAACAATCATGTCATCCACGTACACCTCCATCTCTTTTCCTATTAAATTTTTGAAAATTAAATTAACTAAACGCTGGTACGTAGCCCCAGCATTCTTTAATCCGAACGGCATTGCCGTATAGCAAAAGACACCACTTGGCGTCACAAACGAAGACTTTTTCTGAACCTACTTAGCAAGAAAAATCTGGTGATATCCGGAGTAGGCATCCATGGTGCTCATCATAGTGCTTCCTGCAACAGCATCAACTAACTTATCAATGTGTGGAAGGGGGTAAGGATCGGATTCACAGAATTTCTTCAGCCCCTTGTAATCAACTCACATTCGCCATTTACTAACTTTGAGGTTTCCTGTCCAATAATCTCCACAACCTGAGGCGAAAAACGACGCAATTTCTGTCTTACCGGTCGTGCAATGGGATGGGTATTGATTTGGTGTTCCATTACTGCTCTGTCTATGCCACACAAATCCTTCGGGCTCCACGCAAAAATCTCAGCATTATCCTGTAATAATTTAATCAGTTCCATCTCAAAAGATGGAATAAGATCCAAACCGATTCGAGTAGTTTTTTCACAATCTCCTGGAATAAGTTCCACTACTTTGTACTCTCCTGGTTCCATGGCCCTTCTCGGCTCCCGTAAGTCTTCCACATCATGGACTCTAGATCGACAAGCCGAAACATAGCAGGAGTGTGCTGTCGCTTGATCGACATTTATGGTTGCAATCCCGGCCGTGGTGGGAAATTTGAGTTTCAAATGGACTGTTGAAGGCACAGCCTCAAATGCATTAAGCCCTGGTTGCCCCAGGATTACGTTGTATGCCATATCCATGTCCATGGCCACATATTCCAACATTTCAGTTCGTGATTTTTCCCCCGATCCAATCGTGGTTAGCAGAATGATTTTTCCGAGGGGGGTAACCAATCGTTGGTCAAAGGACCATAGTGTCATTTTTACAATCTGTAGGTCGGTCACGCCAATGCCCATGGAGTCGATCACTCCCTTTGAGATTATATTACAAGATCTCCCCTGATCGACCGAAATTCGGTGTACCCTGCGATTGGCAATGACAGTAGTTACGACAATAGGGTCATTCTGAGGTTCATAAATACCTTCCTTGTCATCATCGTCGAACGTTATGTCTATCTTTGGCAGTTTCCGACCCTCCTTGATTGACATTACTTCTGACAAATTCAATATTTCTCTAGCATGGCGCTTCCTCTCCTTCTTGGTCATATCCCAGCGATCTCCTCCAGAGATTACAAAAATCTCTGGGTACATCATTCCGTTCTGCACTGAATTGATATCTCCTGTATTAACCCTTTCCGCTGGTGGGTTCGCTGGTGGTGGGGGGAGTACTTCTAGGGCAGTGGATCGTCTGTTTTCCCGTCGATCGTCTCCGTACCGACTATTCCGTCGATCCCTCCATTGTCTCCCACCGCGATCGCCACGTCTTCCATTCCTCCCTTGATGGTTCTGTTGCGGTCGGTCATTATGTACTTCTTTCCTCTGGCGTGGTGCGTAGCGACAATCGTCATCTCTGTCGCCACTCTTCCGTCCGGATTCCTACTCAAGGGTTTTATCCTTCTTGTATTCCATCACTCCCTCTTTTACTAATTCCTTGATGTGATTTCCCAAAACATTACATTCGGTTGTTGAGTGATCAGCAAATTTATGTAACTCGCAGTATACCCTTTGATTCATAGCATCCGTGCCCCGGGTTTGGCACGAATTCACTTCCCTCCATCTCTTATCCGAAGGATGAATTTTCTTCTCTACAGACTTTGTAAAAAGGGGCTCCTTCTTACCGTGAAGAGCCGTCATAGTTTCTTCTACCTTGATGTATTTGTTGATCTTTTGGGTAAGTTGTCCCAAGGAAGTAGGTGGATTTTTTATGAGGCTGGTAGAAAGTCCACATGGCCCAAGAACCTGTTGCAATATATCCAATTTTTCCTTGGGATCCATTTTTATTCCTCTGGCTATGTGATTGAACTTCTCGATGAAGTGTCTCAAAGTGATTTTTCCTGGAGCATATCTTAACGCATAAAGTTCAGCTTTACTCCTTGGGGGACCCACATTAGGAGCAAATTGTTGTGTGAATAATATGGCAAAATCTTCAAAAGATCGTATGGATCTTGAAGGAAGATTCTTGAACCAAGATATAGCGTCTTTCTGTAAGGTTGCAGCAAACAATTTGCAACGGATAGCATCACTAGCACGAACTGTCCCCATTCTTAACTCAAAGTCGGATAAATGATCCAAGGGGTCTCCGGACCCGCCAAACGTAGGTATCCCGTCCGGTGCTCTGAACGAACGTTCTGGCATAGCTTTCATTATAGGTTCCGAAAAAGGATGTAGACGCATCTGAAGCAGAGTGGAAACTCCATTGTCCGAGCAAGGGTCATGATAAGCATCCTCCAAATCTAGCAGAAAGTCCTTGCCGACGTCTCTCTTAATGGGTTGATTCATTGCTTCATGGAAAAAGGCCGGTCGACGATCGGTATCTAGCCCCAGTCGTCGCCTTTTGTTTGCGTCCAGCTCTGCCACCAGTTCATCAAAACAAGCTTGGTCTTGATCGACAGCCGGTCGGGGCACTTCGTTCTGGGGCTGCCGACTGCCAACTTCCTCCTCGTCTGAGCTCAGATTTCTGCGATGGTCGTCTTGCCGACTTACTTCTGGTGGAACCAAGCTTTGAGTATTCTGGATCTGTGGCTGAACAACAGATTTCTGTCCGGACGCCAGGAGCGATTGTCGAAGATCTCCTACCATTTCTTCCACCATTTTTCGCAAGGATTGAGAATCGATAGTTATCACTTCTCTTCCAGTGACGCTGTTATGTGATTCCTGCTGGTGAGCTTCCATTCCCTCCACAAATTCTGGGTTTTCCATAAGGACTAGGACTAGCAGGCAAAGCTTCTCAGTAGGTCTACCAGATCGGTCCCTACGGACAGCGCCAAATGTTAAGAGTAAAAATCTACTCTATGATGTTTTGTACTTAGGTGAGGATACCGCTGGTATACGGTTGCCGTAAGGAAAAGAGAACAAGAATTTATACGTGGGAAACCCGAGAACCAGGAAGAAAACCCACGAGGCACCAAACCCAGGCAGAATTCAATATGAACTTTTGATCAGGAACTCTCCGTCCTCCTTCTTTCTTTAACACACTTTCAAGCCTCCCTCATTTATAGACTAACATTTTACATATTTTAATCACACAAAATCTTATCGTAATCTATTACGATCTCACCACAGCTACCTCGAGCCAATTTATAAGACTTTTGTGCGCGCTAAGGCCGCACACCGCCGCCTAGAGTAATGGCGCAGTTTTCCTTGACATTTCTCCTGAGGACGCCGATCGCACATTCTTCTTCCAGCAATTCATTGCCTACCACGAAACGTACAGATCGACTGGCCATCAGTTCTCTCGTCCGATCGACTAGAAGATGTTGTCGTCCGATCGGTCATATTGTCTGACCATGACCGTATCATTGTAAGTCACGTATTAACACTTATTTTATAGTTTTTGATTTTCATTAAAATCCAAATTCGCAAAAAATATATATATGAAATATCCGAAATATCGCTTGTATAACTAAAGACCATTGAAAACCTAGTATGAATTGTGGTATCCACAAAAATATTAGGTCCGGCCTTGTTTTCTGGAATTCAAGTAGAATTGGCGATTCCTTATGGTTTTTAAAATTGAATTTATTTTATATTAAAGTTCCAAATACAAAGATGTGGATTTGAAATTTGAAAGTTGAATGTTGAGCTTGAATCAAATTGCTAATTAATGATTTTAAATTATTGTTGATTTTAAATAATTAATTTTAAATTAGAATTTGTAGATTAGATGTGTTTGATTTCAAAATGTTTCATAAAATTTTAAAGTCACATTTCAGGTTCAATATGAAATCCCAAACTTTAAAACAATGGTTTGATGGTGTACGTATTCATGAGGTATGATGCATTTAAGAGCATCTTGTTTCGGGAAAGAGCACCAGCAAACGTATGTCATGTTGTCTTGGCAATAGACATGAAAACTCTGCTAAAAAACCTGCCACCAAAAGCGTCCAGTGGTTTACTGAACCAAACCCTAATAGCTACAGAAGAGTAATATCCGCAGTATAAATATGTGTATTAGATGTGGGTTTCATCAAATTAGTGAATCATTGCATTCAGACCTGCTTTTCAGCCTTCAGGTGATGTATGTTATGATTCGACATTAGAAGAATAAAGGACAAAAGAAAAACCCCAAAAACTTCTATGGAATTAAAGAAGAATGCTGATTTCTTTGCTGCTTCTGGTATGCTTCGAGCAGAGGTTATGATGATCCGCATACCACACCTTCCCCCATCTTGTTCTTATCTGGAAAACTGACTTCCCAGCTTCTCTCTCTCTCTCCCACAATAAAGTTTGGAGTTTCAAAACAAATGTATGTAGGTATATATCTATATAATATGGAGTCTGAGTAGAAGACAACGGCATTCTTGCAAGCTTTGGAGAAAGGAAATTGCTTGCTACTTTTCTGGTAAATAGCAATATTTGCAGAAGAAGAAGAGTTTCTTTTTATTATTCAGAACTCAGACGACCATCTCTCTCATTTTATCTTTTCAAGTTCTGTATTAGGGCACCGTTCCAAAGATTACAGTGCAAAGATTCATTTTTGTATTGTACTTAATGTTGAAAGTAGTCTTCCAACACTTAAGACGTTTTTATGGTATCCAGCTCTTCCCAAAATTGTAGATTTTGTAGAACTCTGTGTTTGGTCTTCAATCTGCAGCCCTTCTGTGTTGATTCCCAACAACTTAAAAATCGTAGACCTGCAGCTCAAACTCATGAAATCTTGTTTGTTTTTGAGTTATGACCCATAATCAGAAAGCGCTTCAAGGTTCAGATCTTTAGGATTCAGTAAATCACAGCCTTTATTGTTAGAATACCACTTGGATCTTCATTTAATTTACTCCTCCCTCATCTCCTGATTAATGGTAGATTATCCCTTGAAAACCAGTCCCAATATATTCTTCTTTATGAGTTAGATCTGATCTGAATACTTGTTTTAACTAAAGAAGTTTTGTGGTAATAATGGACTAGAACCGAAGATGGGAAGAGGAAAAATCGAGATCAAGAGGATCGAAAACAACACGAACCGGCAGGTAACCTTTTGCAAGAGAAGAAATGGGCTGTTGAAGAAAGCTTATGAACTTTCAGTTCTCTGTGATGCTGAAGTTGCACTGATTGTTTCCTCAAACCGTGGGCGGATCTACCAGTTTCCACAAGACAATGGGTAAAATCTTCCACTAACCATACTTAAATTTTTGGATTCTTTGTTTACTTTAACGATCATTTTTCCGCAATCTCATCCTTTTAATCCCTATACTTATCGCAACCTTTAGGCGGTAAAGGAATATACTCTTTCAAAAAAAAATAGTTTTTGATTGCTTTGATGCACAAACAGAACTCTTTGTTGTACTTAAACTGGATTATGTTTGAACTATGACTCTAGGGTTTTCTAATTTGCATATCATGCTTTTATTATGCAGAAGTATTAATGACACAATTGAAAGATACAAGCTTAAGAAGAATGCAGAACACACACCTGCATATAATCCACAGGAACTCAAAGCTGAAGTAAGATGAGGAAATCCCATTCGCTTTCAGAATTACAAAGAATGAATATGAGTGTGAATATTTTATTATTCCAATTTTGTTTATCGGTTACGAATGTAGGAATACAAACATGAGTCTAAGAGGCTTCTTCAGCAGATACAAATGCTCAAAGATTTCAATAGGTAACTCCTCATGTTTCCTTTATTTCTAAAGACATGGATAATTAGTATTCACACTTTTGGGGTGGGAGAAGAAACATCTTTGGCGAAGGCCTCGGATCGTTGAATGTGAAGGAGATGAAGCAGCTTGAATCTCGGCTGGAAAGAGGCCTTGCAAGAATAAGAAACAGAAAGGTGATGCATTTTGCTTTTCTGTATAGCTCTCTGAACTCAAGTTTGAGCGTATTTATATTTCTTGTTCTGTTACAGCACGAGGTGATTCTTGCTGAGGCTGATAGCTTAGAGAAAAGGGTATGAAAATTTCAGCTTTTTGAAGCATTCTTGCTGATTCTGATATGCATGTGTGTTTTATTTCAGGGAACTCAGTTGGAGAAGGAAAATGCTTATATTAGAGCAAAGGTAAAATTTCACCATTTCACTGAGAAAACCAAAGAACATCATCGTATTAGTTTGTGTTTTGAGGATTTTAGATACAAGACAATGAGAAACTTAAAGAGCTGAGCACGATGCCATCAGGTGCAAACTCTGATTTCCAAGCTTATTTCTCTCGACATGCACTTGAATTGGATGTTATGGAGGGCGTCTCTGCTCTCCGTCTTGGCTACGACGGTTAAGATGATCATCTTCACCACTTGTGATTTGATCAATCTCTCTATGGACTTCACCTGTCAACAATCTGAAGATCTATCAAGTGTTATGTTTCTAATTTCTATATACTATTTGTATGGTAATGGAGGCTGTGTTGACTCCAGTTGCATATTTTCCATAAAAAATTCTCTATCATCCTATTTAAACAAAGGAACTTCTGGAAAATGCACAGGTAAAAGCTCAAAGAATGTGTAACAATCCAACAACTTGGGTATAGTACACTTGAGAAATTACCAACAGAAATGGCCTCTAAGGAATTTGAGCAATTTGAAGCAAAATTTTGTGTAAGGACTGCGGTTTGGAGAAGAAGGGACAATGATCACTGCCTTTGATCTTGAAAACTCCTTCAGGTGGATTTTCCCTCACAAGTTTCTCCTGAACATCTGGTGAAAGTGCATGATCCTCAAGAGTTTGAATGTAAAACCGTCGTGAGGTTCCATATTTTTCTGCTGATAAAGACAGCTTCTCCATCATGGGATAAAGTGGGATAGGTCTCATAGAAACCATTGCTAAAGCAACATCCTAGAATGAGAAGATTGATCATGCTTTGTTAACTGTCGCAAAACAAGCCGAATCCCAAAAGAGTTGGATGGATAGTTATAATATGTACCTTTGCTGGAGAATTATTGAAGTATAGCCCACGCAGGTGATGTTTTTCAAACCTGAAACTTGTTGGAGGATTATCCTGACCATTCCCGTAAACCAACGACTTAGATTCCGATGAAAAAATCTCAGTGGATCCAAGCTGTAAGAGAAAGAAAATGTACTTAATGATTCAGACAGATTGTATCATTTCCATACCTCATGAGCAAATACATCATAAGCCTTCTGACCATCAGCTATCATTGTGGCACAGAGATAAATGGCCTTCGTGATCTTCTCCGGAAAATGCTCTAACGCATAGGAAATGCAAGCACCCCCCGTACTGTGGCCAATCAGTATTACCTGGAAGCATAAACATTAAGATACAAAAACAAGAGACAGTTCAAGTACAGGCGCCACTAAAATATCCAACCTTATCATCTTCTGGTAGCTGCTCCAAGTAGTCTATCAGGGGCTTTGAGTAATCAGACAAAGATGTAAGATTATTTGTCTCCATAAGATTAATACCGGATCCAGTTAAATCTATTGCAACCGGTAATAACCCGCTTTCCTCCAGAAGAGCAATACTTCTATACCAACACCAAGCTCCAAATCCTTCACCATGTATCAAGACAAATTTCTTTGTCTTAATGTTCTCCATTAATTCTTGCAGCTACAAGAGATATCACTGTTGTATTCTTATCAAATATATAAATGCAGGGGAAAATTAACTCCTAACAAGATGTTATCTAGTGAATCACATGTACACTAATGAAGCAATTTAATTCACATTTTTTCCTTACTTTAGGTGGTTCAACTTCCCATTTCGATAGTAAAATCCAACTCAATCCCTATTTCAGCTACAACTTTTCTTAACATGAGTTTTATCTTTCTAGCAAGATAATTGATTTCTTGTCTGAAATTAACAGGTAAGCTAGAGTCATTCCCATCAGTAACATCAAGAATTAAAAATACTGCCCCGTTTCCCATCTCAATCATTTCGAAATGGAGCATTTTAAATTCCATTCACAAACCAAAAAGCTTAAAAGGGGGGTAAAGATTTCACCTGTTTAACATCCCCTGTAACAGAAAAGGGATCAGACGAATTAGCAGCACCACGGCGAGAGGAAGTCGACCCAACCCGTCTTGACATGGAACCATTGTCAAATCGTTGGGACGATATCTGATTATGTTGCTGAATAGCCATAGCAAGTGCTTGTCTATGAAGCAGTTCTTCTTCCATTAAAGTCTTCCGCCTCGACATGGACGAACCCCTTTTACTCTTTGATCCAATACCACCAGTCTTGCTATCCTTTTTACTCATACACATAAACTTATTCCCCATCTTCTCAAAATCGATTTTTCAACGAAACCCAGAATCTAAAACCTCGCTACAAATTGATGGTGCGCCTGAATAAGATGAAAGCATAGGCGTTCGAGGAAAACGGAATAGGTGGTGGGGCTGGGAAGGAGGCGAGGTTGTTTAAGTCTGTCTACCTAGTTTAGTTGGAACATTAAAAGAAGACGAAACCCCGGGCAAGAAACGCAACATTTAAAGAAACACCTCAACCGCAAATTCAGCAAAATATTTAATTCTCAGGCTACCAGCTCCTTTCTACATAATTGGGTGACACACCCACCCCAATACCCCCTACACACATTAACGCTTTAAAATCACTCGAATGTGATATTTGGACAAGGTAGAGTACAATTATATACATTGGTATCATTCGTTGGTCTTTACTATGAACGTTTCGATATTTAATCGATATACTGATTAATATTATTATATATTTAAAATTATTGATTTATTATAATTATAATAATTATCTATTACATTATTATTATAAAGAGGGATACAGAATAATATATTCTAATCTATACCTAATTCCCTATTTTTCTTCTATTCTTTTGCTTTTGTTATTAGGTCGTGCACTGATCACGTCCAAGTTATCTATAAATAAGGTACAAATTTATGAGAAAGAGATAATCAAAATATGAGATAAAATAATTGTGAGACATTTTGTTTTCATATTCATAAGACTTAGTATCAACAAGAAAAAAACGTTGTAATATTTTATATGAGAAAATGACAATTTGATCCTCAAAGTTTATAGAGTTTTGCAATTTTTGTTTTCATTGTTTATCATGATATTTTTAATCTTTAAAGTTTTATTTTTGACAAAATGAACCTTCAAATTTCATAAAAATTGCAATTACAATATACGCCAACTATAGTTTGCGCATATAGTTTGACGCAAGCCAACTCCCAAACTATATGCGCAATAGCAAATTAAGGCCCTAAACTTCGAATTAATAAGCCACATTAGCCCCTTAACATTTTAAGGTCGTTAGGGTTTCTGAGACGATACATTTGGTTCTTCTTCACACTTGAACCATAAAAAATTATTTATGTTTTCCTTTTGCCTATAAATGGCGGTTTAGGGGTTGCGGCTTTTTTCAACGGCTTCTGTGGCATAGTTGGGGGCCTTGGCAACCGTTTCTGTATTCACGGGTATAAAGCTTAATTTTGAGATTTTGTTTTTTAAACCTCATTATGTAGTACTTGTGGGTTTGAACGGGTTTGAACCACACCCTCCGCACCGTTCTCTACTTGTGGGTGCTGCTCTTTTAAATGGTATGAATATGGTCCTAAACTTGATTTTTAAAATAAAATCAGGAATAAATTATTATGCTTTAAATTAGTAAATGAAACTAAAATATCATACACATTTTCAAATAAAAAGATTTACCAATGTATGTATCAAAAGAAGTTCCAAAATAATACAATCATTAATCCCACGAGACAAAACAATTGTCACATTAATATAACATATAACAAAAGCTAAATAGATAATTAAAGATCAAAGTGAATAGCCTCCAAATTCATATCTTCAATTTCTTTTATAAAGGATGTGAAATCCAAATTCTGATGTTATACTACTATCTTCTCAACCGCAACTGATATGAATATATGCATAAACAACTCTATCAACCAATCAAATGTGTATAATATATTTTGCACAACTTTAAAGTCTAACCTTCTTTGTCTTTATCATTATTATTTTCTGGTACAATAAAATCTATGTCTTTGTAACATGCATTCTCAAGGTCCGCACTATCCAAGAAAGGATTTCCATCATCTTCTAGAATCCAAGTATCGGTTTCTTCAATAATGTCAAGATCAATGGAATTGAAACATTCTTGTTGCGCATTCCACCTAGAACAAATATTATTTAACGCACAACAATAATAGCATTGCAATCTAGATGTGATGATTAGACTTACAAAATATACAAGATTGAACATAATTATATCCAAATTTCAAAGATACATATCCTTGAGTTTTTTGTTGTGCCGAACAAACACCAAGTGGTCTAATCTCTTGCGCAACAACCGATTCCTTTTTTTGTATGTATTTGATCAAATACTTTCCAATTTTTTTCGCAACTAGAAGAAGAACTTGTCTGCCCAATGATTTTAATTGCTAGTTTTTTCAATTCCGGTTCAATTTCACAAAAATATCTCCACCAATCATCTATCAATGAAGAAATCATTAGAAAACACAATACTAAAAAAACACATATCTAAATTTATGCTTTGTACTAGTAAATGATAAAGAACCAGCTTGATGTCTGTTTGATCGACTAGCATACAAAGCAATATCTCTACCAAAATTTCATTTTCTTTCATGAGACAATATTATTTATGACGAATAAACATCTATATCAATCTCTCATTTCTTAGTAATAATATCTAGAACATCATTCATTAAAACATCAATCATGAGTGAGAGTTGTGGATCACATTAGAATTATGGATTAAGCCAAAACGCCACAGCATGAAGACTTTTGTAGAATTGTCTATTCCAACAACGTTTAATAATCTTAGTGAAATGCTCATATAACTTCTTATCATTCTGAAAATTAGTTTAAATGGCTTTTATCACTCTATGAATTCCCTCAAAAACATATGCTAGATTTGTTATCTTGTCTCCATTTACAATTCTCAAAAAACCTATTAGTGTTTCTATTGGTTTTACAATAACTAGACAATGATTCCATAACTCATCATTCAAAACAATTATCTTGAACTCTGATCCCCTTGCATCCTTTTCTAGACTTGAATGAGAGAATTTCTTATTAACTATTAATGCTTCAAGATTTTCTCTACAATTCAAAAAACTTTGTAGCGTAATAAAGGTAGTGTCAATTCTTGTCTCAGTCGGTCTTATTATTTCTTTCCATTATTTTCTTCTTCTCAGCCATGCAAGCATGATTGTATACAAATCTAGATGCTTTTGAAGCTTGTTCCAATATTGTTTTAATCATTTCATATTTCCAATTTCTTTCATCATCAAATTCACACAATGAACTACACATGGTGACCAACTACTGGAAAGGTAATATTGCTCAATAATTTTTGCCGCTGCAATATAGTTTGATGCATTATTAGTAACAATATGTACAACATTTTTTGGTCCAACCCACTCGATTCCTTCCTGAAACAAATAGAATAAAGTAGTTACATCTTTCACCATTAGAGAAGTATCAACCGATGTATATAAAATAATTCCACGATGACTGTAAATAAAAAAATTTATGAGAGAGCGTGAACGACAATCAGTCCAACCATCCTCCATCATCATACAACCAATCTCTGCCCAACTAGATGGAATACTCTCAATCAAATCTACAACTCTTCTTTTGCATTTTTTAATAATGATACACATAGTTGATGCATTGAAAGAGGCTTGAAATCATCTCCTAAATTACATACTGACTAAAGCATATCATAAAAATATTTAGATTCTGCACAATAAAATGGAATAGACAAATAATATAAAAACCTCACTATATCGTGGTGAGCTTTGGCAACAACCTTTTTTTCAATCCAAAATCTTTTAAGTATAGACTACATCTTTTGTCCTCCTGTCTGACTAGATCTACAACTTGCATTATTTTTGGAAGACAGTGTTGCAATTTCCTCAACTTTATCATTACCCTCAACTTCATTTTGCACTAACTGATCTAGCAACAAATTTATTAGTTCATGTTAAATCCTCGTTCGTTTTTTCTTCGAAATTCCAAAGCAAGCTTCCAATACTAACTCCATTTCTCTTCTTACATGATGTGGTACTTTACTGCATGGCTTTACATCTCCGTTACTCCAGACAAGAAGTTTCTTAACCCTATGTATTCCTCCATCCCTTATGTTTGGTCACATAAACAACAATGATTTTCATTACGATTATCTACTTCTTTCACAACAACATAATTCAACGTTGGATCATTCATATGCCATAGAAATAAATAAGAGGAAGTACTTCTAGTTTCAATATCTCCATAAAATCCATCAAAATTCATTGTTTCTATGAGAAATGAATCAAAATAAGACACCGTTTCTAGCAAACATCATCTTATCTTTCAATTAAATGCTAAAACAAAAGGCAACAAAATATTCAAAAAAGCATAAAGATACAACTTAAAATGGAAGAAAGTAAAATTAGAAGAAGAAATCTGCATATTCGTTAATATACTTGTTAATCTTTTGTAGAAGTTTTACCAGGGTGGAGGGGAGACTCTTTACCAGACTGGCCGAAAGGCCACACGATCCTAGGACCTGCTGCATAATATCCATTTTGTTTCTAAGCTCTAGTTTGATGTCCCGGGCGGTTTTATTAATTTTTTTTATGAAAGACATGAGACTCATCTTTGTCGAGATATATTTCAGTTGGTATAGTTCATGTCTGCTTCGAGGCGGTGCTACATTCGGTGCAAATTGCTTAGAGAAGGCCAGGATAAATCCGCCATACGACTGTATGGATCGGGCTGACAGATTTTTGAACCAGTTTTGGGCATTGCCATGTAAACTGCGGCGAAGATGCGACACTTTAGTGAATTGGAGGCCCGAACAGTTCTCATCCTCAATTCGAAATCTGCGACATGATCGATAGGAACTCTGTTGCCTCTAAACGTTGGCAACCCTTCGAGGTTGCGATAATGCCGATCTAGGACTACCGCCCAGATCTCCTCAGAAAAGGGGAGCATCAAATCTCCCAAGGCAGCAGAGACGCCGCCAGATTGTTGGGACGATATTTGAGAGCATGCAGGTTGTGCCACGACTTATCGTCCTTGCTTCGTCTAATTAGGGCCTCCATGGCCTTAAGGTCGGGCTCAAAATCCCTCTGCATACGTAGAGTTTCTAGCTCTCTAGTGAGCTCATTTATGCGCTTCTGAATGCGTTCCTGATCAGTTAAAGGAACGGGAGTTGGAGCTATAACTGGAGGAAGTGGGGTAGATAGATATCTTCGCCTCCTCATGGTTACACCGCGCTTGATAATCTTCTCTTCATCGGAGTTGCGTATTTCATGGTCACTCTCATACCCTCTGTTTGTAAGAACATGGCTAGTAACAGCCGGTGGCTCTATTCCACTTCTCTCCGACGTAATCTACAGTACCACATTCCGAATAACAGCCTCCAGGTCCTGCAAAGAGAAAGCAGAGGCTAGAAGGTTGTTAAGAAGCACGTCACTGTCATTCGTGGAGTTTCCTGTTGTCATGCCTTTCTTTGTCCTTCCCACGCAGAGACCTCGAGTGGGAATTAGAAAATTGTCCCCACAGATGGCGCCAAATTGTTGTGGTAAAAAACTAGGGGTATCAACAGTTGTCCGGTTCGCAATAAAACGAACTCGGTTTAATTTGTTTAAATTTAAGGAAAGATTGTAAGTGAGGAGTGAGCAATTGACACAACGATTTTAACATGGAAAATCCATAGAAAGAGGAAAAAACCACCTGACTAAGAGTCGATATTTTAATGAAACTATTAATATTATAGACGAAGAAGGCTTATGAAAATGACTAAGGTAAAACAAGAAGGCACGAGAGGGAAAACCAGCAAAGCGAAGGCTGATTCGCGCGTCCAAAATGTCTTCTGGAGCTTCCCTTTAAGCCCTGTATTTATATAGGGGAATACGCGTGTGAATTACGCTCTGTAACCGCCTCTGAAAAAGTCGTTTTCCCTTGATATAAAACGTGATCGGGCCCAAAGCGTGGGAAATATGCGTGTGCCCGCGGCATGTTGTAACCAACATGACCGATCCAGAGGATCGGTCTGGATCGATCCCCGAAGCTACGAATAATGTATAACTTCAACCTTCGGTCCTAATTGTTGGTTATTGGGCTTGCATACTTCCTTAACCCAAGTGGGCCTTATGACCCTGATGTCTTCAGCAGACTAAACCATTATTGGATGTCGGATCTAGGGCCCTTTAAGTTCGACTTCCATCACTTGTACAAGCCTAGAATGGATTCGACCTCCTCCAGTTTGGGATACCGGATTCCGAAGTCTTCATCAATAATCTTTTTCTCTTATCCCGGATTTAATCATATTATTTTACCCTATTGACAATTTAAAAAAATTGATTTCTTTTATGTTCCATTTTTAATCTAAAAAATAAGTTTTAGTATATTGAATTTCAATATTAATTTTTTTTAAAAAATAAATAGATCATAGAACATGTTCGATCAAGATATTCGAAGGAACATGAACATTTATATAAGTATTTGAACAATATTCGAATATAAATCTCCGTTCGAATATTAACATGTTCGAATAAAAAAATAAACCAATATGAACATAAAGAGTTCGATTCAATTAGATAGAATAACATCCCGTAGCCACTTTGCATGTTGCAACTAAACCACCACACCGAGGATTCTCCATAACAAACCCAATCACCAATAATAAATCAATTTTTAACGGATCGATGCAAATTATCAGATCCTGTTGTGGATTTTTTCCGATTTCTAATTATTCGATTTTTTAAAACTGATAATTTACATACTTATTTTTATTTAATATATATAATTCTTTATATTAAAGTTAATATAATTATTATTATATCATTATTGATCAGTATATCGTTTCGATGATACAATTTACTGGGCCCACGTACGGTGAACCATTACACATTTATTGGGCCACTGAAAAAGACCAGTTATGTGCCGAGAATGGAGAATCCATTGGAAGAAGTCCTCACTTTCTGTTATTTATTACAGAGTCTCTATCTATTTATCTGTGATCATCGATCTCGATCTCCAAATAGCAATTCATTTCATCTAGGTAATCACTAATGTTCATTTCGTCATTCTCTGAGAGTGAATTCTGCAAATCTAGCGTTTTCCTTTGAAATAGCTGTCATATTTTATGTATCTAAATCCAATACGGACGAATCGATCACTATTTTAATTGTTTTGCAGCATTTCTTTTCTTCAGAATCCAGTTCTTCATCGCCGAAAATGGATGCAATTCGAGGGCAAGGAGGAATCCAGATGCTTCTCACCGCGGAGCGGGAGGCGCAGCAAATCGTGAAAGCTGCTAGGGATCGTAATCGCATTTCCAGATCTTTTGACGAAAAATTGATCTGAATGCTGTTTCTAATTTAACCCTCACCCAATTTTGTCAGTGAAAACCGCGAGGCTGAGACAGGCAACAGACGAAGCTGAGAAGGAAGCATCAAACTACCGATCGCATCTGGAATCCGAATACCAGAAGAACATCTCTGAGGTTCGTTCGTCTGTCATCTAAATTCGAATACTGATTGTGAAAATCCACATTTATTAACAGAGTAGCGGGAACTCTAGCTCAACCGTGAAAAAACTTGAGGCGGAAACGGAATCCAAAATTCAGAACTTGAAGGAAGCAGCCTCCACCGTTTCCGATGACGTTGTTTCTCTTCTAGTGAAGTCCATCATATCGGTAAAAACATAACTCCGAGGCTGGTGAATCAAGCCATTAAGGGTGCATCAGATTCTCACTAAGGTACAGCAAATTAAGATTTTCTTGACTGTATGCATGATTGCTCTATTTCTTATACAAAAGTGAGTCTATTTATTTATTTATTAAGAATATATAGATGTATGGGGAAATTTTGCCTATATTACCATTCTATCGATGACAGAAAACTTCATTTGTCAATCTACTTATCAAAGTATAGAAAAAACAAAAGATTTTTACTTCGAATGGATAGATTGGTAAAGATAAGTTTTGACTGTGGATATTTTTGTTAAATAGCCGGGGAATTTTCATTATTTCTTTTATAAATTTAATAAAACCTTTGAGATGAAAGTTTAGAAATTATATGATTTTATTTATTTATTTATATCTATTTATAAAAGAAATATTCAATATATTATAATTTAATAATTCATGAAGATGAAGTGAAAATGATGTATTATTATACAAAACACTATTTCATCTACTCACATCCATTCAGTATTAATGTATCACTTCGGTATTAATTATATGTGATGAGATCATCGGAACCCGATACCCCGAACAGGGTCAGGGCCAGCCTGGGCAGCCAAGTGAGCCGAACTTGGAGGCCCAGGTCAGCAGAGGGCCTGTTTGTATCGCTTGACCCGATCGGTCACAGTTAGCGATCGGTCCCGAGCCGTGGGGCCCAGCTCCCCACATACGCCTAGACCGATCGGTTCGTTTTTTGCAGGCGCTACTTCGGGCTATCCTCATGCGTTATACGCGACAAAAACCCGCGACAGACTGGCCAGTAGCGTGGCTTGGCAATAGATGTAAGCCGCTAGAAGCCAAAGAGTAGCCGGCTGGCAGCGTCGAAAGGACCGGCGCCATGCAGCTACAGGGCTATTTCCGGCGGCTGTTTCGCCTGACGTTAGCCGACCTAGTAGCAAAGGACAGGCGCAAAAGGACACCCTACTGTACATGGTACAGTGGCAGTATAAAAAGGACACAGAGGGAAGGAGGAAAAAGGAGGATTCATTCTCGGTTTTCGATCTGGTTTTCTCCTGGAAGTTTAAGCTTGGCATAGAANGGGATGATATTCATCGGCCCGTTTACTACGTTAGCCACTCCCTGGTACCAGCTGAAACCAGATACACAACCTTGGAGAAGTTCATGTTGGCCCTGCAGAAAGCGATAGCAAAGCTGAAGCATTACTTCGAAGGCCGCAAGGTGTATGTGTATACCGATCAGCCTTTAAAGGCGGTATTGAGCCAGGCAGATTCAAACGAGAGGTTGGCTAAATGGAAGATCAAGATCAGCTCCATGTACCTGGAATTCGTTCCCCGAAGGGCCATCAAAGCTCAAGTCCTTGCGGATTTCGTGGTCGAGATGACCCGATCACTTATATTCTTAAACCAAGAGGACGACCGATGGGTCATATACGTTGATGGATCAACCTTCGGAGGCAGAGGAGCGGGCATCACCTTCACTACACTTCAGGGCGACGTAATCCACTCAGCGGTCAAGTTCTCGTTCTCTGGGACGAACAACGTGGTGGAATACGAAGCCGTATTGTCGGGGATGACCCTAGCTCAAAGGACGGGAGTTGGTAAAGTGCGAATGTTCTCAGACTCCAAGCTGGTGGTGGAGCAATTCGCAGGAAGATTCGAGGTGCATGAGCCAACCATGAAATTATATCATGCAAAGGTCTTGGAGTTGTCAAAGAGGTTTCGGGAGTTCTCACTCGACCATGTGCCTAGAGAACAAAACAAGGTGGCTGATGCACTAGCATGACTAGCTGCAGGCTTACCAGACATTGGACCAGGCACGGTATCGGTCCATATTCAGGATAGACCTTCGGTCGATATCCCGGTGACCGAACAGTCATTTGATGAGGTGGGAGCCCTGTGCCACGAACTCCAAGATTTAAAGATCAAAGCCATTGGCCCCCTAGAAGCTGCTACGTGGATGACCCCCTTTGTCAAATATTTGACCAACGGTCACCTACCTGATGATGCATCAGAAGCCAGGAAGATTGAAACCCAGGCGACACGATATGTTCTCAACGAAGGGAACCTATTCAAGAAAAGCTTTGAGGGACCGCTCTTGCGATGCCTATCCCCTCCGGAGGCTGAAGCCGTCATGATGTATGTTCATGAGGGGATATGCGGAATCCATTCTGGAGCCCGATCCCTATATCATCGTATCGTGAGAGCCGGTTATTTCTGGCCAACGCTCCTTGAGGATGCAAAGAAGTACACAAGACGCTGCGCCGTTTGCCAGCATCATTCTCCAGTCCCTCAATTGCCAGGGGCACCTTTATCGATGACCCCACTTCCCTGCCCATTTGACAGGTGGGGAATTGATATCTTGGGACCGTTCCCCCAATCGGTCCAGCAGCGCAAGTTTTGCATAGTGGCAGTAGAGTACTACACAAAGTGGATCAAGGCCGAAGCGGTTGCTACCATTTCTGAAAAGGTGGTGAAGCACTTCCTATGGAGGAACATCATAAGCCGTTTCGGGGTACCTCGAGCTTTTGTGTCAGACAATGGACTTCAATTCTGCGGTAAAGCCGTTTGGGATCTTTGCATTAAACTGGGTATCGCTCAACATTTCTCATCGGTGGCCCACCCCCAGACCAACGGTCTTACTGAGATCTCCAACAAAGTTATGCTGAAGGGGTTGAAATCCAAGTTGGAGGATTTAGGGGGGAATTGGCCTGATCATGTCTACGAGGTATTATGGGCTTACCGCACCACACCCCGCTCAACGACCCAGGAATCTCCATTTTCTTTGGTGTATGGAACTGAAGCGGTCAGTCCAGTGGAGGTGGCCATAAGATCCCCTCGGATAACCCAGTATGATGAGCATTTGAATAATGAGCGAAGATTTCTGGATTTGGAGATGATTGAAGAGAAGAGAAACGCCATTTATGCACGCATGTGTGCTTATCAAAGAATAATGGAGCGGGCTCACAACAAACGAGTTGTGCCCAGGAAATTCTCAGAAGGCGACCTCGTTCTCAGGAACGTAAGAGTTCAAAGAAATGTGGGGAAGCTTGACAGAAATTGGGAGGGACCCTATCGGGTCAAGAAGAACCTGGGTGCTGGGGCTTATAAGCTCGAAGATTTAGATGGTGATGAGATCCCCCGAACCTGGAATGTACTGAACTTAAGGCGTTATTTCGTATAAAGCGCTTGACTTATATGGTAATTCTGAACTTTAAAACGTTTCATAAGCTTGAATAAGTTTACAAATGAATGCAATACAAAGTATTTCTAACTATGAGGGACCGATCTTGGAGTTGGACTTTCTGGACGAGTTTGGATTGGTGACTGTAGCGATCATCGCCAAGGCTTCCAAGTTGTGTGACCGCTCTAACAAGTCAGTTGCTTCCACGCATGCCGAGTGCTTTGATGAATCGTATACTCCCAGAACTCACTACGAACTCAATTTCCTTGGCCAAACGGCACTCATCACTTAGAGATAGCCCTTGCTTCATTAAACTTAATCCACATCTAGAAACCAGAACAGAATTAACCGGTTGAGTGCGAGCCATAGCCCGTCTTGGGACTATCTTAAGAACCGGGGCTTTGGCTAAGAACATGCCACGGGACTTATGAAGAACCATGGCACTGCGCCAGAATCTCGGCATTCCATTGGACGAACTCAAGCGGGATCTTACGGTATTGTCGGGGTTTTCTTAGCTTAATAAACTGGGTGAAGTTCAAAGTTATTTGGCGAATACCGTTCGGGCCACACTTTGCTTAAGCCCCGACCTTACACTTGGAGTAATTTCAGTCAATTTTATGGAAGTAGAAAAACCGTGCGCAAAGTGAAATTTACAAGTGAAATGGGACAAAGGAAATATTCTTATTATGAGAGCTGGAGTTTACAAAAACAACAAGGAAGAACAGGAAGTTATGTCCTAGTCTATTTGTCCTTCTTTCTTGTCGGCTCCACCGGACTTATCTGCAATCCAGGCCTTGAGATCCTCAAGTTTTTTCCCCCTTTCTTCAACTATCTTGTTGACCGATCTCTCCATCAGATCAAAAAGTGGATAGTTGGGATCTGTCTCTAGCGGGGGTTTGTCCAGTTCAGGGATCTCACAGAAGTTGCCGTCCTTGGTCAGCGGGTCAAGTGTCTCCCAACGTTCGTCTTCGGGATCCAGACCAAACTTATTAACTATTTGGTCTTTCATGTTGTCCATGTATTGGGAGACGTTCGGCCCAAAGACATTTGCCGCTAGAGCAAACATCAATGGCGATCGGGCAAAACCCAATAGGGCCTCCCGAACTGCGCTTTCCGTTGACACTTGGACTCTGGCCAGATCTTCTTTGAGCGCTTCCCGCGTTTCTTTCAGGGCCGTTTTCTCATCTTGGGATTGCAGAAGGAGCCTGTTGCTCTCGTCAGACAGCTCTTGTATCTAACGCTCCAGCTCCAAAACTCGGGCCGTGGCGGAGTTTGCTGCTGCTTGGGCCTCCCGCGCCTTTGAGGCAGCCAAGGACAACTCTGTGCCCGCTCCAAGCAGCTCCCCGTTCAAATGGTCCCGATCGGCTCGGACCGCCTCCAGGTCATTTTGTTGATCTCAACTTGCCGTCGAGCTAGGGCAAGTTGGCTCTCCAACTCTTCAGTGGCCGAAGAGGCGCTTCGGCTGAGTTGGATGGCAGAGGCCAGATCAAGGGCCCTTCTATGAGACTGCAACAACCGAGCGGGATTAAAACATGTACCCGATCTTGGACTTAAGATAAAATCAACTTACCACAGCTTGGGATTCCAGATAGGCGGACACCAAGCTGGGGATGGAGCCATCAATACTGGGCGGGTTTTTCTTTCCCAAAAGCCGGTATTCCTCAAGCATGGCATCCTTCCATGATGGAGGAACCCTCTTCGGTCCACGGGCCTTGAAGACAGAGGTCACCATCTCCTGGATCGCCCCGCGAATGGCCTCTGGGTTGGACGAGGACGGAGCCGGTTTATCCCAGATGGTGACCCCTTCTGTGGGGATCGGGGCTGCGGGCCTGCTGACAGTTGACCGCAACCTTTTGTACTGCTTCGGGGCCTCTTCTTCGGGGCCCCGCTTGCTTGTTGACGCAGAAGTCGATGGTTTCTGCGCCCTATCCCCTAAACTGGACGAGGGGCGGACATCCTCCACCTGAATCGACCCCTGCAGCAATAACCGCACGACGTTAAGATCCAGAGGGGAATTATTCCCGATCCTATACATGACAGGAAGGCCTAATGATCGTATCCTCTTAGAGATAACCTCGTCCACCTCATCCATGGATCGGGGCTCGGGTACGTGGCTGCTGGAACTCCCTGACGACCTTGATGGCCCGACAGCCACGCGAGGCTTGGACTTTGTGGCCTGCAGATAGGCCTCCTTTTTGGCTTTTGACACAGCAGCCACAGCAGCTAATCGGTTCGCGGACATGGTGTTAGTAGAATCTGCAAAAAGAAAATAATGAGGATCAGGAAATATGAATTGGAAAGGGCCAAGTCGTACCCGAGTCTTCTGACTCAGACGAGTCAGAGCTGGAGGAAAAACCCTTCGGGGCAGGGGCCCCTTTCCTTCCTGCTACCCCGATCTCTATTAGATTCTTCTCCCGAAGGATGTCAATTCTCTTCAGACGCCGTTCGGGAGGAGGAAGCATTGCCAAAGTATCGGCAATATCGGGGTGGGAAGGATTGAACCGGGTTCGGTCCAACTTCCCAATGGTCGGGTGCATTGTTAGGAAGGTAACTTTCAGCAAGTCCTCCCTCGGGATGTCTATCCAGACATAGCAAGATTCCCATTCATGTAGGGAATCTTCCTTGTCAACGATAACACAATCCTTCGTTCGGTTAGCTATGTAATATAGCTTGCGACCCCCTAACAACCTTCGGCCCACACGGGACCCTACCACGAACAGATTGAAAAAATGTCTGAGGGTTGGTTCTACCCTCTGTTTATGGCAATAAAAAATGAAGGCGACAATGTACACATAACTGCCCGGTAAAAGAGCAAAAGTCGGGCAGTGGATTTCCCTAAGAACGGCTGCGACGAAAGGGTGCAGGGGAAATCGCAGGCCCGATCTGAGGGAAACGTAACTAACAGGAATGTCGCTAGTCGGAACGTTCATCTCAGCGAGAAGGAAGCACGGAACGTCGTCCTTCCCCCTCCATATGGGGTAATGAGATGGAATGGAAAATTTTGTCCTAAAAGCCTCAAGGTCCATGGAGTTAATGTCGGGATATCTGGACCTACGGGGTGCCATGGAGGATTACCTTGAAGATTGGAATGAAATCTGGAGATGAGTAGCGTTTTGAGCGAGAATCGCCGGAGATTTCAAAGTCTGGGCAGTTGATTGCAGATGGTGATAATGGCTGCACAAAGGAAAAATCCTGACTTTTATATTGCGTACTGCCCAATCACAGGATGACACGTCATCTCTGCAGGCGGCTGCAGTCTGTCCCTCTTTGGAATATGAAAAGGCGTTAGATGTTGCAGAGCCTAAAATTACGCCCCTGCCATTCTACTATTCTGGATTTCAAATTCAAAAATTCACTTCAGGAAATCTCTAAGTGCTGGATCGGTCCACGGGGGCGCGCATACGATCGGTTCGGGTACGAGTTTCTGAAGTTGTGATCGGGCACGATGGCGCAAACGATCTCGATTATTGATCGAACCCCGGTCACCACCATGGTGGCCACGGAGTCCGAGGGGCTAGTGATGAGATCATCGGAACCCGATACCCCGAACAGGGTTAGGGCCGGCCTGGGCCATGGCGGCCCAGACAAGTGAGCCAAACTTAGAGGCCCAGGTTAGCAGAGGGCCTGTTTATAACGCTTGACCCGATCGGTCACAGTTAGTGATCGGTCCCGAGCCGTGGGGCCTAGCTCCCCACATACGCCCAGACCGATCGGTCCATTTTTTGCAGGCGCTACTTCGGGCCATCCTCATGCGTCATACGCGACAAAAACCCGCGAAAAACTGGTCAATAGCGTGGCTTGGCAATAGATGTAAGCCGCTAGAAGCCAAAGAGTAGCCGGCTGGCAGAGCCGAAAGGACCGGCGCCATGCAGCTACAGGGCTATTTCTGGCGGCTGTTTTGCCTGACGTTAGCCGACCTAGTAGCAAAGGACAGGCGCAAAAGGACACCCTACTGTACATGGTACAGTGGCAGTATAAAAAGGACACATAGGGAAGGAGGAAAGAGGATTGATTCTCAGTTTTCGATCTGGTTTTCTCTTGGAAGCTTAAGCTTGGCCTAGAGCTCTCGATTTATTTTCGATTGTCTTCCCTCTCCTTGTTGTTATTCATAACATGTATTGTACAATGGCTAATTTGATTGATGAACAGGCTGAGGGCATTTCTTTTAGCCCTTAGCCAAGTGGTTTTTTCCTCGATTCCGAGGTTTTCCACTCTAAAAACATGTTTGCCTTCTTTGCCTTAGAATCATCAACCTTCTCCACACTTAAATAAATAACAACCGAGTTCGTCTTGCAACGAACCGGTCGACTGTTGACACCCCCGGTTTTCAAACCACAACANTTCAAACGGTCCCGATCGGCTCGGACCGCCTCCAGGTCTTTTTGCTTGATCTCAACTTGCCGTCGAGCTAGGGCAAGTTGGCTCTCCAACTCTTCAGTGGCCGAAGAGGCGCTTCGGCTGAGTTGGACGGCAGAGGCCAGATCAAGGGCCCTTCTATGAGACTGCAACAACCGAGCGGGATTAAAACATGTACCCGATCATGGACTTAAGATAAAATCAACTTACCACAGCTTGGGATTCCAGATAGGCGGACACCAAGCTGGGGATGGAGCCATCAATACCGGGCGGGTTTTTCTTTCCCAAAAGCCGGTATTCCTCAAGCATGGCATCCTTCCATGATGGGGGAACCCTCTTCGGTCCCCGGGCCTTGAAGACAGAGGTCACCATCTCCTGGATCGCCCCGCGAATGGCCTCTGGATCGGACGAGGACGGAGCCGGTTTATCTCCGATGGTGACCCCTTTTGTGGGGATCGGGGCTGCGGGCCTGCTGACAGTTGACCGCAGCCTTTTGTACTGCTTCGGGACCTCTTCTTCGGGGCCCCACTTGCTTGTTGACGCAGAAGCCGATGGTCTCTGCGCCCTATCCCCTAAACTGGACGAGGGGCGGACATCCTCCACCTGAATCGACCCCTGCAGCAATAACCGCACGACGTTAAGATCCAGGGGGGAATTATTCCCGATCCTATACATGGCAGGAAGGCCTAAGGATCGTATCCTCTTAGATATAACCTCGTCCACCTCATCCATGGACCGGGGCTCGGGTACGTGGCTGCTGGAACTTCCTGACGACCTTGATGGCCCGATTGCCACGCGAGGTTTGGACTTTGTGGCCTGCATATGGGCCTCTCTTTTGGCTTTTGACGCAGCAGCCACATCAGCTAATCGGTTCGCAGACATGGTGTCAGTAGAATCTGCAAAAAGAAAATAATGAGGATCAGGAAGTATGAATTGGAAAGGGTCAAGTCGTACCCGAGTCTTCTGACTCAGACGAGTCAGAGCTGGAGGAAAAACCCTTCGGGGCAGGGGCCCCTTTCCTTCCTGCTACCCCGATCTCTATTAGCTTCTTCTCCCGAAGGATGTCAATTCTCTTCAGACGCCGTTCGGGAGGAGGAAGCATTGCCAAAGTATCGGCAATATTGGGGTGGGAAGGATTGAACCGGATTCGGTCCAACTTCCCAATGTTCGGGTGCGTTGTTAGGAAGATAACTTTCAGCAAGTCCTCCCTCGGGATGTCTATCCAGACATAGCAAGATTCCCATTCATGTAGGGAATCTTCATTGTCAACGATAACACAATCCTTCGTTCGGGTAGCTATGTAATATAGCTTGCGACCCCCTAACAACCTTCGGCCCACACGGGACCCTACCACGAACAGATTGAAAAAATGCCCGAGGGTTGGTTCTACCCTCTGTTTATGGCAATAAAAAATGAAGGCGACAATGTACACATAACTGCCCGGGAAAATAGCAAAAGTCGGGCAGTGGATTTCCCTAAGAACGGCTGCGACGAAAGGGTGCAGGGGAAATCGCAGGCCCGATCTGAGGGAAGCTTAACTAACAGGAATGGCGCTAGTCGGAACGTGCATCTCAGCGGGAAGGAAGCACAGAACGTCTTCCTTCCCCCTCCAGATGGGGTAATGGGATATAATGGAAAATTTAGTCCTAAAAGCCTCAAGGTCCATGGAGTTAATGTCGGGATATCTAGATCTACGGGGTGCCATGGAGGATTACCTTGAAGATTGGAATGAAATCTAGAGATGAGTAGCGTTTTGAGCGAGAATCGCCGGAGATTTCAAAGTCTGGGCAGTTGATTGCGGATGGTGATAATGGCTGCACAAAGGAAAAATCCTGACTTTTATATCGCGTACTGCCCAATCACAGGATGACACGTCATCTCTGCAGGCGGCTGCAGTTTGACAGTCTGCCCCCCTTTGGAATATGAAAAGACGTTAGATGTTGCAGAGCCTAAAATTACGCCCATGCCATTCTACTATTCTGGATTTCAAATTCAAAAATTCACTTCAGGAAATCTCTAAGTGCTGGATCGGTCCACGCGGACGCCATTATGATCGGTTCGGGTACGAGTTTCTGAAGTTGTGATCGGGCACGATGGCGCAAACGATCTCGATTATTGATCGAACCCCGGTCACCACCAAGGTGGCCACGGAGTCCGAGGGGTTAATGATGAGATCATCGGAACCCGATACCCCGAACAGGGTCAGGGTCGGCCTGGGCCATGGCGGCCCAGGCAAGTGAGCCGAACTTAGAGGTCCAGGTCAGCAGAGGGCCTGTTTATATCGCTTGACCCGATCGGTCACAGTTAGTGATCGGTCCCGAGCCGTGGGGCCCAGCTCCCCACATACGCCCAGACCGATCGGTCCATTTTTTGCAGGCGCTACTTCGGGCCATCCTCATGCGTCATACGCGACAAAAACCCGCGACAAACTGGTCAGTAGCGTGGCTTGACAATAGATGTAAGCCGCTAGAAGCCAAAGAGTAGCCGGCTGGCAGCGCCGAAAGGACCGGCGCCATGCAGCTACAGGGCTATTTCCGGCGGCTGTTTCGCCTGACGTTAGCCGACCTAGTAGCAAAGGACAGGCGCAAAAGGACACCCTACTGTACATGGTACAGTGGCAGTATAAAAAGGACACAGAGGGAAGGAGAAAGAGGATTCATTCTCGGTTTTCGATCTGGTTTTCTCCCGGAAACTTAAGCTTGGCATAGAGCTCTCGATTTATTTTCGATTGTCTTCCCTCTCCTTGTTGTTATTCATAACATGTATTGTACAATGGCTAATTTGATTGATGAACAGGCTGAGGGCATTTCTTTTAGCCCTTAGCCAAGTGGTTTTTTCCTCGATTCCGAGGTTTTCCACTCTAAAAACCTGTTTGCCTTCTTTGCCTTAGAATTATCAACTTTCTCCACACTTAAATAAATAACAACCGAGTTTGTCTTGCAACGAACCGGTCGACTGTTGACACCCCCGATTTTCAAACCACAACATATATAAAAACATCTATGGTGATTTTAGTTAAAATATATATTTATCTTTAATATTAAAAATATAATTTACCAATTAATTGATTTATACTCCTTGATATTTAGAATTGTAAATCAATATCAAATTATAAATAAAATCAATACTTTGAGTTATGCATATTGATCCAACAAAAAATTGAGAAAATAATATATTCTTGAATTATAGATACTTCTTGGATCACATCCTTAGACTGAAATCTCTATATGGTTAAGGCTCCTCATTGTACCCGATTTAAGGGTTCTCCACACCTATGTTAAACGGACTCATCTCCGAGACTCTTCTCGGACACCGACTCTTTTTGGATACTTATTCTACACAAATCCGTTTTTTATTTTTAAATTTATTATTATTTATTTTGAAATAGTTATCATTTAAATTTAGTATTATTTATATATGTTAATATACTTCATTAATACTTAAAAAATAATTTACATCGATATTATTAAGATATAATATAACCTATACTAACTATTTCAGCATTATACCGATTTTAAATATTAATTATCATATATATTTATCATTATAATTTATTATTTTATATAATATAATTAAATAAATTATAATTTTATTTATTATTAATCATGTTTAACCACACATTCTTTTTAAATTTATATTTTAATTAAAAAATGATTGATAATATTAGTGAGTCAACTTTTTAACAAATTCGAGTCCCCAAATCCCCATGGCGATATCCATTTAACATAGCTCCACACTGATATACAAGTCGGTATGCAAGAAATATGATAAAATGAAAACTCTAGTTGACATAGAACTAATAATGAAATTCTAATCTTTAACAAAATCACATTAGAAACTATAACTATTATTAAATGACGAAAACGCAAAAAAAAGGATGTACACCAAAATTTATAAATGTTATTTGGAAAAATAACATTTTATGAAATTGCATTGAACAACCCAAACAGGTCTAATAAATTTCATAATACCACCTTTTTCACTTCGTCTCTTTCATTCACAAATCACAGAGTATCATATCAAATTCAGGTCCCCAACTTTAGTATTGTTACAGGGCTGCAATAATTTCAGTCGGTGACCAAATCTAAAATTCTACTCCACATAGAGATTAGGAGGATATTCAAAATTAGGTTACAAAATGATGCTAAAGAAACCGATCATCAAATTACTAGATTCCCAAAAGGTTTAAATTTTCAAGGAATAGCAGAGAGGGCAACGTAAATTATAAGATACATTATAACTTCTCCATAGCATTACAAACTATTCATGCTTAGGGAGATATCTGGAAGATTCCACTGTTCAAATAGTGTTAACAGAAAAGAGCAGTAAAGTGAAAATTTTTCAAGAAAAAATCGTGTACAGCCCTCAGAAGTCAGAGTCACAAACATTGGTAACATCCAATAAAACCAGTCCACACCATCAAGTGTCGCAATGACACTAACAACAATAATAATAATAATACATATGTTTTACACAGGTTGTCAAGTTGATGAAGATCACATTAAGAGTGATCAAATGATGGTGAAGTAGAAGAATAAGAAGATAAGATGGTGATGGAGGTTAACATTGGAAACCAGAAGCCAAGAAAAATCTTAACTATGTTTAAAGCATCATTGGGCGTTGCAAATCTAGGTGTTGATATAGTAACGAGGGCTCAAAAAGCCAAAAAAAGCACACACTTTGTAAATTTATCACAAGCGTCAACTACATCAACAAACTAAAAAAACCCAACCAAGCTAGAAGGATGTACAAAAAAAAATTTTGAACTTGACAACTACAGTGGTATAACTGAAAGGGCAAAATAATTTACGTCAATACGGGCAAAAGGTAGCAAAGAGCTATAGATAAACAAAATAAGAGAATACAAAAAGCAATGAACAATACCAAACCTCTGGCCTATTTTACATCTTCCAAGTAAGAACAATACCAAATCTATGGCCTTGAAGCAAGGCGGTTCAACAAGTAACATCATATTCGCAATAACTCACTTGCACTGGAACCATAAAAATGCCAATTTTGAGAACAAAACGTTTTCAGAAAATATGCCGTCTTCCAACAAGAAAAGTCACTGACAAAATAGAATTACAATTTCAGAACATGGGTTCGTATTATCAAATTTGTCAAAGAGCCCTCAGATCTCATAGCTTTTAGAAATCAGGAGCAGACTGATGGAATGGTTTATCAAAAGCCTTCTAGGATCGACCATGAATAACCTAACAACCTCCAGTGCAAGTGTGCAAAAGTAAACAGATTAAAATGGAGGAGGTGGATTATTCCGGCGGTGTCCCAGAAGGACAGTAATAAATCCAGAACCATACACTGCTTCAATTCGTATTTTTTTCCATCATTGGGCATTTCCTATTCGATAAAATCAGAAAAACAAAGGATTACATTGAAACTAAGACGGAGAAACCAGTAGAAGTTGAATCACACGACCGTTCAGTNCCACGCCTTCACCTCAAAGCCATGAACCTTGTGTCGTATTATAAATTATAGTAATTTTGCATTCACAAGAAACATAATAAATTAAAGTTTGAAATTGTAATGACATGATGTTGACTTTATGTCTTAATTTTTTATAATCCCATATGATAAGATTCTGAAATTAAGATAATTTAGATAAATATGATTTTCCGCATTCTCAATTGGCACATTACATAAAATACGAACACTGAAAATCAAGAATGATTACAAAGAATCTTTGAGGTACACAAGGTTTTAAAAGTTGGAGGGTACATGTAAAATGGTGGATTATATGAATCAATAACTTAATATGAATGATAAATGAGATTAGGGGTATTCCTTCACTATATATCGAATACTAATCCACTCCATAATTTCACTATCGAATTTCAACTGTTTGGTTTGGTAAAAACTGTATTTTACGATTCAATATTTACTGAAATTATTGATTTGAATAGGAAACTGTAGAGATCACAAATGTGTCATGACACGTAAGAACCATAACTAGCTTGCACAACAAACGTAAATGTTACTCAAAGAAATAAGTATATATCCATCTAACAATAAAAGACATAAGTTCACAATTTTAATATCAATTTCAAACATTAGACCAATAATAACATGTTGAACAAAGACGTTACGAAATATAACGAAACCAAAAAATCTAACAAAGTAGAATAATGAGTTGTGTCATCCCAACTACCACTACAATCCGAATCGGATCAATTGAAATCCAATGTCAAGCTCGGATACAATGTTAAATTCAATAAAAAAAACTTATATAAACTTATTTTCCTCAATAATGTATGTATTATGATTCTAAAAATGTATAGTTGGAAATCTCAATATAAATTCCCATTGAAACTCATACATATTATCAAAGAGATCGTATTATTTTTATTTATCAAATGCATCCTAATTTACTTTAAGTATTCTATCCATTTAATATTAACCATACATTTTGATTTAGTACTACATTTTCAAACAGTTATAATTAAATCATTTACAGCTGAAGAAATAAGGAAAAAAACAAGCTTTTGTCACAGCCTACAAGTCCAGACACAAGTCTTGGTTACATGCGCTAACTGTGGTGCTATTGTAATAGAATTAGTAGTTCCTAGTACACTTAGGAATTAGTCTTGAGAACCTTCCATTGTTTGAGAATATGTTCAATTCCTTCTCTAATAGAAGCCTTCCTGTTTTCATTGTGATTCCACAATTCATAAACTGAATCTCTATCGCCTAATATCCTCTCCAATAACTTTATTGCATCATCCCCCCATTCGTCCTTCATTTCCCTTAATTTCTCATCATCTTTGTTTATCACCACCTGCATGTTTTTTTAAGTAGATATCAAAAGAAGGAAAGAATTATAGAAATTTTCAAGACTCAATGGGTTTAGAGAATATTTATGTAGCTCAATCCATAAGAGAAGTAAATCATATTAAAAATGGTAAGTCAAACCAATTACTCATGATATCATTCTCTTTATAAACTAGAATTATTCTACAAATGTGGGACAATATTTCAACAAGAATTATATTGTTACCTTCCTAATTCCTCCCTCCATTATCACTTTAAAGGGATCCCAACTTGGATTTTGGAGGTACCATTCCCAAATAGCTTCATTTTCCGACAACACTTTGCCCGTGGTTTTATTCTTGGCAGCTGCAATAACACGTATGTTTCCATTGCCACGGCTATCACTCAAACCCTGTGAAAAAAAAGACTTACATACATCAATCATATTTGATGTTTTGATCCAATGAAAGGATTAAAAAACGAACAAGAATGAGCTCTTTGTAAGCATCCTGCAGCTCTATGTGCAATTTTGTCTCGTGGAATTCTAGTTCGTGATTCAAGGAATCAACCATAGAAAGCTTATAATTCAAGTTGCTAAGTTTCAGTTCAATTGACTTCATCTCATCCTCGCTATGGAAACCAATGAAATGTTGCTGAACCTCAATTTTAGACCTTAAGTGTTCCACCTCCAGTTGCAGAACTTCTTTTATGTCGATTTCCAACTCAAGTTCTCGAATCCGTTTGTGAAGATTCTTATTCTGTTTCTGTAACTTGAGGAGCTCGAGTTCCTCTTCTGTTGGCTTCAACTTCTTCACATTACTTGCTTTCTTCTGTCCCATAACTGCTATTGCATTCTACATAAAGGAAATACATGAGATTAGAATTATAGAGTCTCATCGAAGAAATTACGATGGGAAGCGTGAACAAACATGATTAAGGTGAGGAAGTCACACATTTAAAGAAAAGGGACAACCAAGAGCACGCATTCGTCTTGTTTTTTCATAAATGTTCATTCGACCATATGGGAACCAGGGAGCCCACAAAATACACTTTACCCATCCTTTTGGCCAATATACTCACCTTTATAAATCTAATCAATCTCACTTATATAACCAATGTGGGACAAATTCAACACTCCCCTCAAGTCCAATCATAATGTTTGGATTTGCGAAATTAAAATGAATCGAACCAACTCTGATACCATGTTAGAATTATAGAGTCTAACCGAAATTACGACGGGGATCGTGAACGAACAAGATTAGGGGAGGGAGTCACACATTTAAAAGCTTGATCAAGTCATTTTCGTCACCTTTATAAACTTAATCAATCCCACTTCTATAACAATGTAGGACCCAAATTCAACACTCCCCTCAAGTCTAACCATAAGGTTTGAACTTGCGAAATTGAAATGAATAGAACCAGCTCCGGTACCATTTTAGAATTATAGAGTGTGACTGAAATTACGACAGTTGAGCGTGAACAAACGAGATTAAGTAGAGGAATTCACACATTTAAAGGCTTGATCCCGTTAATGTGTGACTTCCTCCCCATAATCCTGCTCGTTCACTCTCCCGTCGTAATTTCGGTGAGACTCTATAATTTTAAGAGGTTCTTTAATCAAACAGATAAATACAATAACATTGTCACTTCATTTTCATCTTGAATCAAACGGATAAATAATGAAATGAAATACCATTGTCTCTTCATTTTCAAGTTTCATCCTCTCGCTCTCATTAGAAAGTTCACATTGTTTGATTGCTCTTTCCCGTAATTCCAGAAGTTGTATCCTATCCTTCAACTGTGCTTTACATCTCTCATAATCCTCCAAAATTTTCAGGAGCAGGTCACATGTAAGATCATTAATCTCCCTCATAACTACAAATTAAACTAAAATGCCACGAAAATCACAAAGGCAACCTGCAAATGGTGAAACTCAAAAAAGGTTAACCATTTCTAAGTAATCGTGAGAGTATACTTGGGCGTGAAATATCTTACACACCGTATGAAAATGGGCATATATGATATAAAAGCAACTTGCAAGTGCAAAAAATGTGAGATTTGCCCAGAACAACAAAAAGAGAAGAATCTTAGTTCATTCATTTCTCAGTCTGACGAGGTTGTCAAAATATCCATTTCATACTAACCTCTACCCTCTACCCTCTGAAGAAATGAGCACCTACGATTCCTCTCTGAAGAAACGTGAGATTTCTTAGTTGCTTAGAACGGCGCTTCCTTTTACCTTTTGGTTTTTCGAGGAAGTGATTCATTTTACCTTTTTGCTAAGAGAATTGGAATTCATGTAAACGAATATATTTTAATATTTATATTTATCTATATCTNGTGGAGATATATAGTCACAAGTTAATTCATTATTATTGACTTTTTGTGACTTGAGATAAAAGAAAGTTTGGATGGTTGAACATCCTTGTACGTTGTACGTTGAAAGGGAAATTGTATGAGATTACGATGGTTGAACATTCTTGCACGTTGTACGCTGTATGAGGTTACTGTGGTGATGAGAGAATGAGCATATAAGATTGCGAACATGAGCGGAGAGGAACTACCACAGACTTGACATATTTTCAATTTGCGCAAGTATTATGTATAGACGTGACTTGTCGATCTTTTTAACATTAAAATCCCCCTCTTTTGATTATATTCTGATTTTTATCTTTTTTGACGACATGAATCCAATCGACTAGGGGACTGGTAAGATAGGAGTAGGTTCATTGCATTTTAGTGTGATGGAGGATGGAAATTAAATAATAGGTTAAATTAGGAATGCAATGCACCGCCTGTCGTATAGTCGATCATTTTCAAACTCGTCAAATTAGATACTAGACCAAATACTTTAAATGTGATGAGTCTTTCTATCTGCAGCAAAATCGTCTATACATATATACTGTTAGATTATGTCAAGGGGCTCGATTCATTGTTTAATAGCCGGTCTTGCACTGAGCATGTTCCGTGGCAAACGGGGGGCTTTTTTGACACGACTCCTCCATGACACACTGGCGAGGGTTGCGCCCTAGTCGGAGGTTGGTCCATTTCCGCAGTGGCCTCGGGTGCAAGTTTATACCAGCAGCGAAAGTGTGATATCCCCGGGTGCAAGTTTATACCGGCGGCGAAAGTGTGTTGTCCCCGGGTGCAAGTTTATACCGACAGTGAGAATGTGATGGCCCGGGTGCAAGTTTATATTGGCGGCGAGATTGTGATGATCTCGGGTGCAAGTTTATACCCGGAGACAACGTGCAAGTGAATTGTAGGTGCTTCGTGAGACCCTATGAGAATGAGATTATCTCGGGTGCAAGTTTATACCCAGAGACAACGTGCATGTGAATTGCGGGTGCTTCGTGTGACCCTATGAGAATGAGATGATCTCGGGTGCAAGTTTATACCTGTAGACAACGTGCAAGTGAATTGCGAGCGCTTCGTGAGGTCCTATGATAATGAGATGACTTCGGGTGTCAGTTTATACCTGAAGAAAATGCGCAAGTGAATTTCTGGCGCTTTGTAATGCCCTATGAGGTATTTACATCCCTCTGAGAATTAATAGGTGTTTGTCGGGATCCAAGAATAAGAGCGTGTGATGAATATGGGCGCTTAGTAAGGCCCGAAGTTAATGGGTGTCTGTTCAGACCCAAGAATGTGTGATTGAATTAGGACGCTTAATGAAGCCCGAGCTTAATGGGTGGTTGTTGAGACCCAAGTGCATGATGAATTGGGATTCTCAGTGAGACTAGAGATTACTTGGCACGGGTAAAATCCGTGAGTGAAAGTGATATCGAACGTTGGTTGTGTTCTGCGGAAGATATTCTCATTTATGGAAAAAATGAACGAATAATGCTTTTATGGCATAAGTTATAATGATACCCTCAATCAAGAAAGCTCGTTTATATCCGGCCATCCTTAATTATGGTCAAGGGATTTGATGAATTGCCTTATGGCANCTTGCACTATATTGTCTGCTTTGGACTATGCTGACCCTAATGACACCCACCTAGTCCTCACGATTTTACTTTTTCCCTACCTCCACACTTCCCAGTAGGTCACCCATCCATGAATTGCTCCAAGGTGAGCACGATTAACTTTCCAGTTCTAACGTTCCGCTTGCCATTTTGCTAGGGAAAAGGTCTCGTGCAATGGAAGACGAATCACTATACTTAATCTCTGATCATTCCCCGTCTATAGCCGATGTAGGGATTCGCCTAAGGTGCCCTCTCTCTCGCACCCCCGAGGGGTACTTACACCTATCATCATTATCAAGAGATCAACTATTGAGATCACCTCAAGATGAGGGTCAATCATCGGAATCATATAAATAATCAGTTAGTAGGCCATCCATATCTTCGATGTTCATCTTATGTCAAGTTAAGTGCATTCAAGAAAGAAGTTTATGTCGGGGACTATGCTGACCATGAGAAGGTGATAAGATTAATATTGCAAATTAAATTAGAAATTGGATCAATAATGCCCAAAGTATCTACGGTGAATATCGCAAGCGAAATTAGAAGCTGAGTCATTGTTACTCTGAGTATCTATTGCGAAAATTAAATAATTCTTCGTGATTGTCCTATCGACACATGGGGACTGATATTAATATGGACTTCCTGATGGCAGTGAACAAGGAGCAATTGTGCATTATAGTATTGAAATGGGACAATGAACGTATTAAGTTGAGTAAGTATCCCGAGTTTGGAAAAATGAAATGAGAAGTTTCCTCCTGATAGTATTGTTTGCTAGTCTGGGATTCTTGAGGACTTGGTGTCATATTATGCAACGAAATTATTCGTAAAGCAAACAAGTGAATTATGTAAGTATTATTATATCCAGCAGAAACAGTGCCTCGTGCCTAGGAACGACAAATGAAGCTCCCTCTAATGTTTCACTCTATCTTTTATGTTAGATATTGCGCACAATTTTTTGGTAAAAAGCACCAGTGAATGGCATGAAAATTATTATCGCGTGTGGCATTTCACATATGGGCATTTATAATTGCTATTGTATTTACTGAAATATGTGGGAATTCAAATGATTGATGTATTGATAACTCCATAACGAGGCAAATATTAATGTGGAGATATATAGTCACAAGTTAATTCATTATTATTGACTTTTTGTGACTTGAGATAAAAGAAAGTTTAGATGGTTGAACATCCTTGTACGTTGTACGTTGAAAGGGAAATTGTATGAGATTACGGTGGTTGAACATTCTTGCACGTTGTACGCTGTATGAGGTTACTATGGTGATGAGAGAATGAGCATATAAGATTGCGAACATGAGCGGAGAGGAACTACAATGGACTTGACATATTTTCAATTTGTGCAAGTATTATGTATAGACGTGACTTGTCGATCTTTTTAACATGAAAATCCCCCTCTTTTGATTATATTCTGATTTTTATCTTTTTTGACGACATGAATCCAATCGACTATGGGACTGGTAAGATAGGAGTAGGTTCATTGCATTTTAGTGTGATGGAGGATGGAAATTAAATAATAGGTTAAATTAGGAATGCAATGCACCGCCTGTCGTATAGTCGATCATTTTCAAACTCGTCAAATTAGATATTAGACCAAATACTTTAAATGTGATGAGTCTTTCTATCTGCAGCAAAATCGTCTATACATATATACTGTTAGATTATGTCAAGGGGCTCGATTCATTGTTTAATAGCCGGTCTTGCACTGAGCATGTTCCGTGGCAAACGGGGGGCTTTTTTGACACGACTCCTCCATGACACACTGGCGAGGGTTGCGCCCTAGTCGGAGGTTGGTCCATTTCCGCAGTGGCCTCGGGTGCAAGTTTATACCAGCAGCGAAAGTGTGATATCCCCGGGTGCAAGTTTATACCGGCGGCGAAAGTGTGTTGTCCCCGGGTGCAAGTTTATACCGACAGTGAGAATGTGATGGCCCCGGGTGCAAGTTTATATCGGCGGCGAGATTGTGATGATCTCGGGTGCAAGTTTATACCCGGAGACAACGTGCAAGTGAATTGTAGGTGCTTCGTGAGACCCTATGAGAATGAGATTATCTCGGGTGCAAGTTTATACCCAGAGACAACGTGCATGTGAATTGCGGGTGCTTCGTGTGACCCTATGAGAATGAGATGATCTCGGGTGCAAGTTTATACCTGTAGACAACGTGCAAGTGAATTGCGAGCGCTTCGTGAGGTCCTATGATAATGAGATGACTTCGGGTGTCAGTTTATACCTGAAGAAAATGCGCAAGTGAATTTCTGGCGCTTTGTAATGCCCTATGAGGTAATTTACATCCCTCTGAGAATTAATAGGTGTTTGTCGGGATCCAAGAATAAGAGCGTGTGATGAATATGGGCGCTTAGTAAGGCCCGAAGTTAATGGGTGTCTGTTCAGACCCAAGAATGTGTGATTGAATTAGGACGCTTAATGAAGCCCGAGCTTAATGGTGGTTGTTGAGACCCAAGTGCCTGATGAATTGGGATTCTCAGTGAGACTAGAGATTACTTGGCACGGGTAAAATCCGTGAGTGAAAGTGATATCGAACGTTGGTTGTGTTCTGCGGAAGATATTCTCATTTATGGCAAAAATGAACGAATAATGCTTTTATGGCATAAGTTATAATGATACCCTCAATCAAGAAAGCTCGTTTATATCCGGCCATCCTTAATTATGGTCAAGGGATTTGATGAATTGCCTTATGGCACGGTTTTCAAAATATTATGATTACTGGGGACTCGTACCCAGGCTCAGAATTATCGTAAAAACTTTATGTGATTATCTGGAATCCCTATCACATTCGTTAATATCTCTTCGCCAAATCATGCTGAAGGATTATTTATCCTTAATCGGTGAACTATTCATCTGAAAATCTACTATTATTTTCGATGTTAACTTCTTGATTCAGATTATCCGGAGTTAGATTTTTCATAAAGCGATCAGAGAAATGGAAAAGAAATGAAAGAAATTTCATTATATGACGAGGAATACTATGTTATTTACTATCAGGAGAAGAGTGTTTATTATCGGAGAAATTATGAATCCACGTTACGACATGACTTCATTTGTTAAATTGGCCAAGTTATGGTCCTATAGCACGGACTTCGTTATTTATGACTGCGTATTTTCATTTACAGTCAAACTGACCAAGTGATGGTCCTGTGGTTCTAATTCTCATTAGTTATGATCGTATACTCTCAGATATTATTGAAATTGTAAAGTGATACCCCTATAAAAGGGACCATTGTATGAAAAATCTATCGTTTAGTTTAATCATCTGCACATGCATTTACTTGCCGATGGATCGTGTTCATAGATTTCATCCGGATAAAACTATAATAATGGTCAAATATTCGTCCTATGGTATGAATTCAACTAAATTCTATTACGACCGGGGACTCCCAGTTGTAATCAAAGTGATCGAAGAAGTGGCACACAACAAGGAATATTCTGAAAATAATGTTTGTCATATAAAGATATTTAATGGCACTGGTATTTGCCTATTTGATTATTAAGAGGTCTCATTGATGGTAGTTTTGATAGCTTACGACAGGATAATTTGCTTATTGGTGAACGAGAATATTTATACATTTAAAAATTCTCGAGAAAGATTGTAAAACAGCATACGAAGTAGATTTGTTTCGGATAGATGTAAAGAAAAACATTTGTCTCATCATTGGAACATAATAGTCATTTGATAAGTTGGTGAAAGCACCTCACACGAAGGGGTATCTCTGTCTCGAACAACGTTGTGTCCCCCATCTATTCTATGGAGAATAAATGGACGAGTCAAAGAAATAGAAGCAAGAGCGATGAACATGCTGAATCTTTATTAAGTGGATAAGTCTGTATTTTTATTTTTATGATCGGCGTATCCAGTATTTGACTCGTGAGCAACTTGCACTTATGGTGTACGAGTGAAAGAACCAAGAAACTTGTCTGGACGTATTTTAAACTCATTCCCTTAAATGCGGTTGCAACAGTCAAGGGTAATTCCATAATTTTTAGTAAGGAAACCTATGTTATGATCTAAGGAATCATAGAGCTATTTTATAGCATGCACTGTCGTCTTATTTACGATCAGAGATTCCTACCCAGGATCCATATGAAAGTGATCATGTAATTATCTACGAGAAGTCTATACCCTTTTGACATATGGTGAAATGACTATGGGTGCTTTATGGGTGCCTCNTACAGCATAAAAAATTAACATTTTATTTAATATAAAACTAATAATGTTGTATTTCATTATATAATTAGATGTTTTATTATGTCAAATATATTTAATTTAATTTTAAAATTCGTTATTTGTATATGTCGAATAACCCAATAAAAATAAATATTTATGAAATAGAAACAACAAAATTTTGTTTATATTCTATAGCAAATTTTTTATTTATTAGATATTAGATGTTTGAAAATCAAATCAGATTAATATTGACCCAACTAAGAAGCTTAATTGTAGCACATAATAGGCTTGTTTGGTAGATTAGCAATAGAGTGTAATGATGTATAGTGGTGTAATAAAGTGCACATCATAATAAGGTGATTTTAAAAATTCTTTGAAAAAAAAGTAGTATACTTAGTGTGATTTTAGTAAAATACATATTTACTCTCAAATAATGGATTCATAATTTTAATACTAAAAATAAAGTTTGAGATTAAAATTAAACTATAGATAAAATTGATATTTCCTTAAGTTATACACCAAAAACTAAAAACTCTGATAAGACACTAAAAATAGAGTATATAAGAGAAACCCATTTGAAAAATCTTCAAGAACTAAATATTCTACCGCAATGTTGAATACCAGTTCGCATGACATACCATACAATATACCAATTGTTAACAATATTTTATTATTTTGTAGTATGCAAATGAAAAATTCATAATCCCATCCTAAAATTTGATAAAGGTAATGTAAGTCATAATAAATATGATTCTCGAGTTTTAATGTATCTATCATATATGGATCATTATAAATACATGCGATAAATGATCGAGTTTTAATGTATGATTAATAGGATCATTTTAATTTTTTACAAAATATTAGTGAATTTAGCACAATTTGTCTTCTGTTTGAAAAACTCATGTTTTTAAAATTACAATGAATATACTAGACCACCTACAGCTTGAAAGGAAACCAATGATTAATGTACTGTGATACCACTTATGTTATGTATGAAGGAATGGCTACAGATTTTAATATGGTATCAATGATTATGATACCAAACATATTAAAGTTTCACTATTTCTTATATACAATCACTTAAAAGTTGTGTTATATAACGCTTATACAATACATAAACAAATTTAACTAATCAATTTTAAAAAAATTTACTAAGAATTTATATGATGCATATTTAAGAAGAAAGAGTTCAAAGATGAAATTTGAAAGATTTAGTATTGAATAGGTAGGTAGCAGAGTTCAACTTTAGTCTGTGGTCTGTTTAATTACGGATTTGCACAAGAATTAATTGGCGGATGTAAGCAATAAAAAAGGCAGAATGCATTTTTTGTCTTCAAAGTTTGGTTTTTTTGACAATTTTAATCTCCAAATTTTCTAATTTTGACAAAGCCAACCCCTAAAATTGAATGTATGCAAAATCGATCCCCAAACCATTATTAGTTTGACAAAATCAGTCCCCAAACTTATGTGTGTGTAACATAATTGGTCCCCAAAAGTGTAATTTGTGGCAAATAAGGTTCTCGGACTAAAATTAAGCAAATTTGGTTCTTAAAATTTCGGGATTTTGGCAAATTTGGTCTCTAACAGTGTTAATGGTTCCCAAAGTTTGCAAAACGTGACAACTTTAGTCCCCCAACTTTTGAATGGCTAGTTTACTCTCCAAATTTTACATAATTTGACAAATTTAATCCCCAACAAAAAAATGATGTTTTTTATAATTTTTCACGATGTATTTTAGTGTTTATAAATCGAAAATTATTAGTCTAATATCTGATTTGTAATTTTCGACCGAACATATTACAATGATACCAATTTGTATTGCGAATGTCAACACTTAAGTTTATTAATGTTTTATGATATTTATTTGTTGAAGTTTCAATTTAATTGTTTCTCAAAATTTATTTTGACGATTTCCGACAATTTTATGTTAGTAATTCATTGATTTTTTCGGAAAGACCGCGAGTTATATTCGATTTGTAATTTTCGATCGAACATCATACAACAATACCAATTTGCATTCATTAATTCTTGAAGTCTATTAATATTTAATGAAATTTATTTGTTGTATTTCCATTTAAATGTTTCTCAAAATTTATTTTTATCATTTCGGACAATTGAATAGATACTCATTGACTTTTTCGGAAATAATATGAATTAAATATAAATTATAATTTCAACTGAAAATAATACAAATATCTTAATTTTTATTTCGAATGTCAACATTTAAATTTATTAATATTTGATGAGATTTATTTTTTGAAGTTTCCATTTAATTGTTTCTCGAAATTTATATTGACGAAAAAGTTTGATAATACTAATGAAGAATCACAACACTCTCATCATGCAGGCTGCAGCTTTTTAAAGATAATCTTACCTTATGAATGCTTCCCTAATGACCGTATAAAAACTGTGCAAGTGATTGACTTTACATATTGAAGAACAAGGGTATACTATGACTCATACAAATACAGGTAATCGTATTTATACACCAATATAAATATCTTGACGAATTTAATATTGAATCAATTTTTGAAATTTATATATTGATGATTTCAATATTTATATGAATATATAAATACGATTAACGATATTTCCAACAAGTTCCGAGCTCAATTGTTAGAAATTTATATATTCACACATTTTATATATTTATATGAATATATTAACAAATATTTATAATTATTTAATTTTCCGTTCAAACAGGAAAAACTCGATATCGCATTAAATATCAAAATATCAAAAAAACTATTTCATATTTTTTAAAAAAATTAATTTTTTTTAAAATTTAATTTTTGGTCAAGTGGGATTTCTATATAATACCCTAAATGTAAAACTAACCGTGTTAAAATTAAATAAGAAACGAATTTGCAAAAATACTGAAAATTCGAAGATAATACTTGTTATTGTATGTAAACTTTGGAGATCGATTTTGCTAAATTAATTTACTAAATTATTAAACTTGAGAATTCAATTTTCCAAATTAATCAAACTTTGAGGATCAAAATTTAACATTTAAAACATTAGAACCAATTTTGACAAATTATCAAAATTTTGGAGATCCAACACTCCATTTTCTCAATAAAAATGAAATTAATATGAAGCTAAATACATCGGCAAATGAAAATTTACAAGAACGAAGAGGTCAAAGGTCAAATAAATTGCAAAGATGAAATCCTAAATCCTGCAAAATAACAGGAGAAACAACAAAAACGCCAAAATAGGCAAAGCAACAAGATTTATGGCATTCAAATTTGTATATTGTGTTGAAATTTAACTCCAATCTCATAAAATCTGTTCAAGAAAAGGAGCTGATGGCAACACAGTTATTTCTGAGTTATTCAGACAATTGGCTCATTATTTAGAAGCCATATGTATAGTTAAACTCAATAAAATTGTATTTCTTTAGAATTGAGAATATGAATCGAAGGAATTAAAAGAAGATTTAGGAATACATCAAATATAAAATTATTGCTTCAGAATGTGGATTGTGATCATTTGGAATTCAGATTCACCAAGTAGGTTCTCCTGCAAAGCAGGTCTTGGTTTCTCTGAATCTCATATACATCCACAATATCATCAAAAGCAAAAATACTCTCTTTTAGAAATAATTATCAAAAACCACAAGGTAAAATTCAATAAGCAGGAATGCTCAGATTCATAAACAACTATTTCAATCATGAGATTTCTGAAGCAGAACTGGCATACTTAGCTGTTTAGCAATCATCAAAGCTGTAGACAAATGAAGTAACATAAGTAAAAACGGGAAAAAATAAAATATAATAAGCAGCGAGGCTCAGATTTATCAACAGCTATTTCAATCAAGAGATTTCTGAAGCAGAACTGGCATATTTAGCTGTTAAGCAATCATCAAAGCTGTAAACAAATCAAAGAACATGAATATAAACGGGAAAAATAACTACTTTTGAAAGATCCTGAAGAAGAAACTTAACTAAAATCGGAAAATTTATAAGCAGAAGATGAAACCCTAATAGTTAAATCATGTAAAACTATAAATGGTGCCGCGATTTGAAAAATATAAGCAGTGAGAAAAAGGTAAAAATTTTACATAGTGACCTCATCTAGCACAAGAATTGGGGCTTCTGTTCATCGCTATTCAGAGTAGCCCGGAAGAATTTATGCGAATTAAAAAACCAAAGGGCATTGTAAACTACGAGTTTTCAAGAATTGAGAGAGGACGGCAGAAAGATTTAGGTTTTCTTAGAGGTCAAAATCTGGTATTTATAAAGATCTTTTCATGGGCTTCTTAGAAAATGGGCTTTTGTAAGAAAATCTGGTATTTATAAATATCTTTTCATGGGCTTCATATAAAGCCCGGGTTATCGTTTCTTTGGAGTTTGGACGGACGGAGGTTGTGGCTGGCGTTGAAAGCTGTTCGTTATCCGTTTGTTGAATAATATTCCTGCTGGCATTTCATTTCCTGGGCAAAAATGTTGCGGCAAATGCTAGCTTGTGGCAAGGTTTATATATCTGAAAGCAGGAATAGATTTGCCCTGGAGGTCATCGAACAGGCGGCAAAGAGATTTCCGGGTGCCATCATTGTCAACAAGTTCGAGGATGTGATTTACAATAGGGTTGGGTACACGCTTGTATCGGAGATGGATCCAATTGACCCAGATTCATGCCCACTGAAACATTCAGTTTTTGAAATGGTGAGTGCGGCTTTTGAGACTATTGATCTTGACAAGCACTGCGGAAGCCACCCGAGGCTTGGAGTTGTCGATCATATATGTTTTCATCCCCTTACCGGCGTTTCGCTTGAGAATGTTTCCATGACCGCAAGGTCGTTGGCTGATGATTTGGGTTCAAAACTCCAAGGTTTGTGTTTATGCCCCTGAAAAAGTGATGTTTTGTCTTGTAACAATCTTACACATAGTTTGCAGTTCCTACATTCTTGTATGGAGCAGCGAACTCAGAAGGTATGACCCTGAGTTCACTAAGAAAGGAGCTGGGTTACTTCAAACCAAACGCCGGCGATCAGTGGTCAGGTGGATTCAACACTCGTGGCTTGCTTAAGCCTGACGCAGGTCCTCTTATTCCAGTTCAAGGAAAGGGTGTGATTGTGATCGGATCCACGGAGTGGGTGAGCAACTACAATGTTCCAATATTCACAACAGACATGGATGCAGCTCGGAGAATAGCTAAGGGAGTGAGCGAGAGAGGAGGAGGACTTGAATCAGTTCATTCTATGGCGCTTGCTCATGGGAAAGGAATAATCGAAGTGGCTTGTAATCTGCTTGATACGAGTAAAGCTGGAGGTGGAGATGTTCAGAGAGAAGTCCAGCGCCTCGCCGAGGAAGATGGGTTGGTAGTAGGAAATGGGTATTATACTGATCTTTCGCCGGATCAGATTGTCGAAAAGTTCCTGAAATTGGCTCATCCTTCTGCTAACTAAAAAGTGATTAATGATTATTAGTCACTTCTACACCGAGTTCATTTCTTTCCCATACATTTAATGGGACTTAAAAAATGATGCTCTTAAAAAATTGGGTTATTTTTTTAGGACGAAATACGTTCTGCGGTTGCAGTCGCGTTATGAGAAAATGGCCATTTACAATTGCAACGCAGCCCCTTTTTTTTCCTATAAATACCACACCTTATTTCTTCATTTTTAACAATATCATCCCTTCTCTATGAAGATCATTTTTAACAATATTATTACAGTAGAAACCAAGAAGATTTAGTTGCAATTTATCCGGTAACATTTATGGGTTCCCGCTAAGCAATGCATTCTCACTATTCCAATCCATAAAACTGCTTAGATTGTGAATGCTGCTGTAGTATGGATAACTTCACTCTTGTTCTCGATTCTCACAGGATGGTGTCGATCACGCAGGAAGATTAAGATCAAACTATGAATTGTTATAAGGATCCATCAAAATGTAAATGTTACCGGAGAGATTGCAACTAAATCTTCTTAACATCTACTGTAAATCGATGTCGATTCATCTTCAAAGAGAAGGTGGATGTGAAAAATGAAGAAATGGGGTGTGGTATTATTTATAGGCAAAATATTGCCTGCAACCGCATACACAGAACGAGGCCGCAGGTGAATAAAGGAGTCGCGCTGCAATTGTAACGCAACCCTTTTCTCAGAAAGTGGCCGCAACCTTGGAACGCATTTCGTCCTAAAAAAATAACCCGATTTTTTAACAGTATCATATTGCCGAAAAAGTCATTCAAATGTATCGATGAAAAAGAAGAATGGATAGCACATATATGGTTGAAAATAAAGAAAATGAGTTTTATTATTCTTTAAATAATGGATAGCACATATATGTAATGAATTTACATATATTTATAACAATGTAAGACAATTTAATTTAAATTGAAATTAATCAAAATTTTTAAAGTTAAGGAGTCACTCTCAATCATGCATTGTAGTGGAGAAAAGATTATTATATCATAAAGTGTTTATTGTGCTATTATTCATTGAGTTGAAGAACACAAATTTAAAGTCTATAAATTTCCAAGTTAATAATTTTCACTTCAACAAATTCCCCTTTGAATATATCTTCAATCCTCAAATAAAATTTGAAATGATACCAAGTTCTTGAACATATTTTTTTACTAATAATCAAGTCTTATATTTTTTTGATGTTGACATCTTGATTTGTTGTGATCATGAATACACATTTGAGTCTAACCATATTGCAATTTGGTGGTAAATCAACTATTTTTCAAGTTTCATGATTCTCAATCATTTCCTATTCAGATTCATAGTCTTCTTTCAATGTGGTAATGTCAAAGATTCATGAATACTTCTAGGTTCTTGTTATTTAATTGTCAAATTTGTATACTTGCAACTTTCAGCTAAGTTTATGATTCCAAGAGAAGGAGTTTCAGGTGAAGAAGAAATGTCCCGTGGTGCTGCTTGTTCAGTTTCTCAGTCACTATGATGATTTAACTCATCTTTAATATAAAGGACCTTGAGAATCATCTTTTAGGTTCGTGAGCCTTTGTATTTTCTTTTTCATGCCACAAATACAGATTTTCAATATCAAAATTAGTGACTTTACATTATTTGGTGGCATTTGAGAATTTGTATAATTTCGATTCGAGACTCAGAGATCATCTTCATTGAAAACAACACGTCTCGAGATATTCAACTTGTTGTTCTTAGGATTGAACACTTTGTATGTAAGGACCCAAAAATATCGAATGACGAAGGTAATACGATGCTTCGGGTCATAAAGGGGTATTAAAATTTAAGTATGGACAGAAATGACAAAAGGATGTAGGAGTATGAACTAAATTGCAATTAGACATAAATATTTATATAAATGAGGTTAGGTATGTAAGAAGAGAAATTTTGCACACTCAAGGCACGAAACTGCGTGGAACTGACCAAAACCACGCGATCAGGGGCAAGTTTGTGTGAATTGACAAATCCACGTCACCAGGAACCCCTCGCATAGAATTGACAACTCCATGCGACTCTAGCCACAGAACCACGTGACTATGACTCTTTCGCCTGGAATTGATAACTCTACGCAACTTCATCCACATAACCACGCGACCAAGGACCCTTTCACGTGCAATTGACAAATCCACAAAACTCAAGCCACAGAACCACGCCACCAATTACCCTTTCGAAAGGAATTGGCAAATTCACGCAAGTGAGAGCATAGATACGCACTATCGGGCGAAAAACGACAGTAGAACACACCGAACTGTTAGGAATGGAGGTCGGGTGATAGTCAAAGGGTTCGATGGCGATATTACCGACCGAGGGAACCTAACATAAAACGGTGATGTTGATCGGCTCGATCGGTCCCGTCGAACGATCAAACGATTGTGATGAGCCTTTTTGATAGCGGTCGGATTATACTTGGATCGGGATTCAAGATTATCGAATGAGAAATATTTTTTCTTATTTGACCCACAGAGTATATGAAATAAGATATTGAGATATATCTTGTTGGTTACATATATAGAAAACATATGAAGATATATGTTGCTGGTTACATATATGGAATAAAATAAAAATATATATTGTTAGCTAGATATATAAAAGATACTGTCAAAGATATAGAAATAAAATATTGTAAAAAATCAATCTAAAGGCGTAATATATTGTGTCATATTCTTCTTGTGATAGTGAGTTCACGATTGAGGTTTATCGATCACATGGTTTTCTCGTTTTTGAGTTTCCAAACTGTTATAGTCCCTTTTTAGGGGGTACCAAGAGTTGTCCGGTTCGTTAAGAAACGAACTCAGTTTTAATTTGTTTGTGGTGAAGAAACGATTAAATAAGACAAATGAAGAAACATGCAAGGCAATTTAGAGTGGAAAACACCGGGAAATAGGGAAAAAACCACTTGACTATGTTGTGGTTAGAAAACCAGGGGTGTCAACAGTCGACCGGTTCGTTACAAGACGAACTCGGTTATGATTTGTTTATGTGTGGAGAAGAGTTAACGGTTTAGAGGCATAGAAGGCAAAAAGGATTTAGAGTGGAAAACCTCGGAAGCGAGGAAAAAACCACTTGACTAAGGGCGGAAAGAAAAGCCCTTAGCCCTTCCAATAACCGAAAACAGGATCATACAATGCATGTTTTCAGATCAATACACAACAAAGCGCTTCGAAAATAAATCGAGAGGAGCCGTGAAACCACGGATGTGGGGAGGAAGAACCAGGAGGATCCCAAACTTCCTTTTTCGGTCCTCTCTCTCTGATTCCAAAAAGGTTCTCCTCCTCTTTCCTTCCAAAAGGGCTCTCTCCTTTAATTTAACCTCCAAGCTTGGTCCACTCGCTTGGGCCGCCATAGCTTGGGATGGTTCGGACCCTGTTCGGGGTACCGGGTTCCGATGGTCTCATCAGACTAAGAGCAAGAAAAGCTCTTAGTCGATTCACTAATTAAACAGTTCATTACAAGATACAACAGAGGTTTATGAAGATGACGAGGTATGAGAAAGCGATAAGAATTCCAGCAGAGTAACAACATGTTCTTACGCGTCCAAAAGGTAATGATAATTCCGTCGTAAAGCTCCGTATTTATAGAGGTGAAGGCGTGTGTAATCCACGCTCTGTAACTACCTCTGACAAGTTTGTTGAAGGTTGTTGTCGCACGATGTAAAACGTGGTCGGGACTGAAGCGTGGCCTGCGTGATTTAGCCTGAAGCGTGGTAAACGTGTGGAGGCCCGAAGCGTGGGACGCGTGGGCTGTAACCGTTTGGACCGAACCATGAGACCATTTGTCAAACGCCCTTCTATTTTGTCAAGTCTATCTTCAGTCCCATTGCGGAACATCGACCTAATTTATCTCAAATATGCTAAACTGGGGATTCTGAGACGCGCTCAATCGTTATTGGACCTTACCCATTACAGGGTACCTGGTCCTAGGATTCTCATCACACACTAAATCTTGTGTCTTCTACTTTTCTTCATTTATGTTTTGTTCTCATCGCATTAATTCGATCCGACCATGAATAACGAGATTTCTATTCTTCTCCGGAGGGAATTTTCCCAACATGAACCTAGTACGTGCCCTACGGTAACCAAAGAATGATGTTGTTCGGTAACATATGATGAGAACAAGTCTAACAACTGTAAGTATTGTATGAAACAATAAGGGAGTTATGACAACGGATAAACGTAAGCGAGATTAGTGGTAAAATAACTTAAAGTTCAATTTTACAATGAGTGAGTTAAAAGGGAGAAGTGAGATACACTTTTCTGGAGTGAGAACTAATAAAGATAATCTAAGACTAGAGGAAGGTGGACGCATCGACCCGGCACCGTGATAGTACATGTGAGCCACAATGCAAGGCATGCCACAAGTGTGGAAAGTAACATTACTAAAGTAAGGGCAGAACCGACCAAGATCAGTGAAGCAAAGATGACTCGTTGAAATCTGACCCTCAAGGAGATGTCAGCTTGGGCGATAAATGAGCTCGAACATGTAAAAATCCAGGCAATGACTTGTCGAGATCTAAACCTCAAGGAGAGGTCGGCTTGGGCTAGACATATCACCGAACATGTTAAATTCGGCAAGATTAAATAAAAGAACCAAGAAAGAGTGAAAAAGGTTTCAAGAAAGAAGTTTCAAAGAGTTTCTTATAGAGTTTTCTTTTAATAAATTATTATGTTATATTTAAAGTTTTTGGTATTAAATCATGATTGTTCTACAGATCTTGTAGGTGAAGAAGAGCTTTGAGTTAATCAGAGAGGGAAGTAGGTCGTTGGTTGGTCCAAGAGTCCTAGGGTCTTTTGCATTTCATTTTGTTGTTTGACTATCAAACAACTTGTTAGGCGTTTTCCCCCAATACTTTATTTTAAGCGGCTTTTGACAGTTTTTTAAATTGTTCTCTTAGTTTTTTATTTCAACTTTTGAGATTAGTAAGTTGTCTACACCCACACCAGGGTGCGCACTGCCACAACAACCAAAACTAGCTAGGCCCTGTTTCTGGACGTGACATTGTAGTCTTTCTATTTTTAAGAATAATCAACAAATATTCCAGTTTTAGACATGTCATCAAGCTTCTAAAGAATTCTTTTGGAACTATAAAATAAACCATTGAACTAATAATTTTGAGATGCTTACATGCATGAGTCCTTTCATTGCACAAGAAATATGAAGTGTGATTTTTAATAGTCTTACTTGGAAGTATGTTTTGCAGCTACACTGAGATTGTCACTGCTTTTGCCCAAAAACGTTTTGGCAATGATTTTTCAATGAGTAAGCAATGTGTCATTAACATGATACTTTTGTTTTTTTGCTTTCAGCAACCTCGTTTTATGGTGGAGAGTATGGTATAATCATTTAGTGTTGTTTTCCTTGAGTTTGTTGATACTCCTTGAATTTTGAGGAGCATAATTCTCTTGCATTATATGTTGTTAGACACTTAAGATTGAGACTTAATTCTTTTTCAATGAAGGATTCAAAGATTATGAATACTCAAACACTGAAGACTTCAATTTTATGTATCCAATAATTTCACGTATACTCATCAATGAATGTTAGAAAATATTGATTACCTCCAAAAGATGTAACTGATAGTGGTCCACAAACATCGGTATGTACTAACAAAAGTTTTTCAGAAACTTTGAAATGTGAAATAAGAGGATATGACAATTGAGTTTATTTACCTTTAGCATACGTTGAACGTTTATTTCATCATTCTCTTCAGCAATGATAGAGATTATCATAATTTTTTCAAAATCCAATATGTTACAACTGAGTATTCAAAGATGAGTGAGTAGTCATTACTATTAAGTGATCCACACTTAATAGAGTTAGATGTATAGAAGGTACTCACAATACTTCTGTTACGTTTTTAGATCGTAACGAGGAAGAAAAGATGAATATTAGGGAAGTGGAATTAGGAAAGAATAAGATTGAAGAAAAGGGGGAAGAGGCAACCGTGAGATGAGGGGAAAATGAAGAGAGAATGAAATATATTGTGTAGAGAGATAAGTTGTAAATAAATAATTAATTCGATATAAATAATGTAATACATCCTGGGTTTTATACCCGTATTAATTGGGCAAGACCTTTAACCGTTACATTCTAATGGGCTAAAAGCCCATATTATATTCGGCCCATCTATTGACTCGGGATTCCGGATTGTCACCAGCTCCTAAAACAATCGCTGACTCCAACGATAATCGTACTTACAACATATCAAAACAAAACAAATACATCAACTAGGCTAAATCGCGTGCATAACTAACCAACTTTTCTCTTGCCTTTGAAAATGCATATCTACAAACAAAATATTTATGTTGCTCTGCTAACCAAAATAGTAACCATGACACTTTTCTTTCATAAAAAACGAAGATCTGCAATAAAAAAGTGACAAAAACCGACAAGCTAGAAAAAAACCAACGACCAGAACTAAGTATCATTATTGGACTTATTTTTTGGGCCTCTGCCTGGACTCTCAACACATCAATCCAGTTAGCATGCAACTCGTATGCTGTAAATGGGCAACAACCCAACAAAACTTGAACCTGTAATAGATTTCGATTTGGACCCGGAAGCTTCGCAGCTATAAGAAGCTTTGAATATTGGGTTGAGAAATACCCCACCTGGGTTTTCCAGCCTTAGGATACGATGGCCCAGTCAACCCAGCTGGCAGCCACATGAGACTTTCCGGAAAGTTGAGGAAAGAGAATTTTCACTCCCTTCCCAAAGGACTTTAAAAAAAATTTAAAAATTATAAATGATAAATTTAAAATAATATAAAATATATAAATTTCTAATTAATAGATTGTATTACTATTGTTCGGTATTAATGTAAAAATGACCGGTTATCGATTTATATGTTTTAATCGGTTTGATTAATCTATTTTTAATTGTGATTTTACTTAACAAAAATCGGATCAACTATTCGTCGATATATTCGATTTAGGTTATATGGTTAGTGGGTTTAGTCGATAAATTATTTAGTTTTTAACAATCGATTATAATTTTCGTTTAGAAAATGCAATACCAAAATAGCCAAAATTCTAAAACGTTATACTTGTAAAAATTGCAACTATCAAATTAACATGTAAATGTAATTTATACTATAAGAATATCATTACAATTAATTTTTATTTACCTAAAAAACAATGATATATAAAAATTATAAATTATAAGTGTCCGAACGTTGTTGTAGAGATGAGAGGAAAATTATTTATAAAAATAAAGAATGATAATGTGTACGGAAAGAATACAGTTTCTGGATAGACATGATTGGAGATGATCTTAGGATGCAATGGATCCGATAGCATTCGTTACGCTTTTAGGTCGTAACGGGGAAGAAAAGATGAATATTAGGGAGGTAGAAGTGGTGGAAGAATTAGATTGAGGAAAGAGGGAATAGGTAGCTATGAGGTGGGGGAAATGAAGACAGAAGGAGGTGAAATTAGGTATAGCGATAAGATGGAAATAGATAATTGATTCGATATACATAACGTAATACATCAAGGGTTTTATACACGTATTAATTGGGCTGGGCCCTTAACCTTAACATTCTAATGGGCCATATTATCTTAGGACCATCTAGTTAGTCGGGATTTCAGATCATCTTTGTTATAGGGGTAGACAATTAGTGAGATTTGGATGGAAGAAAAGGTGAGGGAGAAGCTGCAGAGGTGAAGGGGAAAGGAAAGGGAAGAGAGAAGGAGGAGAATTGTAGAGAGATAATGAAAATTAATGGTTGATTCGATATGGATAACGTAATACTACTCGAGTTTTATACATATTTGGACTAAACTCATACAACTAAACGATACAATAAGAATATAATATCTAATGGGTCAAAGACTCATAAACTATCTTCGTAATCGATTTGGGATCGTGATATTACCCGTTCCTAAGATAACGATCGTTGACTCCCAACAATCATCGTATCAAAAACATGCAGCACAACCCCGTATCTTCCTTTCTCAAAACAGTCAGCAAAAACCACCCAACAACCAATAGTTCTTCTCCGTTCTTTTGAAAATGCACTTCTCGTCACAAAACCAAGCCAAAATACCACAAAGGCACGGCAAAAATGATGGCTAAAACATTAAATAATGGACAAAAACACCAAAAACAGTAACAAAAATCACTTGATCTGAGATTTTTGGGACATGAAAACGAAAATGAACTTTTGTCCACATTAACAAAAGATATGGGAGCTTCGCAGCGGTAAGAAGCTTCAAATCTTCAGTTGAGAAAAACCCGACCTGGGTTTTCCGACCTTAGGATACGATGGCTCTTATACCATTTGTTATGTTCTTACGTAGTGATGAGGGAAAAGACAAAGGAGACGGGTAGAAAATGAGGGAGATTTAGATGGAAGTTCTCGTTTAGCCATGGGGGAATGCAACCGTGAGGGAGAAGCTGCAGAGGTGAAGGGAAAGGATGTGGGCCAAATAAATTAATTGGAGTCTCAGGCCCAATATCAAGCAAAAATCAAGTGGGATTAATTGGATCCAAAACGAATCGAAGTTACAAAAACAGTTAAAAGACAACTGCCACACGAGGGCATACAAAAACAGAATAAACAAGAACTGGCAAGGCAGAGCAAAAGGGATATACAACGAAAAAGATAGAGGTTCTCGGAATGCAGAATTCTCCAAGACTGAAGGAGGCTAATCTTCAGTAGATTGTAGGGTGTTGTTGTTCTTTTCTTGTTTTCACCTGTAAACCGAAAAACACAAAGCACGATTAGTGAATTGAGAGCGGTAAAGCTCTCCGTGGTTTTTATCCGGGTTTACTCCGGTTTCCACGTAAAAGTGACAGTGTCGAATTACTCCGAACCAACAAAGTGGTGGCCCATGCAGGTCGTGTTGTTCAACATCTGAAAGAATAAAGAAAGAAATCAAGAAATCAGAATCAAGAAGATGTCTACTGAGTCTTACTCTATGATCAGATTGTCATCCTCAAATTATCCAGAATGGAGAGGAAGGATGGAAGACTTACTTTATTGCAGAATGATGTTCAAGCCAGTCGAGTGCGGAGAAAAGAAACCAGAGGAATATACAGAGGCAAAATGGAAACTGATGCATAGGCAGACAGTAGGTTTCATTCGACAGTGGATAGATTCGAATTACTATCACCACGTCTCTGAAGAAACCAATGCCAAGAAAGTCTGGGAGAAACTGTCAAAAATCTTTGAGCCAAAAACTACCCAGAATCAAGGATCACTACTCCACAGACTCCTTGGAATGAAATACAAAGAGGGATCCAACATGGGAGAATACATAGGAAAATGGTTAGAAATCACTAACATGTTAACCAAAGCTGGACTGGTCCTGGAGGAG
>RWGZ01001170.1:0-27346 GCA_009725065.1 Utricularia reniformis | reverse complement strand
TTTTAGAGAATGCAGATAAGGATTTATAAATTTTATAATTATAATAATTATTTTAATTATATAATTTATAGTTTTTTATAAGTTAAAATAATCATAATTACTGATAAAATATATTTTAATCATGATCAAATTATAAACATAATATATAATAAATAATTTATCATCAAAAAGTTTGTTAAAATTTAAAATCAATAAAATAATTAAAAATTAATAAATATTACATAACTTATAAAAATTCTAGCATAATAATTTAGATTTCTTATTTAGTTTTAAAATTTTTTGAATTTTACCTTCTCATTTAACCCGATTCGAGAATCTGAGAATCGGAATAGAATCACGAATCCTAGAGAATCAGATTCGTAAATTTTTGTATAAATAAAGAATTATGGTAATGTAGGTGATGAGAACTTTAGGACCGTTACATTGTGATGGGTAATGCCCATTAACTATTGGACTAATTCAAATAGTGAAAATGAATTCTTGCAGCCCATTTGTACACTTAAGGAAAAGCAGCCCGATGTTAATGAGAGGACCGAAAATTACCTTAGGCGAAATAAAGCGTTTTCTGGTAACTGGCTCCTTGGTTCGGTCCGAACGGTTACAGACTCACGTTTTCCACGCTTTGGGCCTCCACACGTTTACCACGCCTCGGGCCCGATCACGCAGACCACGGCTCGATCCCAACCTCGTTTTACATCCCGCGATAACAACCTCTAACAAACCTGTCAGAGGTGGTTACAGAGCGTGATTTACACACGCCGTTAACTCTATAAATACAGAGCACGACGACGGAAATAGCAGGACCTTTTGGACACGTAAGAACATGCTGTTACCCTGCCAGAGTTCTTACTGCTTTCTTTTCCTTGTCATTTTCATTCAGCCTCTGTTGTATTCGTTATGAATTATTTGATTAGTGAACAGGCTAAGAGTATAATCTGCTCTTAGTCAAGTGATTTTTACCCCAATTCCTGGGGTTTCCACTATACATCGCCGTGTCATCAATTATTTCCAGTTTTTAATCGTCTTCCACAACAAAAACAAATCAGAACCGAGTTCGTTTGCTAAACGAACCGGACGACTGTTGGTTCCCCCTAAAAAGGGACCATAACAGCTTGGCGCCGTCCGTGGGGACGATTCTCTAATCCCATTTGAGTTTTCTACCAGGGATATGATAATCAAAGGCATGGCGACTGGAACTTCGACAAATGATAGTGACGTGCTTCCCGACAGTCTCCCATCATCAACATTCACTTTACAAGATCTGGAAGCTGTCGTCAGGAAGATGGTACTGGAAATTACGTCGGAGAGAAGTGGAACAGAACCACCAGATGTTTCAAGCCCTGTTTCCAAAAGCAGAGGATATGAGAGTGATCCTGACGAGCGCAGTACTGATGATGAAGAAATCATCAGGTGTGACGTAACAATGAGGAGGCCTAGATATCGGTCTACTCCTCCTCCCCCAGCCAGAGCTTTAACTCCTGCTCCTGGAAATGATCAGGAGCAGATGCATCGACGAATTGATGAGCTCACCAGGGAGTTGGAGAGCATGCGTGCGCTGAAGGATTGCGAACCTAATTTGGGACGCAATCATGGTTTATTTAACCGGGCCATGGAGGCCCCAATCAGGCGAAATAAGGATGATGACTGGTGGCATAATTTGCATGCGGTCCAGACATCGTTCCATCAATCTGAAGGTGTATCAGTCGCCTTGGGAGATTTGATGCTCCCCTTTTCTGAAGAGATCTGGGCAGCAGTCCCTGATTGGCATTATCGCAACCCCGAGGGGTTGCCGACATTTCGTGGTTATGGTGATCCAATCGATCACGTTGCTGATTTTGAATTACGCATGGGAACGGTTCGGGCCTCGGATTCACTAAAGTGCCGCATCTTTGCGGCAGGGTTATAAGGCGACGCCCGAACATGGTTCAAAAATTTGCCGGCCCAATCCATACAGTCGTATGGCGGATTTATTTTGGCCTTCTCTGAGCAATTTGCTCCAAATGTAGGACCACCCCGAAGCAGGCAGGAACTATATCAGCTGAAATATATCCCGTCAAAGATNATTTGAGATATGCATGCTTCGATTTGAAGGACCGTGTAAAGATTTCTATACAAATATTAGCATACTCTTCATCGATTACATTGACTAGTTCTCATAGAGTATAGATATATAAAGTTTCCAATGATTGTAATTTACAAATAAAGTCACTTTCCTATTTTACATGAGAAAATGATATTAGTAGTCTCTAAACTTGAATTTGACAAATTTAATATCGATAGATTTTTGAACATTTATAGTCTACAAACTTTGTCTATTTTCGACTATTCATCTCAAAAGTTTATAAAATCGGACAAAATTGATCCTCAAAGTTCATAGTTAATCCCCAATTTTGAATTAGACAAGAGATATCCTCGTAATTTGTACATTACTGCAATATCGACCGAACTTTATTAATTTGACAAAATTAATCCCTATGATTTTTCACTCCGTTAAGTAACTATGTAAATGTCTCGCCTCTTATTCTTCTTGGACATGCTCGTTGCGCTTGCATTTGTGTATTCAAATCCACAAAGGGAGATAGACGCACAACTTGGCACATACATATCAAAGACCAATTTTGTTATTTAATTGAAAGTACAAGAATGAAATGCATTTTAGCACAAATATTTGGGGTGTGTTTGCAAGTATTACAAGAATGTAATGTATTTGCATAATTGATTCTCATAATATATTTATAGAATGTAAATATGTTAGATGTTCTATACGGTAAATAATGAATAATATATTAATAATTGTGTTTAAATAAAAAAAATTTGCATATGATTCTTACGTTTAAATAAACAATTCATTAAATAAAAATTTTAGTGAATTGCAAGATTTTTTACATAAAAACATATCAGAATAAATTTTCAAAATTTATCAGAATAAAATCGAATAGGTCAAGGTTAAACAATATATCAAACTTTATATAAATCTAAAGGGAAACTCTTACGGAAAACATAGAGTAAAATGAGAAAAGTGAGAAGAGAGAAATTTAAAAAGTACACTTTGAGAGATAGGATACTTGTTATGCAACAAATGTGAGAATGCATTTTAGGTATGAAAATGCATTTTGTTAAATTTACAAAACACTCATTGAATTCTTTTCTGTTTAAAAAAGAATATATTATCGTGTTATGATAAAATATACATAAAATGCAAAATCATCCTTTTTGATCCATTTGAAAATGTACAATGCATTCTTCATTTTCCAATTACCTTAAGATATATTCTATATGAGTTTTTAAAACTCTTTTTACTTTGCCAGAAATAAAAATAATATACTTATAGAACATAACATTCTTTTCATTCTCATTTGATTAAAAAGAAAAAAAATTGTTTTTTTGTCTAAAAAAAAGAAAGAGTAATTTGATTACTTTTGAAATCTCATTTTCATTTTGAATTTTTAAAATATAAAAATATTATTAAATTTTGTGTTTTTATATATTCTTCTAACATATATGATAAAATCATATTAATAATTGATTAAATTAAATATATAATAAAAAATAAAACAAAAGTAAAATAATTAATTAAAAATAATATATATTATAATATTTAATAAAATAATCAACATTTTTTATTTTTAAGAAACAATAAATTTTTCTCTATTGAATATATACATTTCATTTTATTTATTAGATAAAAAACAACACATAACATTATATAATTTTGTATTTTCTTTCTCAAATTAAATCTCTTTCTAGAAAAAGATACTCTCAAAATTTATACAGAACACACATTTGTATATTCTGATTGTATTTTGTAAATGCATTGTCATTTTTAAAATACATTTCGGATTCGTTTATAGAACATCCCAACTTTTTCATTCTCATTTTACATAATAATTTCAAAACGCATTATGGTTTTATTCTTTAACACAAAATGATCATAGACGCACATTTTGAATTGTCGAAACGCATTCTAATAAATATATGCCCAAAATACTCTCCCCAATATAATGCATGTTCTTACCAATGTTTTCATACCGGACGGTATATCGGTAAGCCTCATCTTCCAATTTCTTTAGAATTCGATTTGGTCCTTCCCAATTTCTGTCCAACTTTCCGACGTTGCTCTGAACCCTTATATTTCTAAGGAAGAAGTCGCCTTTAGGGAATTCCCTTGGTAGGATCCGTTTTTATGGGCCCGCTATATAGTCAGCTGGTAAGAACACATTCGTGCGTAAATCACATTTCTCTTTTCTTCAATTATCTTGAGGTCCAATAATCTCCTTTCACCATTCATGTGCTCGTCATATTGAGTTATTCGAGGTGATCAGATGACCATCTCTACTGGACTAACCGCTTCGGACCCGTATACCAGTGAGAATGGAGATTCAAGGGTGATGGAGCGAGGTGTAGTCCAATAAGCCTATAAAACCTCATAGATATGTTCCGGAAATTTCCCCCCCATATCCTTCAACTTAGTTTTCAATCCCTTCACGATGACTTTGTTAGATACCTATGTGAGTCCATTGGTCTGGGGATGAGTAATTGATGAGAAATGTTGGGTAATGTCCAACTTAATACAGAAATCCCGAACAGCCTTTCTGCGAAACTGTAGCCCGTTGTCTGATACCAACGCTTAGGGTATTCTGAAACAGCTTACGATGTTTCTCCATAAGAAATGTTTTACAACTTTATTTGAAATAATGGCCACCGCTTCTGCTTCGATCCACTGGGTATAATATTCTACTGCCACAATGCAGAATTTCTATTGCCCTAATGATCAAGAGAACTGTCCTAGAATATCAATTCCCCATATGTCAAACGAACATGGGAGCGGGGTCACCGATAGAGGAGCCCCTGGCATTTGCGGGAACGGAGCATAATATTGACAAACAGCGCATCGTTTGGTATACTTCTTGGCATCTTCGAGCAATGTTGGCCAAAAATATCTGGCTCTGATAACGCGATGATATAAGGATCGAGCCTAGAGTGAATACTGCATATTCCCTCATAAACATAAATCATGACAGCTTTGGCCTCAATAGGAGACAGACATCGCAAGAGCGGTCCATCGAAACTCTTTATAAATAATCGCTCATCACTCAAAACATATTTTTAAGCTCAGAACTCAATTTTTCTGGCCTTTGATGTGTTCTCATGAAGATGATCATTAGTCAGATATTTGATAAAATGGTCGATATATGTGGGTTTCCCAGAAGATTCAGTAGCATCAATGTTCAAGCCTTGAAGTTCATGGCATAACGTCCCGATTTCCTCAACTGATTGTTCGGTCACAGATATCTCGACCGAAGGTCGACCTTGGATGTGGACCGATATAGTGTTCGGTCCTATATTCGGCATGCTTTCTGCCAATCTGGCCAGTGTGTCTCAACCTTCTTCTGTTCTCGCATCACGTGATTAAAGAAAAATTCGCTGAATTTCTTAGATAATTCGAAGACTTTGGCATGATACAACTTCATCATAGGATCATGTGTGTTGAATCTCCCCGCAAATTGTTCCACGACTAACTTGGAATACGAGAACATTCGCACTTTAGCAACTCAATCTTTTGGGCTATGGTCATTCCCGATAATATGGCATCATATTTCACCATGTTATTAGTTCCCGAGAATAAGAATTTAACTAAGGAATGAATAACATCACATTGCAGTGTAGTGAGGGTAATGTCCACTCCTTTTCCTCCGAATGTTGATTCATCAACATAAATCATCCTTCTGATTTAAGAATATCGTTGATCGGGTCATTTCAACCACGAGTCAGCAAGAACCACGAAGTCATCCCTAATGGTAACCAAAGTTGTGCTTACTACAACATCATATACATCTAATATAATCTCAAAGGTTCATCGCTGCTAGGACTCACCATTACAGGGGGAATGCTCAAATAAGTTTTCAACTCTAAGAAAGCTCGATCACATTCTTCGGTCCAATCCAAATGACTTGTGTTCCTAAATACTCTGAAAAAGGGTAAAGTCCGATCTATAGATATGGAAATAAATCTGCTCAGCGCAGCTAGACGACCAGCCAGCCTTTGGAATTCCTTTTTATTTCTTGGAGGTTTTATGTCAATGATGACATGAATATTCTCAGGGTTAACCTCTATGCATTTCTCATAAACGTAGTATCCTAAGAACTTTCCTCTTTGGATCCCGAAGCAGCATTTATTCGGATTTAGTTTGAGCTTATATTTGCGGCATACATCGAAACAACGAGACAAATAAGAAATATGGTCTTCATCATTCATAGATTTGACAATCATATCATCAACATACACTTCTATCATATGGCCTATCAAATCTATAAAGATTTTGTTGACCAACCTCTAGTATGTTGCTCCGACATTCTTCAAGCTAAAGGGCATAACCACATAGCAATAAACGCCATCTTCGGTCATGAATGCCGACTACTTTTGATCTTCTTCAGCAAGAAAGATCTGATGGTACTCGGAGTAAGCATCCATAGTACTCATCATTGTGCTACCAGCAACAGCATCTACCAATCGGTCAATATGTGACAGAGGGAATAAATCACATTCACAACTCTTGTTAACATCTTGCGACACATTCAGTGTAGTGGATTTCTCTGATAAATCCGGACCGCAGCAACTTATTCACTTCCGTCTGGATGACTTCAATTTTTTCAGAAGAGCAACGTCTCATCTTTTGCCTAATAGGCTTCGCTCCGGGCGCAATGTTGATCCGATGCTCACTTTCGGATCAATCAATCCCCGGAACATCGTCCGGGGTCCAATCAAATATGTCCACGTGGCTTCTCAGTAGGTGGACCAATTCTTCTTCAAAAGATGGGGTCAGATGTGCCCCGATACTAGTGGTCTTGGTTGAATCCCCCTCAACCAAGTTGATCAGTTTAAACCCGATGGGTTCCATAGTCTGCCTCGGGTGCGGCGACTCTTCCAGCAAATCCGCGCGGGCCATCTTAACCAGTGCCAAAGTTCGGCACGAGCTCATGTAGCATTGTCTTGCTACAATCTGATCCCCTTTAACAGATATGATTCCATTTAGGGGTGGGAATGGGTCCAGCCCAACGGGTTATGGGTCGAACCAGTTGAACCCGCCAAACTGTACGGGTTGGCCCAAAGGGTTGAGAATTTTTCTTGACCCGTCAATGGGTTGACCTGACGGGTTGAAAGTACGGCCCAACCCATCAACGGGTTGAAAAACCTAAACCCTAAAATTAAAAAACATTCAATTTTAACCTTAATTTAAAAAAAATTCAAAATTGGCCCACTTCAACCCGTCAACCCGTATGGGTTGACGGGTTGAAAATCACGGCCCAACCCGTACAATGATATTTAGGGAGCCAGCCCACGGGTTGACCTGTTTGTACGGGTTGGGCTGGCCCATGCCCACCCCTAATTCTATTCGTTGAGAAGAACTTGAGTATCATATGATAAGTAGATGAGACAACCTCAAACTTACTGAGTCTGGTTCGTCCAATAATGGCGTTGTAAGCCAAGTCGACTTCTACGACAATGAATTCAAGGGTCTCCGTTCGGTCATTGAATTGATCTCCCAGAGTAATCGGGAACAAGATCTTCCAGCATGGAATAACGCTCCTCTGGTCGAATGCCCAGATGGTGATATTAGCAATGGGAAGATCATGACCTAGAGCCCCCAACATCTCAGCCACTTCGCGCTTTATCAGATTGTACGAAGCTCCAGTGTCCACCAAGATCCTATGGACCCGATGATTAGCAATAACTCCAGTGATGATAAGAGGATCATCACATGGATTTGTGACCCATTCCCGATCAACAACGGTGAAGGTAATAGCGTCTTCATAAGAGGAAGACCGCTAAGCATCATTATTGTTGAATAGCGCCACAGATTCAGTACTTTCCTCGAAGTCTCGCAGCGCTGTGCTCTCTTTTGGTCCCGGACCCATTCATTAATATGAATTCCATCGAAGATAACATAAATATCTCCGGCCATAGTACGCTCCTATGGGGCAGCTTCATTTTGCGGAGGTTGTGCCTCCACTGCAACGGGGAGAGGAGGAGGATTCTCCTCTCTTCCCCCTTCATTCTGTGGGGTTCGGCCACCCCGACCTCGGAAACGTCTTTTCCGGCCCTGCTCACGATTCTCTCGACCGTGCGGGCAGCTTTCATATTCTTGCGGAGGGGACCTTCGGTCCTTCGCTCGATCATTATAATTTCAGGGTTGTCCCCGATTATCCCTGCCCCGCGGCTTGTGACGATCGTCACTTTGACGGCCCCTACAGGGAGAATCAGCTCGCTTGCCCTTAGGATCGCTCTGATTGGGCTTTTCTTTAGTCATTGTCGCTACTGTCTGCTGCAGTAGCGGACATTTCAACGTTCGGTAATCGTGATTATGGTGTAGCTCACAATACACTCGTTTGTCCTCCTTCTTCGGGAGAACGTTCTTTTCATTCACAACCCCTACTTCTCGGGGCTGTCTCTTAGAGTACGAAGCCATATGATCATCTGCTTGCTCAGAATTCCTACTAGGCTTCCTGTCGTTCGGTCTCAATACATCATCCACCTTAATATATTTGTTGATTTTTTGCAGAAGCTTTCCCAAGGTGGATGGAGGGCTTTTCACCAAACTGGCCGATAGGCTACACGGTCCTAGAACTTGCTGCAGAATATCGATCTTATCTCTGAGTTCAAGTTTGATACCCCATGCTATTCTATTAAACTTCTCAATGAAAGACCAGAGACTCATTTTCGCCGGGATATATTTTAGCTGATATAGTTCCTGCCTACTTATGGGCAGTCCTACATTCGGCGCAAACTATTTAGAGAAAGCCAAAATGAATCCCCCATACGACTGTATGGAGCGGGCTGGCAAGTTCTTAAATCCAAGTTCGGGCGTCGCCTTGCAAACCTACCGCGAAGCTGCGATACTTCAGTGAATCGGAAGCCCGAACCGTTCACATTCTCAACTCAAAATCCACGACGTGGTCAATGGTCAATGAGACTACCGCCCAGATTTCTTCACAGAATGGGAGCATCAAATCTTCCAAAGCGGCAGAGACACCGCCAGACTGTTGGGATGACGTTTGAGAGCATGCAGATTATGCCACCAATCGTCATCTTTACTCCGCTTCATTGGGACCTCCATGGCTCTATAGAATAAACCGGGATTCCGCCCAAGATCAGACTCAAAATCTCTCTGCGTATGTAGAGTCTCCAACTCTCTGGTGAACTCATTTATACGCTATTGCATGCATTCCTGATCAGTTCAAGAACTGGAGTTGGAGCCCTTATCGGAGGAGGTGGAGCAGATTGATATATTCGCCTTCTCATAGTTACACTGCGCTTGATAATCTCTTTTTCATCGGAACTGCGCGCTTCAGGGTCACTCGTACCCTCTATTTGTGGGAACATGGCTAGTAACAGCCGGTGGTTTTGTTCCACTTCTCTCCGACGTAATCTCCAGTACCACCTTCCGAATAACAACCTACAAGTCTTGCAAAGAGAAAGCAGAGGTTGGAAGGTTGCTAGGAAGCACATCACTATCATTCGTTGAGTTTTCAGTTGCCATGCATTTGCTTGTCATTTCCCAGTGAGAGACCTCAAGTGGGAATTAGCAAATAGTCCCCACGGACGGCGTCAAACTGTTGTGGTCAAGAGATTGGGGGTACCAACAATCGTCCAATTTGTAATAAAACGAACTCGATTTTGATTTGTTTGGATTGGGGGGACGATATAAAAAGAAGCAAACAAAGTACACAACAATTTTAAAATGGAAAACCCATGAGAAAGGGGAAAAAATCACCTCATTAAGAACTAGAAATACTTTTAGCCGATATATTGATAAAACAATTCAGGTTACAAACATGGGAGGCTAATGAAAATAACTAAGACAATAAGAAAACGCGAGAAGATAAATCGGTAAGGTAACAACCTATTTCGCGCATAAAAAAGGTCCTCTTGTGCTTGTCATTAAGTCCTGTATTTATAGAGAGGAAAACGCGTGTGAATTACGCTCTATAACCGCCTCTGACAATGTCGTTTTCCAGCATGGAAAACGTGACTATGCTCGAAGTGCGAACAGGCCCGAAGCATGGAACGTATGCGTGTGCCCGAAACACAGGGCATGTGAGTTGTAACTGTTTGGACCGCTCCAAAGGATTGGTCCTCGGGTTTCTGAGTTACGTCTAACTCCATCTTCGATCCTGAAACACAAGTGGGCCTTTAGGCCAGTTATTTCAAATACCAAAATACGCTAAGTTAAAGACCTTGGATCGTATAGGTTCGTTTCTTGCCATCTAAGCTAACCCAATATTATTGGGTCTTATCTAATATGGGTTATCCGGTCCTGGAGTCCCATCACATAGTATTTTCAATGTAAATATTTTAAAATGTTTATATATTTATAAAAAATCCTTGAAAGCACAGAGATATATAACATGATAACCAAACAGAGAAACAGTCAGGTATAATTACACGGGTTGACAAATGCATTGTTTTTCTACAAGAAAACAGCAGCTGAGCCGATCCATTAATAAGTTTGTACGGAAAACAAATACATTAAGCAGACGTATCCTAGCAACCCCATACCACAAATCATACTCCCAGACAATCTGCACAAGAGAATCAATCATTCAGTAGAGAATGAACAAAATCTAATCTCCAAAGAAGCTATTTATTAAGTTGCTTACCCCGACTACATAAAGAATTGTTCCAAACTGACCGATGTGAAAACATTGGAGGGGAGTCGTTCAAGCTTCACAGGTGATATGTGAAGCTCATATTTTATGAATCTCTGTAAATTATTCTTCAAAATACACTCTTGCCCACATTAAAGTAACTAAAATACTTACAGCTAACTGGGTAATAATTTCGGGGTTTGAGTCGATGTGCCAATCTGGTTCAAGTTGCCTCACAAAAGATGTGCGCCCTGTCTCTGTGCTGCAGAACAGAACCTGCACACCCAAATAACTAAACACTTCCATTCACAACAATATATAACTCCAATGCCCACAAGGCCAAGCCATTATAATACCCATTCACCACTTACATTTGTAGTCAAATGCCATAATAAAATACCACTTACCTTATCCTTAACCAGGCCACCAGATGTAAATACCCCAGCATCTTCTAAAGCCCTAAGGACAATTTTCTGCATAGTTACAGCGATTATTAGGTGTAATTCGAACTGATCACAAATAGAAAGCATAATTTTTTTCCATTTTTTAGTAAATATGGAAAAAAACGTTGAATATGAATTAAGGCATCACAAATAGACAGCATGATTTTTTTCCATTTTAACAGACGAGTACGAAAAATTCAAGAGAAGACAAACATCAGACAATTTCAAAACCATTTGATCATTGGGTTGCATAACACAGAAGTTACAGATAACCTAATGCAACAAATGGCATTTGATAAAAGGCGCAAATATACAGAAAAGAACTCCCATGAACTTGATTGTGAGTTACCTCGCTTTCATCATCCAGTACCCTTTCCATCAAATAAAAATCGCATAGTTTTGTGATCTCAAGTAGCACTTCCAGGACGGATGGCCTTACAGTCGCTTGTTTCTGTAAAGAACTCAATAAATTATACATGTAGACTCGAACACTTCACATGTGATGGAATGAAATTTGAAAAGTACCACCTGTATCTGCTCTGGACTGCTTTCTTCAAGAATAATATCAAGCATCCGACATGTCACCTGTGATGGTAACTTAATTTGGTTAATTTATCGCAGAAATATGTAAATGGGGAGCCAACTATGTATACATGGAAAATTCTACAAAACAAATTACATGCAACAATAATGTGAGAATGCAGAGGCACACCATATAAAACAGCTCAAAAACAACTATTTAATATTTAACAGCTTAAGGTTACCGAGTAGTGAAACATGGGCAACCATAACCTAAAAATGTTCAAGACAGCTGTGAGTTTATTCATATAATCTGTGCTCTAATACGAAGCCTATCTAGAGGCGAAGAGATGAAGGAATTGTTCCTTCACTCTTCTGAGCTCATCCAAGCACTCACTATCGCTGTTCTATACACTATGAATCGAGCTACATGCCTGAAGCCCCCTTTACTCCAACCCCTTCACACTTTGGGTCGACGGGACATATGGGGGATAGGAATAATACTTAGGGTCGACAGGGCTACCTGAACGGGGGAGCTTCATTAATCCTATGAAGCTCTACCTAAGTTCACAGGGTAATGACAATGGGAAACAACACATCTATAATAAATATAATCAATCATACACGTAATAACAAGTTATTCATATCTTCAACTTGCCAGATAAGAAAAAGAAAAATATACATACTAACACAGTTAAAAAAAACATAGTATTACCTTTCTTCCCTCACTCAACCTTTGTAGAACGATTTGGCTGAATGTTGGCTGCAAAAAAAGTAAATACGAATGATTCGAGACACTTTTAAAAGTTCAATTTAACATAAAGATGAAAAATCAACCTTTGAAGTCTGGAAAAACTCATCGACCGCACGGTGCACTCTGGAATCTTCTGAACAGCTGACACCAGAGGATGAAGCATTACTTAACTCTTGGTTACCAACACTGGGTGCAATGGGGGTTGGAGTTTGTCTTTTTGGCTGCCTTCTGCGAGATGCACTCGGTGTTCTCAATACTCTCCAAATAAATACAGTGGCAAATGCCAGCCCCGCTAAGGCCCCAAATGATCGTGAATTCTGCATTTTCAAAGGAAAGGCGCAATAAATATAAAACCAAATAACCAATTGCTATATTGATTATGCATTGCTTGTTTGTACGTAACAATGAGCATCGATTATTCGTTAAACCCAAAAAATCCCCCTCGAGATCTCTAACCAAAATCCAATTTGTCCGTGAAACATAGGTTCCAAAATATGGAACACATTAAATCCTCATACCCAAATGCTAAAATGAAACCCTAAATTCGTTTGACCAGACTAGGGAGACATAATCTATAAATGGGGATCAACGAGCAGGTAGATTAACATAAAGGGCAGCACGCCAGAATGAAGACAAATAACAAAGGCATCAGAAGTAGTAAATTGAAAGACATACAAGATGCAGATTCGAAAACTTGTAGGTGAGAAAAGCTCCGACACGCTTAATGAACTGCAGAAGACCTTCCTTGGAATTATCATCCATCTTCAATATCAACAAATTGAAGAACAAACAATAAGAGCCCGACCACTCTCGGTTTAGCCGCCAAACTTGTAGTGTACCAGAGGAGGATAAAGCAGTTTATATCATGATGCGAGAAACAAAACGGAAGAAAAACCCCAAAATGTCCAATGCTTTTGTTAATGAATTTATAAAACAATATTGATTCATATTTTTAAAAATTGAAGTAGGGTTAGATATAATATTTGTAAATTTATAAATATTTTTGGTAAATTTTGGAATGCTAGTTCATAGTTGTAATTTGAGCGGACTTTGTAGTTGACCCTCCAAATTTGAAATAATATAAAGGTCGTGTCCTTAAAGTTTGTAAATTGTATGAGACACCCTCAAAGTTGATATAATGCGTACCGTTGACCCCTTAAGTTTTAAAATTTGTAAACACCATACCCTTAATATTTTTTAATTGCGTCATTGACCCCTAATTTTTGAATACCGTTTATATTTAACCCTAACGTTCGTTATTGTTTTTGTTTCATTGCGTGATTGACCCTCGATCTTTACCCATGTTACAATTAACCCCTATTGTTTGATAATGTGATTTTAAGCCCCTGAAGATTATAAATACTTCATAAATGACCCTCATGTCACATCTTTTTGTATTTGTAATACTAAATAATGTGATGTGAGGTCTGAATTTACACAATTAATTTTATGCTAAATCATTGTTTTTTAGAAGCAAACATCACAAAAATGTTTTGACTTCATATTCTTTTAAATTTACAATTTTGATTCTAGTTGAATGAACCAATATTTTGAAACAAGATATGTAGTTAAATGCACATGATTATTTACTAGTTGGGAAAACACATAAGGAAGAAGAGTTTCAAAAACATTTAGATAAATGTGCTATTGTTAATACATATCTCGTATAAAGTTGTAAAACGTTTAGATACCAATGTTTATGATATTTCTTTGTACGATATTTCTTACATCTGATTTGTAGTCGATTAATGTCGTTCTTTGTATGTTGGTTGATTGGATATTTGATTTTATAATTTGTGTGTTATTTTTTCCATATCCGTAACGGCAAATGATTATTTACTATATGAGAAAGCTTATAAGAAGAAGAGTTTCAATAGTATTTAGGAAAACGTGTTATCGTTAATACATATCTCCCATAAAGTTTCAAAATGTAAACAAAGTTTCAATGCTTGATGGCAATCCTCATCTCCTCGGCAAAGTCGGTCGCACTGTCTCAGAGTAGCACTTTTTGTTTTTAAATTCGCTAGAATATGTCTTAAGCAGTGTCGCACCTGCATATGCATAAAAATATGTGATACATGTATATTACATAATGACTATGAGATCAATTACACGGAAAATTGTACATTTATGTGTGGAAGAACAGAATGTAGAGCAAGAACCAAACCAATCTCACGATCACACATTATCGTGTATTTAGACATATTGTCTTCTGTAATCCTCGCATCGTTTCTTAGCAAATTTTAAAACCAAGCCCAACTTTCTGAAGTCTCTGATTGAACAATCCCATAAGCTAAAGGGTACACACCATTATTTGGATCGAGTCCGACCGCAACAAGGACCTATTTCAATACATTTAAAGTTACATAAAAAATTTATACACCAAAATAAACCACTAAGAACGTTTAATACCAACCTAGCCAGGCAACGACTCTTTCGTGTGCGTCCCATCGATGCAAATTATTGGCCTACAAACCTCCCACCCTACTTTGCACGGGAGCAAACACACATATATGCTTCTAAAAGTAACATTCCCATCATCCGCTTCACAGACTTCCATTTGAACGGTGGATTTCGGATTACTTCGTTTGAGCTGAAGAATATATCTTCTTATCCTATCAAAGTTATCCGTCACCTTGTCTTGAATTTCACTCAACGCAAACTGCTTGGCCCGAAATAGCTTGTGTCTTGAAATCTCTATGGTGAGATCATGGAAAACTGTCTTTGCAAAATCTGAAACAGAAAGTGTGAGATCTTTTATAAAACACTCATTGTACCTATTGTGCTCCATTGTGCTCTGAATTGTATCCTTTGACTCTCAACCCATAGCCATTCTTTTTCTTGGTCACGTTTACATACAAATGACACTCTTTTGTACGATATCTCTTGCATCTGATTCGTAATCGATCAATCTCGCTCTTTTTTATCCAGAATTCTTTTCCATGTAAGATGCAAAAGGTCATAAGAGCTTCTTTGACATGCTCTTTGTTTCTCAATGTTAACCCTGTCCTATTCTCACAAAACAAAACATTTATAAACAACATATAGATCACAAGTAACTTAAAAATAATAAATATACAATAATTGTGCACCTGAGTTTTTGAGGTGACTTCCAACCCAAAGTATTGTTGTACAATTGATAGCTTTAATCTTGATTGTCATCTGATGAAATCACAACGTCTTCGGTATCCACACATTCATCAAGGACCTCTGAATCAAACATACTAACAAAGTCATCTATAGCTTGCTCTAACTCATTGTACCCATCCTCATCATCGAAATTTGAACTTTTGCTATCTTCACATCCTCCATCAGATAGCTCATGTTTTGTATGATCTTCAAACATATCGTCACCTGTCCTATTTGAGTTGGATACAAAAGCTTTATTTTTTACCGTTGATTCCGATGTTGCTCCAATGCGTGACTCTGCTATAAAAATCATGCCATTTGACTATAACATTATAACATAAAATACACAATAACAAATATTTGACTATAGTAACGCAAACAACGAAACATACCCATTTAAGAGTGGCAGCTCGAACAATACTAATCACAACTCCGTGATAATGATGGATAATCTTATCACTTGAAGTAATGCTGAAACAAAACATACATATAAAGGAATGTGTTTAAATAAAACATGTGTTTAAAATATGAGCATGTGATTTAAGTAAGAAAATAAAAGTAATCTATGCGAAGATTCAATCTACGGCAGCAACAAAAGTAATCTACACAGTTATGGAGGAGAATCATATCCTAAAATAATCAAGTTTCTCTGTTAGTGTTGAGCCCTCGAGGTACTTAGCAGTCAAACTAAAAATTGGATGTTTCTAATCGTTGTAATAAAATTGCGGTTCTTGTAATTATTTTAAGTGATTGTTATAGGGGCATGTCATAAACGATCTCTGCAAAGATTCTTATTTCTTGCTTACTTCTATTATAAATTGAATAACAGTGAGCACCTCGAGCATTGTGCTGAGAATTCGATAGGCTTCAACGAGATAGCGAACTTCATATGAAAACCATATTAATAGGAAAATGCAGACCTGCTAAGCTTGCTTTAAAACGGAAAAAATAGATTAATTAGATCTTCATCAGATCCTTCAATAAGACAGGATGCAAACTCCAACCGCAGACAATTTTCTGAAAAATAGAAGGTTAGCTATGAAATGGTACAATATCAAAACATTCTGCTCATAAATACTTTATTTCCACAACTAATAATGAAACACAGACACGTAAAATGCACTTGATGAAGGAAAGAGCATATCATTGCATAAATAATCACCTAGTTGATTCGTTCCTAATAATCACGTTACTTCACTGTTATTCTGAATATTGAATTCATCTCTAATTTATAAAGCTTCCTTTGTTCATTTTCGGACAAATAAAGCTAAAAAGTATGAGCTTGTGCAAGAATAATCAAAATTTTAGTTTACAATTCATCTCTACACTTTCCATAATATCTAAATGGAGATCCAAGTAGTTCTCCGTTAAACTCATCAACAATTAGTCTCATTCCAAGATTAAACTATTTGGATAGTTTTTACACGGTATGTAAATAGTCTCATTACAAGATTAAACTAATTAACAATGAATCTTTTATTAAACTCATCAACAATGAGCCCCTGTAAATAGTCTCATTGCAAGATATCAACAAGTTTAATAAAAGATTATTTACAAGGCTTCACCTGATATGGGGCTTAATAAAAAATTGTGGGAAAATGTAGGGTTTCACCTTATATGAGGAGAGTTGTGAGAAGCTTAACCTATGAGGAAGTAAATGCTCATACGTCAACAATCCTTAATGAAAAACCCAGACTCCTCCGCTAAAGAAGACGAAGAAGATGAAACCCAGTAAAGTTCGGCTCTTCAAGCTCTTCTCCTTCGTCGACGCTTACGATTACTTTCTCACGGTAAAAACTAATTTAACAAGGACTTTCCTAACTAAAACTAATGGAACCCTAACTTTTAGTTTAACAGAATATCATTTATTTATTTGGGGGCTATGGGTAAACGGTTTACAAACTTGGAGTGCTTCGTACGCAATTTTCAAACTATGGGGCATGGATTTTACACCATTTTAAAGTTAGAGGGCCACTCGTGTAATTTACTCATTGTAATTTATATAAAATACTAATACAAACATATATATAAAATATTACAAACATGATGACATCATAATTATTAGAAGTATATTAAATTAATTATTTTGTATGTCACAACTTATTTTAATAGGATTGACTGAAACGTGATTATATAGTGATGAACATATTTGGATTGAACACGTGTGCAAACAACCTAGATAGATTAAGTAGAACCCGATAATTAAAGCAAAGAGAAACAATGACACAAGAAATTTAACGTGGAAACCCGGAATGAGAAAACCACGTGACTGGCGAAAACGGTCAAATTCAGTATCACTTGAGAAGATTAAACACACACACGAAGAGGAAAACTTGGAATACAAGAGTATTGAAATACATAACAATGAACCCTAAGACTCCTTTATATAGATGAAGATATTGAGATAATTAATGTAACTAACAAATATTCATAATATTTTATCATATCTCCATATATGATTATCCATGATCAAATAATATATATACGTCCATATATATTGATTTGATATGATCTTATTTCCTTCAATATCTCCTTCCATATCTGTTGATATCTTAGACCAGTGAGCCTCACCATATCTCAGTTCGGTCATCAACCGATTGCATACATCTCATATCTTCAGATTTCACGTGCTTCGGTCCCTTTGTCACCTTCGGTATTGCGTACTTCTGTCCTCACTCAATAAGTATCAATACCGACCATCTCATCTTCCGTGTGTCCCCCAATCGACCAAATTGTCAATCATCATCCAAGTGTGATCGATCGATAACAATACCGATCTCCACACTTAACAATCTCCCACTAGGAGATCGATTATGCATCTTCTCTTGATAGTGTCCACTCAACAACTCACTTGGTGAGACCAAATAGAGCTACGCACAGCTCTAACTTTACCATAGTGACTCCATTCTTCAGCATATCTGCCGAATTTTTAGTGCCTTTAATCTTCATCAATTGAAGCGTCTTTCTCTTGAACAGATCCTTAATATAGTGATATTTCAACTCAAGGTGCTTTGTCCTCGCATGAAATACCGGGTTCTTCACCAAACATATGACACTCTGATTGTCGCTGTACAAAGTCAGCAGATCGGTCCATTACCGATCTCCATCAGGAAAATTCTGTAGCCACACCTGTTAGTTTATATCATTATGTGATTTATATAATATTATATATTAAGGTTTATTTCATGTTGATGGACCATGAAACTTATGTTATAAAGACCAAGATATGGTCTCTTCGTCTACCTTTCTTATGTACAAGTTCTATCCATTAAGAACTTGTCTCACTATTATAAATATGGACTTGTAGTGCACACATCAACTATTGATACATATATATGTTGTTACATAAATTGTATTAAGTTGTGTGACCTTTGGCTTTCCAATTATTAAATGGAATAATGAGCCATGAATTGTCATGAATTGTGTGACTTTTGGTTTATTTCTAATCCCTATAAATAGATGACATTTGGGTGGAAATAAACATATTATTGTCTTGTTAATTTCTCCCAATAGTGAGCTCTATAAAGAATTAGGAGAGGAAAATTCATACGGAAACTCTACGAGATGTCTCAAGGTAAATAACGGGATGTAGAGATAACATAATTCTAAGGTCATTGACCTTAAAGGTTTGATGAAGTTTTACAACACCATCTCCTTTCATGCTTTCGAAATAGCAATATACTCTACCTTAGTTGAGGAAAGTGAGGCACACTTTTGCAACTTCGACTTCCAACTAACATATGTACCGCCAACAGTGAATAGATACCCTGATGTACTCTTCCAATCATCCAGATCTCCTCCAAGGTCGGCGTCCACGTACCCTATCAATTCAATCGGTCCCCTTCTAAAACATAGCTCTCACCTTCATGTCCCTTTGAGGTATCGTAGCAACCATAGCACTGCTTCCCAATGCTTTTTCCCAGAGTTGGACATGAACCTGCTCACGACTCCCACTCCATTAGCAATATCAGTGTTAAGGTGTGGAGATCAAATATCGATCGGACACACTTAGAAGATGTTCGGTATTGGTACCAATCGGTCCAGGACCGAAGTACGCAATGACGAAGGATCTGTGACGAAGGACCGAAGTGTCGAAATCGGATGACGATCGGCTACGCTTGGATGATTGTTGACCCGATGTGTCGATCGGGCACACTTAGAAGATGTTCGGTATTGGTACCGATCAGTCACGCTTGGACTAAAGTACGCAATACCGAAGGAGACAAATGGATCGGCCCAAATGTATGAGATGGAGGCAATCGATCCAGGACCGAACTAAGACATGGTGGGACCACATGGTCCAAGATGGGCGTCAGTTATGGAAGGATATATTAAATGAATGATCATATCAAATCAATATATATAAACGCATATATATGATCAAATATTAGGAAATATTTGCTTAGTTGCCTTAATTATCTCCAACATCTCCACTATATAAAGATGATTGAAGTTCATTGTTTTGTAGGACTTCGGTCCATCATCTCTTGTTGTCTACGACTTTGAGAGAACTCTTGTGTGGGTGTGTTGTATTCTTCTTCCGATAGTGGATTTAACTGTTCCGCTGGTCACATGGTTATTCACTAGCCTTGGGTTTTCCACGTTAAACTTTCTTGTGTCGTTTTTGTTCTTGTTTTTCAACACTATTATTATTCTTAGGTTCCTCTAATCCATCGATATTATTTGCACACGTGTTTAATCCCCAATAATCAAGTCTCGTACAGACCATTGCATACATCAAACTACCGACCGCTGAGTAGTAGGACACATTCTTCATCTCTTCGGCCTCCTGGTCGGTCATCGGCGCCTGCTCCTTCGAGAGTTTCATGTGTGCTCCCAAAGATGTTTTAGTCACTCTCAAGTCTCCCACTTGATACCGATCAATCACTTTTTCAATATAATTTTCCTGAGACAAGGTAAGTGTAACCTTCTGCAGATCTCTCGAGATTCTCATTCCCAGAATTTGCTTGACCGGTCCGAGGTCCTTCATCTCGAATGCTTCGGAAAACTTCCGCTTGACTTGTTTTATCTCCTCCATGTCACCCCCTACGATATACATGTCATCGATATACAATAGAAGGATTACGTATGTACTTTTGCCCCCTCGGAGATAACAACAATTGTCTGTCTCACATCTTTTGAATCCCCGTTCGGTCATTAGGGAGTCAAACTTCAAATACCATTGCCGAGGAGCTTGTTTCAATCCATGCAAACTCTTTATCAATTGCAGACTAGATTTTCTTTACCATGCGCCTTGAATCCCTCGGGTTGTGCCATATAAATCTCTTCCTCCAAATCAACATGAAGGAAAGCCGCCTTCACATCAATTTGTTCAAGATGGAGATTTTCCGCAACCACTATACTCAAAATCACAATGATCGTCGTCATCTTAACGACTGGTGAGAATACCTCAAAATAGTCAATTTCTTTCTTCTGTAAGAATCCTTTAACCACTAGTATCGCATTGTAACGTTTGGACCCATCTGCCTCTTGCTTTACTCTAAAGACTCATCTGTTGAGTAAGGCCCGATGTTCTGTCGGTAATGCTGTCAAGATCCAAGTCTTGTTCTTTGATAATGACGTCATTTCGTCCTCCATAGTAAGCTCCCACTTTTCATACTCACCAGACTCAACAGCCTCTCGAAAATTTTCTGGCTCACCATCGTCAATGAACAATGTATGATACATGTTGTATTTTAATTCTATTAGTTTTATATCCTGAAAGCGATAAAAATGACACAAGAATTTAAAGTGTTATCCGATCACGTTGTCTTAGATAAGACACGATCGTTTCGGCAATCCACTGTTCAACTCCCTGCAATATTTTATTTACTACTTTAGTTGAAATCTTCACACATAGAACAACACCACAACTATGCACAAAATACAAATAATGTACATGAATTAAACTAGTAAGTGTAGGGATAGAAATTTCTACCCCTTGTAGCGTTTTCAGACAGCGGCCTGAACCCTGAGTTTTTTAATCACAAAGAACTCAGTTGAGCAACCTGCAACTCAGAAAATTGTTGTTAGTAACACAAACAGTTAAGAACAATATGGTTCACAACCTTAGAAGTCGAAAGAATCTGTAAAGATGATTCTTATCGCATAAGCTCAATGTATTGTTATAGATCTACTTAGTGTTCAAGCCGTTAGTACAGATCTTGTCCAAAGGATTTCCAGAAACTTATATCTATACAGATCTGGTTTGAAAACACTTATATAGAATCAAGTCTTTGAGAAATTCAAGAAGTTTCTCAAAGCTGTAGGCAAAACAGTAAGTAATCTTTAGATAAGCACTTAGAGCCAAAGGTTAGGCTAAAAGTGGACAGTTCAAGCAGTAATCGTAAGAACGCAGAAAGTAAACTGAAGGACTTTCAGCCAGAGTTTTCCAGTTTCTCAGATCTATGAAGATCTTCTTGAAACTCAAACTATTAGGCCAAGTCTATTGAGATATCTAAGGATATGCTCAAGAACACGGAATCACAGTATTAACCACATAATAAGAGTGTTCTTCTTAGCACAGCTTTCCAGTTTCTCAAATCGATAACGATTTTCTTGAGACTCAAACTATTAGCCAATATCTTGAGATATCCAAGGATATTCTCAAGAACACAAGGATATCTAAATGCAGTAACAAGAAACGATGCTAAAGAAACGTTTTCAAAGCAGTAACAAAGCGTAAGTAGTTTTGAAAGCTTAAGGCGTAAAGTAACCGCGCAGAGCAAAGAAAGAACACAACACAAAGTAAAAGCGCATAGAGAATATCTAAAGCCAAGAAAGTAAAAAATGAAACGACATGGGTCGATTTGCAAAGAGAGAGTCGTATTTATAGGCTGGGCTAACCGTGTTACTGTTACACGAGGTCCAAGTCTAAGTTCACACATGGCCCAATAGTTACAAGTCCAATTCGGAGAAGATAGCAGGCTCAGCCCAATTAGTATACTCAGGGCCCAATATGTACGAACGAGAATCACAAAAATTACTGATATTACCGATCTCTATCTCTTGAGATAACAATATATTGCAGAAGTGTACCGATCGGGTGATCTCATCTCTCTGGTCGACAGCTTCAACACAGAAGTGACTTGTTCGACATTGTCATATGTCTCTTGGTCTGCATTCTGATGATCGGTATCAGACCGATCAGACTGAGATTCTGACTCCTCGTCAGAAGTGATACCGATAGGCTCCTCCAATCAGTCCAGGGGTCCACTGCTCCCACTTGATGGTATCACCACTATCACCTCGGTAGACTTCTCCTTAGTCTTTGCGATAATATCATTGTAAAGTTGATCTTCGTTGAAGGTCGCGTCGACCGATCTAATTATTTTCCTCCATTCGGTCCAGAATCGATAACCAAAATCATTAACTCCATAAACAACAAAAACAGTCTTTACAGCTTTAGCATCAAGTTTATCCCTCTTTTCAGGGTCTATGTGGACATATGCAATGCAACCGAACACTTTGAGATGATCCAGCTTCACCTCATTCCCAGTCTACTTCTCCTCGGGCAACTCAAAATCCAGTGGTACCGATGGACTCCGATTGATCAGGTATGCTGATGTACTCACAACATCCGCCTAGAAGATCTTTGGTAGAACAGCGTGCAATCTTATAGATTGGGCACGCTAATTAAACGTTCGTTCGTTCGTTCAGCAACTCCATTCTGTCTCGGCTTGTTCGGGACCGATCGCTCCAACTTAATACCGTTCGTCAAACAGTAGTCTCTGAACTCCTCCCCGTCATACTCACCTCCATTGTCTCATATCAGATACTTCAACTTGGTTCCAGCCTCGAGCTCAACCTCTTGAATGTCTGGAACACATCAGATTTCTTCCTTAGAAAATAGACCAATACCTTACGGGTAGAGTCGTCAATGAAGGTGACGTAGTACTTCGAGCCTCCAATGGACTCGACTGGTGCTATACCACATACATCTGTATGCACGAGTTCCAGCTTGCTTACTTTCCGATCCCACTTCACCTTCGTAAATGTTACTCTCCTCTGCTTGTCAAGCACACAATACTCACAGAATCCGATCTCTTTGTCCTCAAAGATGGGAAATAAGCCTTTCCCGGTCGTGATCTTCATGCCCTTCTCACTCATGTGGCCAAGGCGATCGTGCTACATCTTCATCAACCTCCTTCGGTCCCCAAGTGACCGATCGGTCTCCAGTGTAGTGAGAGTCGATCGGTCCCCATCTGTCCCGATCAGTTTCTCCACGTACAAAGTTCCCGACTTGATTCCTTTAGCAATGATCAAAGCTCCTTTGGTCACTTTCCACCGACCGCTCCCGAAAGACGTTCGGTACCACTTGGAAACCAAATGTCTTACCGATATCAAGTTCTTACTTAGTCCGGGTATATACATCACATCCTCCAAGGTCCAACAATAATCATTTGAGGATCGGATCAGTATATCACCCCAACCATTGATCTCCAGGAACATCTCATCGGCAAGGTAAACCTTTCCGAAATTCTCTACTCTGAAATACTTAAACAACTTTTGATTAAAACAATAGTGAAAAGATGCACCTGAGTCAACCACTCATGACTTCACAGGACTCTTAAGACAGAGTATAAGTGCATCGTCATATTCAGCCGCTACCGATGCTGAATTCTCCTCTTTCGGTTCCTTGCATTCCCTGCGGATGTGTCTCTTCTTCCCGCAATTACAGTAATCGAACCCCCCAGATTCTTCGATTTTCCCCGATTCCTTGATCGGGTCTTGCTCTCGCCATTCTGCCCTCGGTTATTCTTCCAACCCCTGGAAGAATCTGCCATCAATGCATTACTTTTGTTATCCCCCTTATGCTTTCGTCTCAATTCTTCACTGATGAGTCGAGCCCGCACATCATCAAAATTGAGCTTCCCCAGTTGACTACTGATGATATCAATCGTCGTCGACCTGCTTTCGGGCATGGTACCAAGAACGGCAATGGCCTACGTGTCATCATCCATGACATATCCAGCCAACGACAACTGGTCGGTAAGGTTGTAGAAATCATTTAGATGTTATGCAACGGAGGCACCCTCTCCCATCATCATGGTATATAACTACCATGTCAAGAGCACATGATTTGTCGATGAAGGCCGCTCGTACATATCGGACATCGCCTTCATCACACCGTACGTGTTCGTATGTTTGTTGTAGTTGAACGCCACCTTCTTCGACAACGTTAGTTGAACGATCGCCAACGCTTTGCGATCCAATTTCTGCCAATCCGCATCCTCCATCTTTGACGGCTTCTTTTCTTCCAATGCTTCCTCTAAATCATTCCGATAAAGGGTATTGTGGATTTGCATTTTCCAGTAGGCAAAATCAGATCCATCAAACATCCTAAGGCTTCCCTTATCGTCACTCATCGCCGATTGCACCACTACCACCCCACAGCCACCACCAATTGTTTGGATTGAACACGTATGCGAACAACCTCGATAGATTAAGTAGAACCCGAGAATTAAATCAAAGAGAAAACAACGACACAAGAAATTTAATTTAGAAACCCCGGAATGGGAAAACCACGTGGCCGGCGGAAACGGTCAAATTCACTATCATTTGAGAATATTATAACACACACACACGAAGAGGAAAACTCGAAATACAAGAGTATTGAAGTAGATGACAATGAACCCTAAGACCCGTTTATATAGAGGAGATGGTTAGATAATTAATGTAACTAACAAATATTCCTAATATTTGATCATATCTCCATATATGATTATCCATGATCAAATCATATATATACATCCATATATACTGATTTGATATGATGTTGTTTCCTTCAATATATCTTTCCATAACTGCCGATATCTTAGACTAGTGGGTCCCACTATATCTTAGTTCGGTCATCAACTAATTGCCTCCATCTCATATCTTCGGATTTCACGTGTTTAGGTTCTCGACCAATTGCTCCGGTCCCTTTGTCACCTTCCATATCACGCACTTCGGTCCTCGACTGATTGGTACCAATACCGACCATCATGTCTTCCATGTGTGCCACAATCAACCACATTGTCGATCATCATCTAAGTGTGACCGATCGATAATACTTCCGATCTCCACACTTAACAGAACAAACTAAAATTTTGCTTTTTTTTGTATGTATTACAAAAATTACGATTTAAGGATTTTAGTGTAATTTTAAATATTATAAATAGAAATTAATATTATAAAGAGCAAACAAACTCCACAATATTATAAATATCAATTAATTAAATTAATAAAATAACAAATAAAATCCATGCCATCCACAATATTATTAATTCAATTAGGGACAAGTTAATAAAGGATATTAAATCTCACATTGACTATTGTTGTATGAAGAATAATCAAGTCACATTACTTTTCATTCAATTGATTGAAGAAATAATAAGACAATCTTATAATCAAATCATTGTAATCGGTAATCAAAATCATTCATTAAAACTTTTATTTTTATATCAGAGTTGGCATAAAAAACAAATTGATTCTAATCATATGAATGGTCATGCAGTATACAAAAAATCAATCGTAACATAAATAACTTCATTACGAGTCCACGACTTATAAGAGAGTGTTGAAATAAAAGGTAAATGAGAAAATATTAACATAGAAAAAATACTCTTAAAATGACATTAAATGGGTCATTTTATTATGAGTGATGTTTGTCATTTGTCATCAAACTTTTAAATAATGTAAATGTAATTTCACAAAGTTTGTAAATTACATAAAAATCTCACAAAATTAATATAATGCGTGTCGTTGACCCTCAACTTTTAAAGATGTAAATTATGTACTCTCAAAATTTAAGAATTGTGTGGTTGAACCATGAAGTTTCAAAACTATTTATATTTGATGCTCTCGTTAATATTTTAATTATAGCTATAATTTCTATTTGATCAATCAACCTTGAAAATATGTAATAATACATAAATCATTAAAACCACTCATATAGAAAAAGATGAAAACATCTATTATTCACTCGATGGTCATTCTTAAACGATTTAAATATACAATTTACAAACTTTAGCAATCAGAATTACACTATTTTAAAATGGAGGCCACTTTAGAAATTTTCTCAATTTATTATCTAAACCACACTATGAAACTTCATCGCTCAATTGCTCATGTTCATTTATTTTTGCATAATTGTTGAAGATGATCATGAAGTTATATTTAATAATTACATTAAATTGAAACGAATGCATATATTAGCAATAAAATTAAAATACATTATATTTTAAACGGTTGTTCGTACAACAGTCCTTTAAAAGATACCAACAAATTAAATCAACAATTACAATAAAAACAACAGTTTAGAATATATTTAAGAAGTTTGTCGAGATGCAGAACCCACAGCTGAAGCAACAACGATAATAACAGCTAAAGCCCCATGAGCAAAGCAAAAGTAACCTCCGTTAGCCAGAAGGTTACGGTGTGAGAACCCACAAGAAGATCTCCGGTGATTGTTGGACAACGCGCCGATAAGCAGTAGCAAAACTCCGATGATAAATACAAGCCTGAAATAACCCACAATTCTAAAAAGAGAAAGAGCGAACGAGTGAGGTGACAGTGGAGTTTTTACCATGTCAAACCAGTGAGAATCTTGATAGAAGTATTAATCAACGATCTGCAACAGTTACTGAAGCTAGCGACCAAATGAGCAACCCCGAGAAGGATGAACGCAGCTGTTCCAAGAACAAATGCCTCGTGGCTTGGCTTGTTGCAGTCAATTATCCAAACCTTCAAATGGGGAGCCTGAAATGGAACAAATTATTCACACACAATCTTTGTATGTAAATCTGTTTCATAACTTACTCTTCTTTGAGCTTCTTCAGCCTTGAGGCCGAGGATTCCAGCAGAGACATCAA
>RWGZ01001169.1:129823-254044 GCA_009725065.1 Utricularia reniformis | reverse complement strand
AGTTATCAGGCCTCACCCATTATGGGATACCCGGTCCTAGAGTTCTCATCAAGGCTAAAAGACATCCATCTCCTCGTTGTCCCACGAGGACATCATAGTCCAGGGTACCGGATTTTTCTATGCGGAAGTGAAAAATTTACGTCAATCTAAGAATTGTAACTTGAACCAGACGCTACTTCCGTATAGGCAGTGAGGTCCATGGAAAGACAGCTGCCTCCTCCATGACTTGAAAAGAGTCACCAGTTATGTGAGTAAAATCATTTAACGAGATGATATATTTATGTGTGGTTAAGAGTGAAATATTTACGCCAGTCAAAGGATTGTACCCTGAAACTGGTGCTTCTTCCACCCCTATGGCGTTATCTCACTCATCGATCATCACGGGCTAGCGGGACATATCGATCTAAATAAGTAGTGTTGGATGCTTGTTGAAGTCAAACACCGGGATTTCAGGAAGACTTTATATGTCTATTTATGTTGAGATATTTTCATGAACGATCGAATTGACCTAGTAAAGGTTGTAGGACATCGGTTTCTGTTATTTGCGATCGAGAATTCTAATTTATTACCGAAATTGGAGAATAATCTTCCTATGGCATGAATTATATTATCTAAGATATTATCACATGGCTCAATTATTGGCCTGTGAATAACCATGAAGTCTTGCATATGGATTTCACTCAAAATCAAGATCAAAGTTATCAAATATTTGCCATATGGCACGGATTCAGCTAAATTCTATTTTAACTGGGAATCTTATTCATATCCGAAGCTATCGTAACAAGGGATTTCTTGTTAATTGTTGATCGGAAAGTCCGCCTTTCTTATCGAGAAAATCACATGTTTTTTTAAAGACAAGTTTTTAAGGGAAAGTTACAGATTATTCAAAGTCATATTCTATTTGGAAAATAGAAAACCTGCAGTAGTGTTTTTCAAGGATGATAAATTAAAAAAGAGAGAGGTTACAAAAAAATGAAATTCTCCCTACTTCTTCTTCTTCTTTAAGCTCGAACTCTCATTGGTTCCACTAAGGCGTTCCTTATAATGATCTTTGGGGGATGAAGACTATCAAGATCTTCTATAATGGCCTATATATCTACGTTGGCCGGTCTATTCGTATCATAATTTGCCATCACGCTCCATGGCTTCCCTCACACTCGCAACAACATAGATAGGAGGGTTTTGTTCGGTCATCACATGGTCATCCTTGAATATATCATCCAGGAGAGGACCCATCGGTTCGGGGAACATACATGTGGAAGCAAAACTACTTCCTTTTCGATTTCCACTAAGAAACATTGTCGATGTAAATCTTCATTTTAATTGAATTGGAGAGCCTCGAATGGATCATGGGAGCAATCTAGATTCTCAGTCGCGAGATCCACTTTGAATTTTCTCGAAAGAATGGAGGGGTCTAGTCTCTCTCTCTCATCTGGCGTCAAAGCCACACCTAGGATCTTTTGGGTTTGAGCGCAACCCTTGAAGAAGTATTGAAGATACAATTTTGCGCTTACCTAAAGATACCAAGTATCGGAAGGTGGAGGAATGCACCGTGTACTCCCATATTAATTTTTGGAAGCACTCGTTTAATTGCCCCGTCAACCTGGATGCTCGACCCCTAAGACAGTTAACGGTTGCTTATAGGGAGCTAGTTTCTATCTTCAGCACAGCGTTCTCCTCTCGCTCTTTCTCGATCGCATTTATATTTTCGGCATCTTCATCCTTGGCATTCTTCATTTTGGCCTTGATCTCGACTCGGTTTCCTTCTAGCTTGTCCTTTGCATATTTAAGGTTTTCTTTTAAAGTGCTTACAGACTTTTTGATAGCATGCCTTTTTCTGACAAATAGGGCTTTAGTTTCTGTTAGTTCACTTCTGTGAGCCAGGGTCAACGCACCTATTGCCCGGTTATGCTCCCCTTCAACACTTCCATATCTTGCGCATCTTCCCCTACTGTTTTGCATTAACTTCTCAGTAGACATCTTAGTCTGCTCCCCACAAAGTTCCGCGTGGTTGAGTTCAGAGTTCCTCAAAATACAATATTATCCAACTGCGGATGCGACACCTAACTCCACGCACGTTTTCCCATCCAAAAGAGAAATAAAATTTATTAATATATATGCGTTGAGAATACAAAAATCTGTAAGTAAATATAATAAGAGTCGTTACAAACCTATCCCGCATACGACGTATCACCGCAGCTTGACCCATCGACCGACTGAAATTAGTGAACACCGTGTGGTCATCACGATCATGCGGTGGCAGACTTGGATGCCGATGAAAGTAGTCAAGGGTCGGCCGATTAGAGACCCGATCAAATTTAGGGATCTTAACATCAACTCCTTCAACATTATCAAGCCGGCTTGACAACCCATCTCGAGCAAATCCTTCACGATGAGTTTCGAGATATCTCTTATTCTTAAGACGTTGAGGAAAATGACATCTAACCCACTTGTCATAGTAGGATTCGACACGTCCAGAGACTGGTTCTCCACAAGATGCTTTACCTTGTATATTCCACATGACGCTTTCTCCTGGTTCTCCACAGGACGAACCTCTTGAGACACCTCTTCCACCGCCAAATCTATTGGGGGCCCACACTTATTTCTCCCTCCTCTTCATCCTCAACAACGTCAATTTACCCATACGCAAAGTCGTACATCTCCCCCTCAGGGCAGGATACATAGGATCGAACTGGAGTTTCCGAGCCACGGGGGTCAGATCTTCAATATTCTCTGGAACCTCATGGACCGGTGTGTTTTCCACTTGTTCAGTATACTCCTCTGTCAAACGAACGCGTTAAGAAGTCTGGGGCTTAATCACGTCTGTTGGTGGCCCTCGACCGGTGAACTTAGCGCCAATTCCACAATATAATGTCTTCAGTCTTTGAGACTAGTGCATTGAGTGATATCAACCTGACGGCTATCCACGATGGATCTTCAGCTGGAGCAATTATTATCTGCAAGAACAAACAAGTTATTTAAGTAATATGGAAAGATAGTCTTAAATCAAATCTACATCTAAACGAAAGGATTATTTTCCTATCGAAGAAAGGCTTATCGAGATGATTAAAGTAGGAGGCTACTAGAGGATACCCAATAATTCCCTGGTAAAGTGAGGATGGACTGGAAGAAGCCCAAATGCGACCATAATCGAGGGATAAAACAGGGTCTTTGGAGTCTAGTCGACAACATCCGACCCAATACACGTAAGGAACATCTTACTTAAGGATTTCGGGGGAACCTCCCACGGAATGGCAAGATAAGACTCTGGTACAAAGGATTGACCCTCATCAGGATTTGTCATGGAAAACCAAGGGCTGATAAATCGATGGTGGCTGACTCGTGACAAAGAAGAAGTGCTTCTTCTAGTCATGATTCGAGTTCAGGGTTGCAAATGGGAAATGACTCCTTTGGTTAATTAAACCAAAAAAATACGCAACCATGGTACCCATCATTAGTAGTTGTACTAACTTGGAAGATCTAGATAAAGCGGATTATAGTCGGAGGGATACAACCGGTTTCGATTAAAATATTGAAGGAAATCACATGGGAGATGGAGTTCGGATTTATTTGGAACATATGTACCTTTAGTTAACTTAGGAGCTTTATGATTAAATGATAAAGCGTGAAGCAGAGTCACATTCAAGGTATTCAACATTGATAGTATGAGATTCCGATCGATGGACACAAAATCCGATCGGAAAGTCGAGGCTGGTATAAGATGCAGTCAGTAGGAAATCGATATTCCTCCACAACCGATTTCCAATTCCGGACATTCATACTATATTGTAGGTCAAAGGATGTAGGAGCTTTAACTGCCGGGTTCTGAGGACCAAGAGTATTTTCTAGGTGGCTGATTAAATTCAAATTACTGGGCAGTGAAGTCGATAGACTCGAATTAGAACTCCTCGAATTAGATGAGGAATTAGATAATGACGCGGAGAAATTCGAGGATCGGGCGGAGTCGGAAGATATCGTTTCATGCATCATCTTATATAAATATAAGCTAAGGTGAAATATGATGCCGTACTCTATCAAATAGAGTACAGTGCCATACAATTTCTTATTATCAATCCAAATGCATTTGTACAATTATGAGTCAAAAATACTACACAAATCTTAAAACTTAAAACACTTCAATATACGTAAAACAAAACATCTATACATGTACGCATACTTCTAATCATGGATATTACAAACTTCAAACCATTTTCTAGACTTCAAAACATTACAGTTTACTAAACAACATAACAGTTGAAAACTACGACAGAACAAAACACCAAAACCAAAGCTACACATAACTCTTTGCTCTTTCTTGAATTGTGGCAAACTAATCGACATATTTAAATCTTCTTGTCATCTTTACTTGGTTAGGGATGAGTGTTCATGAGACTATACCAAGAGAAAATACAGAAACAACAAACATATAGCAGCAAAACAATCAATGCATCAACATAAGAAATATAAACACGTATAGATTGCATTTTTGTGTATCTTTCATTGCCGCCATGGAGAGTCGGTAAGCCGTCTCAACCTTTGGATTCAGCAACACCAAGGATAAAAAATAATAAGAAGCAATACTCAATAATTGATCAAAAGGAGACCCCCAACATCACAACACATTAATAGGCAAACATACCTGCTTCGGATCCCCTTAATCATAATTTTGGCCATGTCCACTTTTATGTTTCCACAAGTTAGCTTGGTTTGTGGCTAATTCCATTGTATAACCATGTTTACAGGAGTGTAGGTCCACCCCTCCTCGAAGTTTCACAAAAAAAGACAAATTTAACATAAAATTCACTTCCTGATTTTTAGGTGATGTTCATCAATACAAAACGCCAGACTTGATTTGAGGGCTGAAATGAACATTACATTTAATGTACAAATACTTATTTGAAAGCCGATTTAATAAGCTAAAAAATATTAAGCGAACGTAACTTCATCAGAGCACTCAAACGTTTTGTAAAAATCTATTTACAGAAGATATGTAAATAGAGGAACAGTTTTGCGAGGGTTTAGAAAACATTTCATAACATTATAACCTATGTTCTCTACTTCTAAACTTTACATATATAGAAACAAGACTCAACAAGGAAATAAACCATGAAAGTATCATCACATCTTATTTTTTAAAGATCAAAATTATTGCAATTATTGATTATGTGTGTTTTATCTTATTTACCTTGTTAAATATATGTGTTTTCTCTTGTCCTTACACATCATGTTAAACGGATTGGAATTTTTGCAGAATCTAATGGTGTCGTGTGGAATTGTACAAAAAGTCGCGAAACAGAATACTTAGTTATTTTTACCGATTTTGTCTGGTTGATTTGTCAAGCGAAGATGTCTCGCGTGCTTTTGTTATTAGTCGCGTCTTTTCGTTCAAAATGTCCCTAGTATCACTGTTCGTCAAGGGTAGTCGCATTTTTTGTCAAAAAGAAATGACAGGTTTTTATATCAACGCGAAATGGCACTGTTACGTGAGAAAGAGAATGGTATTCATAGAGATGGACCCTCGAGTCAAAAAGTCGTGAAATATTCGCATAATCTCAAAATGTGGCGTTTTTAGTGTCAGAACGACCTCGTCAATGAGTAGATTTTATCCTTACTCATGGTTTTCTTAAGAAAGTTTCCTAGCCATAATTGGATTTTGAGACGAGCCAACTGTAATGTGGTTTACGACTCAGAATCTGAATCTGCAAATCAGGGGACTATCGATATTACCCGAGGATATTTACGGTATTATGATACTTCATGGCACGTTTAGTGTGGTTTATTGGTATTTTTAGTTTTTAGTTATTTTTTTGGAGTAACGTAGTTTCAAGGGAACTGTCGTAATTAGGTCATCTCGGGCACACATATATGAGTTCTAATGACGTTTTAGGCAATTATAGATGGTTTCGGCCCGAAATGATGCTAAGGGTATTTTCGTAATTTTGCAACCAGAGGGCGCATCGGTGAGTTGCTATGATATTTTGGGCTATTTTGGAAGTACGGGGAGTTGAAGAACTGATCAACGGTATTCTCTTGTATTTTCCGGTATTTTCTCGTCAGCACACGTGATCAATGCTCGACTGAGATGCGTAGTGGAAATTTCGAGACCTTATGTAACGACCCTAAATTCGGCCTAGCCGAATTGAGAAAAACATTTTAGTAATTAATCAAAGTTTACAAAACATAGTTCAAAATAAACAAAATATTGTCAAATTTAACAACGAGAATATGAAGCAGTTCCGAAAGACCGGACTTTGACACCGGACAACTGTCGACCTTCTATCCATGCCTCTCCTCACATCCCGCTCTCGTTACCTACAAATTTTGTAAAGCGGTCACAATGTATTAAAAGAAACTTCATACTCTCTCTACTTCCTCTCATATTGATAAATAAAGGCATAAAACAAATAACTTATAAAATCCTATTTTCCTTTCTTTTACATTTCGTTTAATTTCTTTCGTATCATACTTTTCTTTCTTTTACATTTTATGTACCTTCCTTCATATTTTCCTTCCTTTTCATTCTCATTACGTGGCCTAGTGCAACATGCTCGTTACATGTCTCTTCCAAGCCAACCGTTAGCTGTTGGTTGACTCGACGAGCCGTACTTGTCCCTTCTCCGAATAAGTACTCAGGCGTTACCCCTTTTCTCATCCGGGTCCGTTCAGCCCTCTTTGTACGAATCTTTCATCTTTGGAACTTATCATTTCCTTCATAAGGCATGTCCTTCCTTTGGTGAACCGTGTGTCGGGCTCGGTCGGACGGTCCATCCTCCCTCACCCCGAGTCTTATTAGCATTCATTTCATTCATTTCTATCTTTTACTTTCTTCTTATTAACCCTCTATTTACCTATGTCAGAACCTTCCCTTACTAAATCGTGTTAACTCCGCTTACCTAATAACTGCGATGCACGGTATCTTCTTTTGTCCCTCCTGTATTCATAATTCATCTTATTAAACTCTCCTACGTTAAAATATATCTTTATTACGTTAGTTCTTTACCTGTTACTCCACCGTACATCTACGAGACTTACTTTCTAATTGTTGCGGGATTGGTTCGAGGCGAACTTCCTCTTTTTACTCAAAATATGCGATGAATTACCCCTCTGCATGGAAATTCTTGAAGAATTATACCTTGGGCAGAATCCGCGATGAATTTCTTCCTTACAAATTTGCGATAAATTATGCCTTGGCCAGAATCCGAGATGAATTTGCTCGTTACTTTTCCGCAGTGAATTTCCTCTTCACAAATCCGTGGTGAATTACTCCTGGGCCAATTTTCTCACTGAATTTGCTCCTTCCCGAGTCTTTTTCGTGTCAAAGTGCTAAATAACCTTCCATTTTAACATGTGTTTATAGGGATTGTAACTCCCATTAATTGCATTTTATCCCCTCCTTCCTAATTTCTTATACTTTTCTCCCCTAAAGTATTACTTTCTTATTTTTCTACTCCCATACCCATTGTCTACATTAGTTTAAGTATCTTAACTTTCTTCGTTGACATTCATCTATGGTACCTTTTCTGGTTTATCACACATCACGATATATGTTTCGATGAAATTGGATGTTTTTGAGCAATTGGAGACCAAGACTTGCATTTGGACCCTAACTTGGCCTTTTGGCCACAGCTCTTCTATAAATACAAGTCCTTAAGCCCCAGAAAAGGGTTCAGACTCGGACCTTTCCCGTTCTCCTCCAAAAATAGGCGTACAAAGCCTTCACATCAAGGTGAGAGTAGCATCAGATTCAGGGTACAATCCCTAGACTTACGTACATATTTCACTCCTACCTAAATAGATCGGGTAACTCATGTTAAAGAGCCTTCACTACCTAGATGGAAGTAGCGTAATGTTCACTATACAATCTTTAGACTGACATAAATATTTTACTCTTACATAGACAGATCTGTTACCCTAGACTAGATGGTCTTTGTGGGACCAAAGAGGAGATAGATGTCATTTCTCACTGTAGACAGTAACCACCCTCCAACGAAGGCACGACCCTCGTCGGCTTGTCTTTGAGTATTCGAGTAAAAGGTGCTCGTTTGCCATGGAAACATGCTCGGTACAAAGCCAACTATCAAACATCAGTTGCACTGGCATACTCCAACAGTATGTATGTATAGACGATTGGTCCTGTTGCAAACATGATGACTCCGCATATTTAAAATATTTTGGCCCGATATTCAATTCGATGAGTTTTAGATTGATAGATAGGCGGTACATTGCATTTATGTTCTATGTTACTTAATTTACATTCTTCACCGTACTAAAATGCAATGAACTTTACTCCATTATTGACTCTGAATTAACCAGATGTGGACAGTTCTAAATATAATAATGTTAGTATCATTCATTTGCACATCTTACGGATAATTGTGTGCAATATCTAATATCAAAATATAATAAAGTACTTGAGAGAGCTTATCGTTTCCTGTTCCCGGACTCGGGTCACGACATCAACTTCTATTTGTTTAGAGAATTGCTCTACATCCACGATACAAAAATTCTTTGTCTTAGATAATTGCCCACAAGAAAAGCTCTTATTATATCAATCTTCCTAGAATAAGTACCCTAGATGTCGAAAGGGCAAACTCTTGACAATGGTTTAGTTGAAGTCGTAGATATCTGAAGTAAGTTTTAATGAAACTGATTCTCAAAGCAATATTGAGCAACTTTATACATGATTGCTTCATAGTTCGCCAGACACCGAGCAACAAGGAAGTCAACATAGTTCCATGTATGAACTTCTTCCATCAATGCATTGAGGTTCACATGGAAAAATACCAAAGATATGATCTGCCAACTAATTCTTATTTTAATATATGTAAAGAAACTTAGATGTCATTTGCATTACTCCGCGAGCTGCACCTTCGTACTGAGATAATTTAAACCAAGAGAATTGACTTACACGCTTCTACAATAGTTTATCAGGTTCAACATTTAACAAGTTGATGATAGTGCTCATGCATTGGAACTTAGCTACCTCGTTAGTCAATTATCAATTGATAATAACTCATTGTTATCCCTTGATTTTTTTAGAAAATAGGTCCATTTGCACGTGTATTCACTTCCCTGAGGATACTTTAAATTCTGACAGCATTTGACACTCATTGCCTTATTTGATTAAACATACTTTGCATAGGGCTTAAGAGAAACATCATATTTCATCTTCCGACTTGGAAATAAATCGATTGTCAGTTGCACTAAAGCGATTTTGTTGTACTCGCAAGTCCCCAATGTTGGCGGAATAAGAATTGCGAGTATAATAAAGGTCCACAATCTAAAATATTTTGCATAAAGAATCCAACTCGTGACAAAGTGCTAAACATTCTGATCTTATCACTGAAGAATTTAGTATGTATCCCAATATTGGGGTATATAACATGGGTCTCACCTCCCTGGTCTTCTGTGTAATAGCAAGAGGGGTACTAGAAATGCTACAACATCACATCGCAATTCTCTACACCGCTTCCATTATGCAAAATATATGTCCGGTCTCATCTTGTCAATAGATTAGTTTGCATATACAAGCACTATTATAAGATTCAATTTCATAGTATCTTAGTTCTCTTCTCCGAATGGAACTAAGATCGGTGTATCGAGATTCGGCTCTTTGTAGTTTCCTACTAACAAAATATACTTACAGACGTTCCTTGTCATTGTGTGTAACCAATGTAGCACTTATGGCTACCTTGGAAGTTGCAAACTATAAACACAATGGATCCCAGTAGAATGTGGCCACATATACGATGTTTTACTTAGATACTCCTTCGAACTTTCAAAAGACATTCGACACTAGTCATTCCATTTCAAAAAGTTTAATTTGCGCAATGCACGAAAGAATGGCAAGCTTTTCTCGATTGACAAAGATTAATTTATATTCCTCTTTCATATACAATAAGACCAAGAACATTCCCCCCTTTCACACAAAACACACATTTAGGAGGGTCTAACTTCATTCTATTGTTCCCCATGATACTGAAACATTCGTTAAGATATTGAACATGGTTATTTCCTTGTCGGCTCTACATCGATATGTCATCGATGCAGACTTACAAACATTCCTTGATCATATCCTTAAATATTGAATTCATCAATCGTTAATTTGTGGCTCATGCATTCTTCAAACCAAAAGGCGTAATTAAGAAAATCAAAAACGCAGGTCGAATCAACCTTCAAACCAATGGATCCTCCGGGTATGCTTTATTCAAATAAATGAAATTAATGCAAATCTCTAGTTATTTTTTGACTTTGTGAGAACCAATGGATTCGTGACCCAATTTGCGTATCTCACATGCTTGATGATTCCTTCCTACAACAAACATTGCCCATTTTCATTAATTACCTTTTCATTTTTAAGGGGAAATTTTCCACTTCTTCTAATGAACTCTTTTTCAAATTCCCTTAATATCGTGAGGTTTTATCTTCATATCATTTGCCTTATACTCTCAGAAAAAACCGCATCACGTGAATAAACTCATTCTGTCTTATTAGAATTTGACCATACAAACAAATTTCTCGTCACTAGAGTCCTCCATACCTCTTCCGCACAAGATATTATAACAAGAATGTGCAACTCCTGATTTCCATCTATCTTATTTATTCCCGATGAGGTAGTGATATTAGTCGGGGGTATTTATGGTATTATGGTACCTCGGGAGCTCGTCTTATGTGACTAAATGGTATTTTCGGTTTTCTCGTATATTTATGAAATAATATGATTTTGGGGGTATTCTCCTAATTCGAGTTTCCCGGGCCCACGTATGAGGCTTCTAAAGATATTTCGAGCATTTTTAGACAATTTTGGTCCCGAACATGGCCAATGGTATTTTCATAATTTGGAACCCGAAAAAAGTGCGGATAAGTGTTTGTGATATTTTAAGTTATCTACTCAATATTTAGAGATAAGGAACTTATCAACGATATTTTCCTATATTTCTCATAATTATTTATGACTAGCGTTTGACCGGGATGCATTTATGAAGTTCTGGGACGCCGTGACAGTTATTCCGGTTGAATTGGATATATTCTAAGTACTTTGGGATAAGTTGATTGAAATTGGGCTTATGGGCCTCAAACTGATTTATTGGGTTAAGTTTTTCTATAAATAAAAGTACAAGGCACTGAAAAAGAGGTCACACTCTTGACATGCTTCCTAAGTCAAGGTTTTCACTCGAAGTTGCTCTTGTTATCCGCAACAATTTGATACTCACCCTCACACCCGTGACTTTTTTCTCTAAAAGTCTCGACTTTGTTTCCCAAAAGTCATAATGAAGATGGAACCTCTGGGCATCAAGACAGTGACTTTATTTAGAAATGTCAGTCATAATTGGTTCTGAGATTCCGCCAGATTGTTAAAAGAAGGTAATTTTTTTTTTGCGAAAAAATATCGATATTTTGAATGGTCTTATTAGGATTATGTGGGGGGTAGACCCCCAAGTTTGTTCCTATTGACTCAACGTTAACCCGTATGTACGACCATTTCACCAAAAATAGAGGAAGTTTCCCCCACGAGAAAGAAAAAGCCATTGATGAGGAATTGGAGAATTTGTTGCAAGCAGGATTCATAAAGCCTCTTAGATACGCAGTTTGGGTCGCGAATCCAGTGGTGGTCCCAAAGTAAAATGATGGCTGGAGAGTTTGCATTGATTTTACTTATTTGAACATGTAATAGCCGAGAAAAAGGTATGTCGGGATGATAGTAGGAAATATATTGATAAAGTCTAGAGGGGAAATAATGAGGGATACGGGAACGAAAGAACGTAAAAGGAAACGAAAAGATTTAAATGAAAAGCATGAGATAAAGGAGGGGGAAAAATGAAAAAGAAGGAGGGGTCAAAATGTGAATTAGGGAAGTTAAAACATCTATAAATAGGGGTTAGAAAGCCCAAAAACCAAGCCATTTATCACTAAACCGCAAAAACGTACGGAAAATTTTGTTTACCTATATTAAATTATTTTTAATTCAAAATTAATTTAAAGTAAGATAAAAAAAATCATTCTATAAAAAAAGAATTATGTACCATTATTTCAAAAACATATTTTTATATCACGATTATCTCACATCACAGTACTGTCAATTCACATCACGGCAATTTTTCCAACGCTATTCCAAATGTTTTTTGCTTATACGATATTTTATGAATTAATTATTGAAAGTTGTTATTTTAGTTAACTCAATATCTTATGATAATTAATTTGATACTTAGAAAAGGTATCATTTTATATCATTCAATTTTTGTATTTCGATAATTTAAATCATTTTTATAAAAAATAAAATAATTAATTTTACATTTAATATAATTAATCGTTAAAATTTGATAGGTATACTTTTCAACAAGATTGACTTGACTCAAGGTCTTGTTTTCCAATTTGGAGTTTTGTAAAAAGAACTAATAACCAACTCAATTAATGTTATTTCTAGAAGACTAATAATAAAATCCTACTCCAATTAAGTAATATATAAATAAATATATATTAATGTTAAGCATTATCAAATATGATACATACTTTACATAATTGAAATTCTAATTTAATGAAATCAAACTAATACTAATGAAATCACTATTATTAACTCATCATTAAATCTAAACTCATCAACTTGGTCATCTTATCATTTAATATTCAACAATTAAGAATAACACCAAACGTTGACACTGTAATGACCAAAACATCAAATTATCGCCGAAATTTCATGATCAGTGCCTTTTTGTCGTGGAAATTTTCACAGAAATTTTTATCGCGGAAATTTTTGGGTAAGAACTTTGTCGCGGAAATTCCCATGTTGAATATTATCGCGGAAAATTTCAAAGAGGAAAATTGTCGCGGATTTTCAAAGTTTGGTAAATTGTCGCGGAAACTGAATTACGTGTTGTTTTGTCGCAGATTTCAGGGTTAGAGTATTTTTATCGCGGATTTGAGCAACAGAAGGATTTTATTGCGGAAATACACAATTAGGGTGTTTTCATCGCATTTCGACGTCGGATCGTGAAGGAGAGAGATACGAAGGGTCTACGGTAACCAAACAGTCAACAATATGATGATAACGTCAAAAAAAATGATGATGATGAATGATGTAGTACTAAAATATGTTACGAATTGTAGGGAAGCATCAGAGATCATAACAAGCGAAAACAACAGGTAAGCGGAGTGAATACGATATAGTAAGGGAAGGTTCAGACTTAGGAAATGGGATTGGGTTAATAAAGAAGGAAGAAAAGATACGAATGAACGAGATAAATGATAATAAGACTTGGGGTGAGGTAGGATGGACCGTCCGACCGAACCCGGCATCGTGCCTAGTACACGATTCGCCAAAGGAAGGGCATGCCTGATGAAGGGAACGATAAGTTCCAAAGAGGAAAAGATACGTACGAAGAGGGCAGAACGGATCCGGGTGGAAAAAGGGGTAGTGCCTAAGTACCCACCTGGGGAAGGGAAGCATATGGCCCGTCGAGTCATCCAACAGCTAACTGTTGGCTTGGGCGGGACATGCACCGAGCATGTTAATCTCGGCAACAGAAAAGTTAATGAATGAAGGAAATGATAAGGGTAAAAGAAGAGGGGAATAAGAAAACGGTTAAGTGGAATGGTTCATGGGTGCGTGTACGGTGTAACTAAGAAGTGAAAAGATAATGTGTAGTGTGTGTGAAGTTTCCTTTAATAGATTGTGACTGCTTTACAGATTATGTAGGTGACGCAGATGAGATATGATAGGGACGGGGGAAGAAGGTCGTCGGTTGTCCGGTGATAGAGTCCGGTCCTTTGGAGAATACTCTAAATTATGCTGTCGTATTTTCATGTTTCGAACTATGTTTTAAATTTGCATTCGAATATTTCCATTTTAATTATCATATTTTAACAAAACAACTAGGCCCAAATTGGGGACGTTACAGAGCAAATCATGTCCAAAGAATTTGTATCCACTATCGGCCATTGACATGATGGTGCATGCAGCCTGCGGCTTTGAATTTCATAGTATGTTAGACGCATTTAAGGTTATAACCAAATTTTTATGCATCATGAGGACACGTTGTTTACTTCTTTGATGACAAATAAATGCATTTTTTGGTATAAAGTTATATCGTTTGGTTTAAAGAACGATTGGGCCACATATTAGCGATTGATAAATTCAATATTTAAGCATATGATTGGAAAATGTTTGGAAGTATACATCAACGATGTATTTATAAACAATCAGCAGGGCGACAATCATATGTGATATTTAAATGATTTTTTTAACATACTACGTAAATATAGAATGAAGTTGAATCCACTTAAATGTGCGTGTTGTGTAAAAGGGTGAAATTTCCTTGGTTTAATGGTATCTCTCATAGGGGAATTGCAATTAATCCTGATAAGATCACAGCTATTTAGCAAATGACACCCCAACCACGATTCGAGAAGTTTAAAGGTTAACAAGGCGTCTAGCATCATTGAACCGTTTTATCTCACGGTTAGTAGAGAAGAGTTTTCCTTTCTTCCGAGCATTGCGTAAGGCGAATCTCTTAGATTGGAATGACGTATGCAGTATGAATTTTGTGAGTTTGAAAGAATACTTGAGTAAACCACTCGTTATGTCTCCTCCGTCTCATGGGGAGCCTTTGGGCTTATATTTAGCGGTATTTAAAGAGGTCGTTAGTGCTACCTTAGTCAGACTTAGCGATAAAGAACACATGTCGGTGTATTATGTCTGTAAGAAGTTGCAACGTGTGGAATCCCGCTATACAGATTTAGAGAAATTTGTCTTAGGCTTGATAGTCGCCTCTAAAAAATTAAGACATTATTTCCAAGGTCATCATATTGGGGTATTGACAGGTCAATGTATCATAAGTGTATTATCGAAAGTTTATGCCTCATGCAGGTTGGCTAAATGAAATATTGAGTTGGGACAATAACAGATTGAGTATATCTCGAGACGAGCACTAAAGTCCCAAGTTCTAGTGGATTTTATAGTAGAAATGATTTGAGCAGAGGAGCCATGTAATGAAGAATATTAGGATGTATTTGTCGATGGTCAGTTTCTGCCGGCGAGCCGGCCATGGTATTTATTTTTAAAAAATAAAATCTTGGGAAGAGTATGAGTACGCTGTAAATCTCCATTTTTCTACAACTAATAACGTTCTGGAATATGAAACATTGATATTTGGTATCAATCTGCCAGTTGAGATTGGAATTGTTTGTCTGCTTGCTCATTCCCATTCACTATTAGTGGTGAATTAATTCTCGGGATGTACGCTCATTCTTATGTACATCCCGAGAGAGGGAAATACTCGTCCAAACGGTCTTGCGAAGTAAGCCCCGATCTTGGAACTTTTAGATGAGTCGAGGATTACGACTATGATCCAATATCAACCGTCTATCAGTCTAATAGAGAGGCCGAAATCTGAAATTGCGAACTTGGAACTCTCAAATAGTTCTTGGTTCTTATTAGATGCAATGACGGATGAACCATCTTGGAAAGATGTTATTGTCGACTAGTTAGTTAGGAAAGAGTTGCCCGCCGATTAAGGTGAGGCAGCAGGACCATGCAAAGAGCTATTAACTTCGTATATGTGGATGACAAGATATATAAGAAGAATTCTGGGGGACCTTACTTTCAATGTTTGTCCCGAGTTCTCGCAAAAGCTGTTATGGAAGAAGTGGGTCGATCCTTGCTGTTGAAAGTTAAGAGGCCATATATTTTTGACCAACAATGGTAAAAGATTTTGTGAATTTAGTTCGAACATGCTCCTCTTTCTAGTTCCATTCAAACGTACATCATGTACCGAGAACGACTATGAAGCCTTTTCCAATAACATGTATTTTTGATACATGGGGCATCGATATTCTAGGCCCTTTTCCGATCGCACCTAGCCAATAGAAATTTTGTATTGTGGTCGTAGAGGATTTCTCTAAGTGGATAGAGGTCGAAGCCGTGTCTTGAGTCCCAGAACAGAAAGTTATAAGTTTCCTTTGGATATGTATTGTATGTCGATTTGGAATTCCCTGGACGATTACGTGCCACACCAGAGCTTTTTGACCGACTCCTCCATTGCACGCCGTCGAGGGTCGTACCCTCACCGGAATCGGTCACAATCCACAGTAAAAGAGGACATCCGCCTCCTCCCTTGTCCCAAAAGGAACATTCAGTCTAGAGGATTGGATCCATCTACACGGGAGTTAAAATCTTACGTCAATCTAAGGATTGTACCATGAACCTAACGCTACTCCCGTCTACATAGTGAAGGTCCTCTGGTGTGAGGCACCGAAGTTACCTGAGTAGGATTGAAAACTTTACGCCAGTCTAAGGATTGTACCATGAACCAAGGGCTACTTCTATTTTTGCGCAGCAAAAGTTTACTTACGCTTGCGTAGGAGGACGGGAACTCTTAACTGGGTAAAATCTCTAACGCGAGAGACTCGATCCGTCTAGACGGAAGTGAAATATTCACGTCAGTCTAAACATTGTATCATGAACCTGACGCTACTTCCACCTAGATAGTGAGAACCCCCAATGCTTTTCAATGGAGTGCGGGATCCAAATACGAGGATGATGGTGCAGCGTGCTAGCAACTGTAAAGCATAGTGACAGCCACCTCTCCAGATGGTAAAGTGAGTAAAACCTCTTAACGCGAGGGACTCGGTCTGTAATAGCCAGGAAAAAGGTATGATTGAACAAATAGTAGGGAATGTAGCGGTAAAGTCTAGACGATGAATAACGAGGGATACGAGAATGAAAGAACGTAAAAGGAAACGAAAAATAGAAAAGTTAAGCAAAAGATAAAGGAAGGGTCAAAATGAAAAGAATGAGGGGTTAAAGTGTGAATTAGAAAAGTTAGGATGTCTATAAATAGGGGTGGGGAGGCCCAAAAACGAGTTAATTATCATTAAAACACGAAAATTCGGAAATTACCGCGAAGAAGGAAAATTGTCGCGGATTTCCTGCAAGCATTTATTATCGTGGATTTTGTGTAATGAACTATTGTCGCGGATTTTGTGAAGAGTAATTATTGTCGCGGATTTAAGGGGTTGAGCAAATTGTCGCGGATTTTTGGGTAAAGCAAATTGTCGCGGATAAAACGTGTTGAACAAATTGTCGCGGAAAGGTGGCAAGTGTAATATTATCGCGAAAATGTGGCGAGTGTAATATTATTGCGGAATTCGGTTCTAAGGTAGTATTATCGCGGATTTTTATTTCCGGCATAGAATTGTCGTGGATTTCAAGGCAGAAGTGAATTATCGCGGAAATACCAAGTTCGAGTGTTTTCGTATCGGCTCAAAGTCGGATCGTGGGAGGAAAAAGACACGTAGGGTCTACGGTAATCGCAAAGTTAACAATAAGATAATAACGTCGGAATTCGAATAACTAAGACCTGTTACGAAATGCAGGGAAGCACGGAAATATTATAACAAGCTAATGCGAACGGTAAGCGAGTGAACACAATATAGTAAGGGAAGGTTCAGACTTAGGGATTGGATTGGGTTAATAAAGAAGAAAGGAAAGACACGAATGAACGCGATAAATGTTAATAAGACTCAGGGTGAGGAAGGATGGACCGTCCGACCGAACCCGGCATCGTGCCTTGCACACGATTCGCCAAAGGAAGGGCATGCCTGATGAAGGGAATGATAAGTTCCATAGAGGAAAAGATACGTACGTAAAGGGCAGAACGGATCCGAGTGGAAAAAGGGGTAGCGCCTAAGTACCCACCCTGGGAAGGGAAGCATATGGCCCGTCGAGTCATCCAACAGCTAACGGTTGGCTTGGGCGGGACATGCACCGAGCATGTTACTCTCGGTAATAGTAAAGTTAAAGTATGATGGGAATGATAAGGGTAAAAGAAGAGGGAAATAAGAAAACTGTTAAAAAGGAACGATTCATGTGTGTGTATACGGTGTAATTGGGAAACGTAAAGATAATGTGTAATGTGTGTGAAGTTTCCTTTAATAAATTGTGACCGCTTTACAGATTTTGTTGGTGACGCAGACGAGGTATGAGAGGGCATGGGAAGGAGGTCGTCGGTTGTCCGGTGATAGAGTCCGGTCCTTCGAAGAATACTCTAAATTATGCTGTCAAACTTTGATGTTTTCGAACTATGTTTTATGTTTACATTCGAATATTTCCGTTTTAATTATCACACTTTGACAAAACAACTAGGCCCAAATTAGGGTCGTTACACGGTACGTCTAAGCGGAAAAGAAAAATTTACATACGTCTAATGATCGTACCGTGAACCTAACGCTACTTCCACCTAGATAGTGAGAGCCCCAACGTTTTTGGGTGGAGCACGGGAAAAGTCCATACATGAGGATGGTGTTGTAGCAGTTTGTGATAGTATGTGAGGCAGAAAGACATCCATCTCCTCCGTAGTCTCACAAGGACCTTTTAGTCCACTAGATTGGATCTATCTAGGTGGGAGTGAAAAATTTACGTCAATATAAGTATTGTACCATGAACCTGACGCTACTTCCGTATAAATAGTGAAGGTCCCCTGGTGCGAGGCACCCGAGCTACCCGAGTATGAGTGAAAAATTTACGCTAGTCCAATGATTCTACCATGAACCTAGCGCTACTTCTATTCAGGCAATCAAGGTTTCCTACGTTTACTTACCTAGAAAGTATGGGATAATTATGTGTGCTTTTTGAGACCTCAATATATTCGAGAAATTAGGGTGCTAGTTGAGGCTAATGGTTTCTTGTTGAGACCCGAGTATATTGGAGTAATTTAGGCGCTACTTGAGGCCCTCAAATGCTTGTTAAGACCGAGTTATAGGATTAAGTGAGGCGGTCGTCGAGGCCCTTCATTAATGGGTGCTTTTCAGACCCAAAAGGTAGAGTGGTATCAGATGTTTATTCAGATCCGTTGAAAAGACATCCACCTCCTCCATGGTCCTGAAAAGACAAGGTACTGAATCTACCTAAGCGGGAGTGAAAAATTTATGTTAGTCTAAGGATTGTACCATGAACTTGACGATACTTTCACATTGACTGTGAAGGCTTCCTACGATTATTTTTTGTAGGAGAAATGTTAAATATCGATCTAAGTAAATGGTGTTGGGCGTTTGTTTAAGTCCAACAACGAGATTTCAAGAATTATGTTTATGATCAGATATTCTCTCTTATGATCAAAGCGACCATGTGATGGTCTTACGATATGGTTTTCATTATTTATGATCGGATATTCTCTCTTATGATCAAAGCGACCATGTGATGGTTTTACGGTGTGGTTTTCATTATTTATGATTGGGTATTTTCATTTACGATCAAAGTGACCAGGTAATGACATTATGGCATCAAATCCTATTGATGAGAACTCTAGGACCGGGCACCCTACAATGGATGAGGCCAGTAACGATTGAGCCGATCCATATGGTGGAAGCGAACTTGTGCAGCCCATTAGTATACTTAAGATAAAATGGCCCGATGTTCTGCGAGAGGACCGAAGATAACCTTAGCGAAATAAAACGTTTTCTGACAACTGGCTCTGTGGTTCGGTCCAAACGGTTACAAACCCACGCTTTCCACGCTTCGGGCCTTCACACGTTTACCACACCTCGGGCCCGATCACACAGACCACGCCTCGGTCACGACCTCGTTTTACATCGTGCAACAACAACCTCTAACAAACCTGTCAGAGGTAGTTACAGAGCGTGAATTACACATTCCATCAACTCTATAAATATAGAGCACAACGACGGAAAAAAGAGGACCCTTTGGACGCATAAGAACAGGCCATTATCCTGCTGAAGTTCTTACTGCTTTCTTATTCCGCATCATTTTCTTTAACCTCTGTTGTATTCTGTAATGGATTGTTTGATTAGTGAACAAGCTAAGAGCTTAATTCGCTCTTAGTCAAGTGGTTTTCTCCCCAATTCCTGGGGTTTCCAGTTTAAATCGCTTTGCCTCATTGTTATTTCCAGTTTCTTAATCGTTTTCCCATCAAAACCGAGTTCGTTTGCTGACGAACCGGACGACTGTTGGTACCCCCTAAAAAGGGACTATAGCAGTTTGTCGCCGTCCGTGGTGACGTTTCTCTAATCCCATTTGAGTTTTATATCAAGGATATGACAATCAAAGGCATAGCGACTGGAACTTCGATGAATGATAGTGACATGCTTCCCAACAGTCTCCCAGCACCAACATTCACTTTACAGGATCTGAAAGCTATTGTCAGGAAGGTGATACTGGAAATTACGTTGGAGAGAAGTGGAATAGAATCACCGGTTGTTTCAAGCCCTGTTCCAAGAAGCAGAGGGTACGAGAGGGACCCTGACGAGCGCAGCACCGATGAGGAAAAAATCATCAAGCGCGGTGTAACAACGAGGAGGACGAGATATCGATCCACTCCTCCTCCCCCGGCCAGGGCTCTAACTCCCGCTCCTAAGAATGATCAGGAGCAGATGCAGCGACTGATTGACGAGCACACCAAGGAGTTGGAGAGCATGCATGTGCTGAAGGATTGCGAACCTAATCTTGTTCGCAATCCTGGTTTATTCAACAGGGCAATGGAGGCCCTAATCAGGCGAAATAAGGATGACGACTGGTGGCATAATCTGCATGCGGTCTAGACGTCATCCCAACAATCTGAAGGCGTGTTCGCCGCCTTGGGAGATTTGATGTTCCCCTTTTCCGAAGAGATCTGGGCGGCAGATCGGCATTATCGCAACCCCGAGGGGTTGCCGACGTTTTGCGGTGACGGTGATCCGGTCGATCACGTGGCCGATTTTGAATTACGCATGGGAACGATTCGGGCCTCAGATTCGCTGAAGTGCCGCATCTTCACGGCAGGATTACAAGGCGACGCTCAAACGTTGTTCAAGAATTTGCCGGAACGGTCCATACAGTCGTATGGTGGATTTATTTTGGCTTTCTCAAAGCAATTCGCACCAAATGTGTAACGACCCTAATTTGGGCCTAGTCGTTTTGTTAAAACATGATAATTAAAACGGAAATATTCGAATGTAAACTTAAAACATAGTTCGAAACATGAAAGTACGACAGTATAATTTAGAGTGTTCTCCAAAGGACCGGACTCTATCACCGGACAACCGATGACCTCTTTTCCCTGCCCTTATCATACCTCGTCTGCGTCACCTACAAAATCTGTAAAGCGGTAACAATCTATTAAAGGAAACTTCACACACACTACACATTATCTTTTCATTTCTTAGTTAAACCATACACGCACACATGAATCATTCTATTTAACCATTTTCTTATTTCCCTCTTCTTTTACCCTTAACATTCCCATCATTCATTAACTTTACTGTTGCCGAGATTAACATGCTTGGTGCATGTCCCGCCCAAGCCAACCGTTAGCTGTTGGATGACTCGACGGGCCATATGCTTCCCATCCCCGGGTGGGTACTTAAGCGCTACCCCTTTTTCCACCCGGATCCGTTCTGCCCTCTTCGTACGTATCTTTTCCTTTTTTGGAACTTATCGTTCCCTTAATCAGGCATGCCCTTCCTTTGACGTATCGTGTACTAGGCAAGATGCCGGGTTCGGTCGAACGGTCCATCCTTCCTCACCCCGATTCTTATTATCATTTATTTCGTTCGTTCGTATCCTTTCTTCCTTCTTCATTAACCCAATCCCATTCCCTAAGCCTAAACCTTCCCTTACTATATTGTGTTCACTCCGCTTACCGTTTACTTTCGCTTGCTATAGTCTTTCCGCGCTTTCCTGCATTTCGTAATAGGTTTCGATTACTCGAATTTCGACGTTATTATCCTATTGTTAACTATGTGGTTACCGTAGACCTTACGTGTTCCTTTCCTCCCACGATCCGACGTCGCGACGCGATGAAAACACTTAAACTTAGTATTTTCGCGATAATTTACTTCTTTCCTCGAAATTCGCGATTATTCTATGCTGAAACTCCAAATCCGCGATAATTTTACTCTTGGAACCAAATTCCGCGACAATTCTCTTCATCAAGGAAATCCGCGATAATTCTCTTCATCATCAAATTCGCGATAATACTNTCGTAACATATCCTCCATAATTTGGTTGGTTCTCTCGGTCTGACCATCCGTCTGTGGATGATAGGCTGTGCTCATGCATAACTGAGTTCCGAGCGATTTTTGTAAACTTTGCCAAAATCTAGACGTGAATCTCGGGTCCCTGTCTGACACGATATTTACTGGAACTCCATGTAATTTGACTATGTTATCCACATATATTCTGGCTAGCCTGTCCACTCCGTACGTTGTCTTGACTGCTAAAAAGTGAGCCGCCTTCGTAAGACGGTCCACCACTACCCATATCGCGTCGTTCTTTCGTGGGCTCTTGGGTAGTCCTACCACAAAGTCCATGCCGATGCTATCTCATTTCCATTCTGGAATTTCTAAGGGTTGTAGTTCGCCCCCCGGGCGTTGGTGTTCGGCCTTAACTCGTTGGCAGTTTTCGCATTTGGCCACAAAGTTGGCAATCTCGTTTTTCATTCCATTTTACCACGAGTGCGTCTTTAGGTCTCGATACATCTTAGTACTTCCTGGGTGAACTGAGAATGCTGAACTGTGTGCTTCCGTCATAATCTTCTTTCTTAATTCTGGCCTATTTGGTACCCATATACGTTCATTCATTTGGACTAGCCCATCGCTTACTTTGCTTATTTCCATTTTATCGGTTCTGTTCCCTCCTTTTCGCGTCACGGGTTTCTCAGGGTCTGATATATGTGCCTCTAGTACCTCCTCCAGTATCCCCGGCTTCGCGGTAATCGTCCTTAACATGACTATGGTCGATTCTACCATTTCCAGTTGCAGGCTCTCCATTTCCCTAATTAACGTGTTGGCTAGCGCGCCATGAGTCTTTCTACTCAATGCATCGGCTACCTGGTTTGCCTTTCCGGGGTGGTATTGGATGTCCAGATCATAATCTTTTATCAATTCCAACCATTTCCGTTGTCTCATATTAAGTTCCTTCTGAGTGAATAGGTACTTCAAACTCTTGTGGTCGGTGAATATCTCGCACTTCACCCCATACAAGTAATGTCTCCAAATCTTGAGTGCGAATACTACCGCGGCTAATTCCAAATCATGTGTAGGGTAGTTTAACTCGTGTATCTTCAACTGACGTGATGCACATGCTATAACTTTCCCCCCTTGCATCAGTACACATCCGAGTCCTTCTTTGATACGTCGTTGTATACCGTGAAATCCTGCCCTGGAGTGGGTAATACTAGTATTGGCGCAGACGTCAGTTTCGTTTTGAGACATTCAAAACTCTCTTCGCATTTTTCATCCCACGTATACCTCGTTTCCTTTCGGGTCAAATTTGTCAACGGTTTAGCAATCCTTGCGAACCCTTCGATGAATTTCCGGTAGTACCCGGCTAATCCTAAGAAACTCCTTACTTCCCGAGCATTTGTCGGTCTTGGCCAATTCGTAATTGTTTCTATCTTTGTTGGGTCTATCGTCACCCCCTTTGCTGATATCACGTGGCCTAGGAAAGCTATCCTGTCCATCCAGAATTCACACTTGCCGTATTTGGCATATAACTTCTCTTGTTTGAGAGTCTGTAATACTATTCTCAGGTGTTGCTCGTGTTCTTCCTGGTTGCGAGAGTAAACTAGGATGTCGTCAATGAACACCACCACAAACTTGTCTAGGTATTGACGAAACACCCGATTCATCAAATCCATGAAAATTGCTGCGGCATTAGTTAATCCAAACGGTTCCACCGTGCATTCGTAATGGCCGTACCTCGTTCGAATGGCTGTCTTCGGTATGTCTCCCTCTCTTACACGAACTTGATGGTACCCTGACCTCAGGTCTAATTTTGAGAATACCTTTGCACCTTGTAACTGGTCAAACAAGTCGTCGATCCTAGGCAACGGGTACTTAATCTTTATCGTGACCTTGTTTAACTCTCTGTAGTCGTAGCACAATCTTAACTCGCCGCTTTTCTTTCTAACAAATAATATTGGTGCTCCCCAAGGGGAATTGCTTGGCCTTAGAAATCCTTTTTGCAATAGCGACTCAATCTGTTGCTTCAATTCTTGCATTTCTCGGGGTGCCATTCGGTATGGGGCCTTAGAAATCGGTTTCGATCCAGGGAGTAGTTCTATTCCCATTTCTACTTCTCTCTGATGCGGTTGCCCAGGCAGCTCGTCGAGAAATACATCGCCGTATTCACAAACTACTGGGACGGACTCCAATGGTGTTGTAATGACCCAGGAAGACGGCACAAACGGAATCCAGACAGGTTAGAATCGCATAATTTTTGTTAAAACATGAAATGAGGGGTAGTTTAGTAAATTAAATATAAGAAGAGAGAAATGAGGAAGGAGGGACTAAAGGGTCATTTGGACAAATTAGAAACCTATAAATAGGAGTGCAATGGGAAAAGAAGGGGTGATTTTGGCACAAAAAACGTGGGAAATTTGAGAGAAATTGAAATTATCGCGAAAATTGGAGTAAAGAAGAAATTATCGCGGAAATCAGGGCGAAGAGGAAAATTATCGCGAAAACTGGGGGAAAGGCGAATATTATCGCGGAAATCAGGGTCGCTGTGAAATTATCGCGAAAATCTGGACCATGAAGGAAATTGTCGCGGTTTTTGGATCCACGTGCAAAATTGTCGCGGATTTGGGCTGAAGGGTAAATTATCGCGAAAATCAGGGACTGCGTGTAAATTGTCGCGGATTTGGGGCTGAAGTGTAAATTATCGCGAAAATCAGGGACTGCGTGGAAATTGTCTCGGATTTGGGGCTGAAGTGTAAATAATCGCGATTTTGGGATCTACTTGCATAATTGTCGCGGATTTGGGCCGAATTGTCACGACAGAACGACCAAATAAGCGGAGCCAACATAGTAGATTAAAAGAAGGTTCACAATTAGGGATTTAGTGAACATTAAATTGAACAGAAAGGAGCGTGAATAAAAACAGAAAACTCGAGGCGAGGTGAGAACACCGAACTCGGCATCGTGTTCATGAGCACGGTCAGCCACAGGTAGGACATGTCTGAGGAAGGAATACTTGAGTTCCCCGGAACAGAATTGTGGGCATTACAGAGCCGAACGGAACCGGGTAGGACGGGGTAGCGCCCGAACCCTGACCGGGGAAGGGAAGCATATAGTCTCGTCGAGCCAGCTAATAGCTAACGGTTGGTTTGGGCGGGACATGTCGTCGGACATGTAAAAACGGACCACAGTAGAGAACGTAAAAGAGTAGGGAGAAAGAATATAGAGAGGAGAGGAAAAGATAAGTGAATAAGTAAAATAAAAGAACGAAGGGAAAATGGATAAAATCTTACGAGTTTAAATACATTATACAGAAGTTTCTTTTAATAGACTATGACCGTTTTACAGATTTTGTAAGGGGAGGAACGGAGACTTAGGTGGCATTGGAACTGAGGTCGTCGATCGTCCGCTGTACGAGTTACCTTTTTATTTTCGTTTTGGTTGTTATTACCTAGTTGTATATTGAAAAACGATGGTCTTCCTGGTTTCGAATTATGTTTTAATTAAAATGCTCATTTTCATTTCGCTTGCGCATAGAAATCGTTAGGGCTGGTTTACGGTCGTTACAGGTGTCCCTTCCTTCTCCGTCGTGGCAAATGCTAACCAGTTCGATCGATCCATATATTCCTCATCCTCACTCGTAATTGATTCTCCGACCATGTCCTGTCTCACATCTCGGGGAGTAAGAAACGTGATCGTACGTTCCCGACATCTTACTTGCGCATCGTACTTAGATAACCAATCCATTCCTTGTATGTCATCGAATCCCATATCCCCTAACTCAATCAAATCTGCCTCTGTTCGCACTGTGTCCACTTCTACCGTGCACCCTTTGTAGATTCTATTTGCCTCCATGGCTTCGGATCCCGGTGTTTTTACTTTGATTTTAGCGTTACTTCCCGTTATCCCAAACCGTTTTGCTAACTTCTCCGACACAAACGAGTGTGTCGCCCCACAGTCAAATAATATGAAAGCTGTAAAGCCGTTAATAAGTAGTGTACCTGCGACGACGTCCTCAGCCTCCGAAGCCTTTTCCTTGTTCACAGCAAACACTCGAGCATTTCCAGTAATTCTTTCCCTCACTCTATTTTCGGTTACCCCGGTTTCGATCCTCCTTCTCTTTGGGCAGTCCTTGGCAAAATGTCCTTCCTGGCCGCACTTGAAGCAACTGTGGGTTCCTGCTCGGCATTCTCCAAAATGGTTCATCCCGCATTTGGCGCACGCAGGCCTGATCGGGGGTCCTTGTGCCGATCTGAAACTCTCCGTAGTGAACTTTCCTTTCCATTCTCCCCGTCCCTGAACTTCGTTCCTCGCAGAGCTTCTGATGCGTTCCATATCGATTCTCCGCAAGGCTCCATATACTCTGACAGCCGCCGCCACCAAAATCGAGAATTCTTCGTCGTCGCGGCCATACATAGTCAATTTCACCTTTTCATTCAGCCCTTCTGTAAAGCGGTGCATCTTTTCTTATTCACTCCCCATGATCTCGGGGGCGTACCTGCCTAGTTCTATCAATTCGTGCATGTACTCCATTACGGGGCGGTTTCTTTGAGTCAATCTGTCGAACTCGGCCCACTTATCTTTCTTAAGTCCCTTCGGCACGTAGTAATCCAAGAATGCATTCTTAAACTTCTCCCAAGAGATGGGTCCATCCTTCAGTAGTTAGGCCGACACTCTCCCCCACCATTGGGCAGTGCTGCCGTCAAACCATAGCGGGGCCAATCCTGCCCTAAGCTCCTCTGGGCTTCGATTAGCTCGAACTTCTCCTCAAGGCGGATAATCCACGCCTCCGCGTCCCCAATTTTATCCCCCGTGAAACTGTTCATCCCAGCCTTCTTTAGTGCCTCGTTGTAGTACATTCTACCCTTCTCGGGTCTTGCCACTGGTTCCATTTGCACGGAGTTTCCCCTCTCCGTCTGTCCCTGTCTTATTGCGCTAACTAGGGAACTCCTCATGGTCTAGAACAGATCCCTGAGACTTTCCTGGCTAAACGTGAGAGGCGTCGATGAGTACGCAACCGGAGTCTCTGTCGCCGGTGCCTGTTCTAATGCATTGCTATCCTCCACTCGGTTTCCATGCGCTCTCGTCCTAGGCGCCATTCCTACATTAAGCTTTCGTTATATCTATGCCTACACATGTCATCCGTTACATTCTATGCCCATCCCTTCCTATGGTCGGTTGTCCTCCTACGAGTTTCCTAGACTCTTCTACGTAGGACCGCACCGTTACCGGTTTAGTAACAATGTTACGCTCTGATACCATTTGTAACGACCCTAATTTGGGCCTAGCATTTTTGTTAAAACGTGCTAAATAAAATGAAAACATTCGAATGTAAACTTAAAACGTAGTTCGAAAACATCAAAGTTCGACATCATAATATAGAGTGTTCTCCAAAGGACAGGACTCTATCACCGGACAACCGACGACCTCCTTCCCATGCCCCACTCAGACCTCGTCCGCGTCACCTACAAAATCAGTAAAGCGGTCACAATCTATTAAAGGAAACTTCACACACGCTACACATTATCTTTTCATTTCTTAATTACACCGTACACGCACAAGTGAATCATTCCTTTAACCGTTTTCTTATTCACCTCTTCTTTTTCCCTTATCATTCCCATCATACTTTAACTTTACTGTTGCCGAGAGTAACATGCTAGGTGCATGTCCCGCCCAAGCCAACCGTTAGCTGTTGGATGACTTGACGGGCCATATGCTTCCCTTCCCCGGCTGGGTACTTAGGCGCTACCCCTTTTTCCACCCTTATCCGTTCTGCCCTTTTCGTACGTATCTTTTCCTCTTTGGAACTTATCGTTCCCTTCATCAGGCATGCCCTTCCTTTCGCGAATCGTGTGCTAGCCACGATGCCGGGTTCGGTCGGACAGTCCATCCTTCCTCACCCCGAGTCTTATTACCATTTATCTCGTTCCTTCGTGTCTTTTCTTTCTTCTTTATTAACCCAATCCCGTTCCCTAAGCCTGAACCTTCCCTTACTATATTTTGTTCACTCCGCTTACCGTTTACTTTCGCTTGTTATAATCTTCCCTTGCTTCGCTGCATTTCGTAACAGGTCTTAGTACTCGATTTCCGACTTTAATGTCTTATTGTTAACTATGTGATTACCGTAGACCCTATGTGTCCTTCTCCTCCCACGATCCGATGTTGAGACGTAACGAAACCACTCAAATTTAGTGTTTCCACGAAAATTCTCTTCTTCTTTAAAAATTCGCGATAATTTGTGTTGTAAATAGGATCCGGGATAATTTTTGTGCTGAAATCAAAATCCGCGATAATTTGTGCTAGAATCAGGATCCGCGACAATTTTACACTTCAAGCCTTTTCGCGACAATTTTGTTCTTCAACATTTTCCGCGATAATTTTCCACAGAATCGTTTTCGCGACGATAATTGCCTTTCTCAAAATCGCGATAATTTTCCATAGGGTGAAATTCGCGACAATTTTTCAAGACCAAAATTTCCGCGATAATTTTCCTTCTTCGCGACAATTTTCGAATTTTCGTGTCTTAATGATAATTAACTCGTTTTTGGGCCTCCCCACCCCTATTTATAGACATCCTAGCTTTTCTAATTCACACTTTAACCCCTCCTTCTTTTGATTTTGACCCCTCCTTTATCTTTTACTTTACTTTTCTATCTTTCGTTTCCTTTTACGTTCTTTCGTTCCCGTATCCCTCGTTATTCCTTGTCTAGACTTTACCGCTACATTCCCTACTATTTGTTCCATCATACCTTTTTCCTGGCTATTACACCCTTACCATTATTGGAATCATCGGGAATCGCCGTGTCCACATGATCTTAGTGGACACCGGGGCTTCGTGCAATTTGATGAAGCGTGAAGTTGCTCAAAAGTTCGGAGCTGATGCTCATGACCTCCCGATCGCTAATATACCTCTCTAGTCGTTCGACCAAAGAAGTGTTATTCCATGCGGGATGATTCTATTCCCAGTCACCCTTGGAGAACCATCCAAGGACCGATCGGAGGATCTGGAAGTCATTGTCGTTGAAGTTGACTTGGCTTACAACGCCATTATCGGACTGACCGGCCTCAGTAAGTTCGAGGCGGTCCCATCTACTTATCATATGATGCTCAAATTCCCCTCCATCCACGGAGTTATTTCTATCTAGGGGGATCAGAAAGTAGCTAGACAATGCTACATGAGCTCGTGCCGAACATTGGCACCTATCAAAAGGGCCCGGGTAGATTTGCTGGAAGAGCCGCCGAACCCGAGGCAAGCAATGGAGCCCGTGGGGTTCAAGCTGATTAACATGGTTGAGGACGACTCAACCAAAACAGCTCGCATCGGGGCACACTTAGCCCCTACTTTTGAAAAAGAACTGATCCACTTGCTGAGAAGCCATGTGGATATATTTTCCTGGACCCCGGACGATGTTCCGAGGATTGACCGATCCGATAGTGAGCATCGGATCAATACCGAGCCTGGCACAAAGCCTGTTAGGCAGAAGAGGAGACGCTATTCTCCCGAAAAAATCGAGATCATCCGGGCTGAGGTGAACAAGTTGTTGCGGTCAGGATTCATCAGAGAGATCCACTATACTTAATGGGTTGCAAACCCAGTAGTGGTCTCCAAACCATTTGGGAAATGGCGGATGTGCATCGATTTCACCGATGTTAACAAAAGCTGTGAGTCAGATCCCTTCCCATTGCCGCATAATGACCGATTGGTAAATGATGTGTCTGGCCGCACCATGATGAGTACCATGGATGCTTACTCCGGGTACCATCAGATCTTTCTAGTTGAGGAAGATCAGAAGAAGTCATCATTCATGACCGAAGATGGCGTTTATTGTTATGTGGTTATGCCGTTCGGTCTCAAGAATGCTGGACCAACATATCAAAGGTTGGTCAACAAAATCGTTAGAAAACTGATCGGCCATATGATGGAAGTTTATGTTGATGATATGATTGTTAAATTTATGAATGATGAAGACCACCTCTCGTTGTTTCGAAGTATGCCGAAAATATAAGCTCAAACTAAATCTAAACAAATGCTTCTTCGGGATCTGAAGTCGAAAATTTCTAGGATATTACGTTTCAGAAAAAGGTATTAAGGTTAACCCTGAGAAAGTGCAGGCAATCATTGATATGCAACCTCCAAGAAGCAAATAAGGAATTTTAGAGGCTTACTGGCCGACACGCTGCACTAAGCAGGTTTATTTCAAAATCCACAGACCGGGCTCTACCTTTTTTCAGAGTGCTAAGAAAAGCAAGCCAGCTAGATTGGACCGAAGAATGCGATCGGGCCTTTTCCGAGCTGAAGACTTATTTAAGCACTCCCCCGGTGATGGTGAGTCCAACTTGTGAACCTTTAGGTTGTATCTTGTTGTATCTGATGTTGCCGTCAGCGCAGCTCTGGTGACCATCCGAGATGACATTCATAGACCCGTTTATTATGTAAGCCATTCTTTGGTATCTGCCAAAACCAGATACTCCACCCTGGAAAAATTCATGTCTATACGGGAGGCCGAAGCTGAAAGTTGTATCCAAGCTGAAGCATTATTTTGAAGGCCGAACGGTTTATGTCTATACGGATCAACCTCTTGAAGTGGTCCTTAAACAAAAGGATTTGAATGAGAGATTAGAAAAATTGGCTATCAAATTCATCGCTATGTATCTGGAATTCTTGACACGAATGGCGATCAAGGCTCAGGTTCTAGCCGATTTTGTGGTTGAGATGACCCGATCGGCCATATATCAAACCAAGAGGATGATCTTTGGACGGTCCACGTAGATGGGTCAACCTTCGGAGGAAGAGGAGCGGGCATTACCCTAACAACGGTATAAGGTGACCTTATTCATTCCGTAGTTAAATTTTCCTTTGCTGGAACAAATAATGTGGTAGAATACGAGGCTGTATTATCGGGAATGACCTTGGCTCGGAAGATGGGAGTTAGCAGAGTGCGAATGTTTTCAGACTCAAAGTTAATAGTGGAACAGTTCGCAGGAAGATTTGAAACTCATGATCCGATGATGAAATTATATTGTTATAAAGTCCTGGAACTATCCAAAAAGTTCAGTGAGTTTTCTCTTGACCACGTGCCACGAGAACAGAATAAGGTTGCCGACGCACTCGCCAGATTGGCCGCGGGCATACTGTCATAGAGCCGAGCACTATTTCGGTCCATATCCAGAACCGACCTTCGGTTGAGATATCAGTGACCGAACAATCTATTGAAGAAATCGGGCTCTATGTCATGAACTCCATGGCTTGAATATTAACTCTACTGAATCTCCTGGGGAACCCAATTGGATGGATCTCTTTGTTAAATATCTTTCAAACGGCTATCTTCCTGAAGAGAAGTCTGAAGCCAAAAAAATAGAATTTCGGGCTAAGAAATTTATCCTGGTTGACGGACGATTGTTTAAAAAGAGTTTTTAGGGCTCGCTTCTGCGTTGCTTATACCCTATTGAGGCTGAAACTGTCATGATATATGTTCATGAAGGGATATGCGGCATTCATTCAGGGGCTCGATCTTTATACCACCGCATCATCAGAGCTAGCTATTTTTGGCCGACGTTGCTTGTAGATACCAAGAAATACACTAAACGTTGTGCCATATGTCAGTACCATGCTCTAATCCCACAGATTCCCGGGGATCCTGTATCGGTCACCCCATTTCCTTGTCTGTTTGACAGATGAGGGATTGATATCCTTGAACCTTTTCCTCGGTCAATAGGGCAAAGAAAGTTTTGTATTGTGGCGGTGGAATTTTACTCGAAGTGGATTGAAGCAGAAGCAGTAGCCCTCATTTCAGAGAAGGTTGTCAAACACTTCTTATGGAGAAATACTGTGAGCCGCTTCGGGGTTCCCCGAGCACTCATATCAGATAATGGGACTCAGTTCCGTGGAAAAAGCATACGAGATATATGCTTCAAGTTGGGCATCGCCCAACATTTCTCGTCAGTGGCCCACCCCCAAACTAATGGACTTACGGAGGTATCTAACAAGGTTATTGTAACGTCCGTAAACCAGGCCTTAACAAGGTCTATGCACAAGCAAAATGAAAATAAGCATTTAAATTAAAACATCACTTGACACCGGGGAATATCATCGTTTTTCAAAATACAACTAGCTAATTACAAACCAAACGAAATCAAAAGGGTGACTCGTACAGTGGACGATCGACGACCTTAGTTCCAATGCCACCTAAGCCTCAGGTCTTCCCCCTACATAATCTGTAAAACGGTCATAGTCTATTAAAGGAAACTTCCGTATAATAAATTAATTAGCAAGATTTTATCCCTTTCACTTTCCTTCTTTTATCTTACTTATTCTCTTATCCTTTCTCCTCATTTTATACTCCCTCTCCCTAGTCTTTCTGGTTTTCTACTGTGGTCGGTTTTTACATGCCCGACAACATGTCTCACCCAAACCAACCGTTAGTTGTTAGTTGGCTCGACGAGAATATATGCTTTCCTTCCCCGGACAGGGCCCGGGCGCTAACCCGTTCCTATCCGGTTCCGTTTGGCTCTGTAATGCGCACAATTCTGTTCCAGAGAACTCATGTATCCCTTCCTCGGACATGCCCTACCTGTGGCTGACCGTGCTCATGAACACGATGCCGGGTTTGGTGTTCTCACCTCGCCCCGAGATTTCTGTTTTTTATTCACACCCCTTTCGATTCGATTTAGTATTCATTTAAACTCCTAACTGTGAACCTTTTTTAATTTACTATGTTTACTCCGCTTACCTTTTCGTCCTATCGCCTGTTGCTCCCTTGTCCTCTACTCCCTGCATATATGTATTTAACGTGTTATACCGTTGTGTGACCCCATGACTCACTTTCGTTAGTTAATCGAAACATGCGGCAATTGGCGACCTTACCTTCGAATTTGCGTTGAACTACACTATGGTCCCCAATTTACGGCAAAATCAAGTGTTGCTCTTCGTATTCACGGTAAATTACGTTTCGGTCCATAATCTTCGTGATAATTTGCATAAACATTCATTTTCGCGAGAATTGCACCCCAGCCCTGAATTCCGCGACAATTTACACGCAAATCCCTGAAATTCGCGATAATTCTGCACGCAGTCCTTTTCCGCGATAATTTACACGCAAGTCCCTGAAATCGCGATAATTCTACACGCAGTCCGTTTCTGCGACAATATTGCACACAGCTCCCGAAATCCGCGATAATTGTGCACTCAGCCGTTTTCGCGACAATTTACTCTTCGGCCCTGATTTCCGCGATAATATTGCAGCGGTCCTCCGAATCCGCGATAATTCTTCCCTTCATCCCGATTTTCGTGATAATTCTCTCTTGACCCTAATTTTCGCGACAATTTTAAGCAGTTTTCAATTTTCGCGATAATCTCTATTTCTCTCGATTTTTCTTACGTTTTTGTGTCAAATGACCCTTTTTTTCTCATCCTACTCCTATTTATAGGTTTCTCAACTTGTCCAAATGACCCTTTAACCCCTCCTTCCAAAATTCCTTCTTCTTACCTTAATTTACAAAACTACCCCTCATTACATGTTTTTAACAAGAATTAATGTGAGACTAACCTGTCCGAATTCTCTCTTTGTGCCGCTTTCCTGGGTCGTTACAGTTATCCTGAAAGGATTGAAGACCAAGTTAGAGGATTTTGGAGGGAAATTGCATGAACACATCTATGAGTTCTTATGGGCATACCGAACTACACCTCGTTCAACAACCCATGAATCACCTTTTTCATTGATGTATGGGTCCGAAGCTGTTAGCCCGGTGGAGGTTGCCATCTGATCACCTCGGATATCTCAATATGATGAGCATATGAATGGTGAAAGGAGATTATTGGATCTCGAGATGATGGAAGAGAAGAGAGATGTGATTTACGCGCGGATGCGTGCTTATCAGCGAGCTATGGAACGGGCTCATAACAAGCAAGTCCTCCTAAGGGAATTCATTGAAGGTGATCTCGTCCTCAGAAGCATAAATGTAACGCCCTCAATATGGGCCTAGTTGTTTGGTTAAAATACGATAATTAAAACGGAAATATTCGAATGCAAATTTAAAACATAGTTCGAAGCATGAAAATACTACAGCATAATTTAGAGTATTCTCCAAAGGACCGGACTCTATCACCAGACAACCGACGACCTTCTTCCCATTCCCCTCTCATACCTCGTCCGCTTCACCTACAAAATCTGTAAAGCGGTCACAATTTATTAAAGGAAACTTCACACACGCTACACGTTATCTTTTAGTTTCTTAATTAAACCGTACACGCACACGTGAATCATTCCACTTAACCGTTTTTTTCTTATTTCCCTCTTCTTTTACCCTTATCATTCCCATCATTCATTAACTTTACTGTTGTTGAGATTAACATGCTCGGTGCATGTCCCGCCCAAGCCAACCGTTAGCTGTTGGATGACTCGACGGGCCATATGCTTCCCTTCCCCGGGTGGGTACTTAGGCGCTACCCCTTTTTCCACCCGGATCCGTTCCGCCCTCTTCGTACGTATCTTTTCCTTTTTGGAACTTACCGTTCCCTTCATCAGGCATGCCCTTCCTTTGGCGAATCGTGTACTAGGCACGATGCCGGGTTCGGTCGGACGGTCCATCCTTCCTTTCCCCGAGTCTTATTATCATTTATCTCGTTCATTCGTATCCTTACATCCTTCTTTATTAACCCAATCCCGTTCCTTAAGTCTGAACCTTCCCTTACTATATTGCGTTCACTCCGCTTACCGTTTACTTTCGCTTGCTATAGTATTTCCGCGCTTTCGTGTTCCTTTCCTCCCACGATCCGACGTCGCGACGCGACGAAAACACTTAAACTTGGTTTTTCCGCGATAATTTACTTCTTTCCTCGAAATTCGCGATAATTCTATGCTGAAACTCCAAATCCGCGATAATTTTACTCTTGGAACCAAATCCCGCGACAATTCTCTTCATCAAGAAAATCCGCGATAATTCTCTTCATCATCAAATCCGCGATAATACTGCACTGATCACGATTTCCGCGATAATTTACACATGTTCAATTTCCGCGACAATTTACTCTTCAACGAAAATTCGCGACAATATGTTCATCCAAAAATCCGCGATAAAAATGCATGCATGGGAAATCCGCGATAATTTCCTTCTTTGCGGGAATTTTCGAATTTTTGGGTCTTAATGATGATTAACTCGTTTTTGGGCCTCCTCACCCCTATTTATGACATCCTAACTTTTCTAATTCACACTTTGACCCCTCCTTCCTTTGCTTTTGACCCCTCTTTTATCTTTTTCTTTACTTTTCCTTACTTTTCTATTTTACGTTCTTTCGTTCCCGTATCTCTCATTATCTCTCGTCTAGACTTTACCGCTACATTCCCTACTATTTGTTTCGTCGTACCTTTTTCTCGGCTATTACAATAAAAGTGCAAAGGAACGTTGGAAAGCTGGACAGAAATTGGGAGGGAACGTATCGAATATCAAAGAAATTGGAATCAGGTAGGTATAAACTTGAAACATTGGATGGTATAGAGGTCCCCCGAACTTGGAATGTCATGAATTTAATGCGGTACTTCTTGTGAACTTTCGATTAACATGTTTGACTCAATAAACACACATTCCATTAAACGTAAGCTAAAAACATGTAAGTACAAAACAAATTGTTTCTATTAGAGTCATGGACCGATCTTGAAGTTGGATAACTTATGACGAATCTGGACTGGTGACCAAAGCTTCCTATCCGCAACTGTAATAGCCAGGAAAAAGGTATGATGGAGCAAATAGAAGGGAGTGTAGCGGTAAAGTCTAGACAGGGAATAACGAGGGGTACAGGAACGAAAGAACGTAAAAGGAAACGAAAAATAGAAAAGTAAAGAAAAAGATAAAGGAGGGGTCAAAAAGCAAAGAAAGGAGGGGTTAAAGTGTGAATTATAAAAGTTAGGATGTCTATAAATAGGGGTGAGGAGGCCCAAAAACGAGATAATTATCATTAAGACATGAAAATTCAAAAATTGCCGCGAAGAAGGAAAATTATCACGAAAAGTTAGCTTGGCAATTATTATCGCGGAAATAAGGATGAACAAAATTGTCGCGGAAATTACGAAGTGTAAAATTGTCGCGGATTTCCAGTTATAGCATAAATTATCGCGGATTTGTGCATATCATGAAATTGTCGCGGATTTCATCCCCAGTGTAGAATTGTCGCGGATTTCGGTCCCAGTGTAGAATTATCGCGGAAATACCAAGTTCGAGTGTTTTCGTTTCGGCTCAAAGTCGAATCGTGGGAGGAAAAGGACACGTAGGGTCTACGGTAATCACATAGTTAACAATAAGATTATAACGTCGGAATTCGAATAACTAAGACCTGTTACGAAATGCAGGGAAGCACGGAAAGATTATAACAAGCTAAAGCGAACAGTAAGCGGAGTAAACACAATATAGTAAAGGAAGGTTCAGGCTTAGGGAACGGGATTGGGTTAATTAAGAAGAAAGAAAAGACACAAACGAACGAGATAAATGGTAATAAGACTCGGGGTGAGGAAGGATGGACCGTGCGACCGAACCCGGCATCGTGCCTAGCACACGATTTGCCAAAGGAAGGGCATGCCTGATGAAGGGAACGATAAGTTCCAAAGAGGAAAGGCACGTACGAAAAAGGCAGAACGGATCCGGGTGGAAAAAGGGGTAGCGCCTAAGTATCCACCCAAGGAAGGGAAGCATATGGCCCGTCGAGTCATCCAACAGCTAACGGTTGGCTTGGGCGGGACATGCACCGAGCATGTTACTCTCGGCAACAGTAAAGTTAAAGTATGATGGGAATGATAAGGGTAAAAAGGAGAGGGAAATAAGAAAACGGTTAAAAGGAATGATTCATGTGTGTGTTTACGGTGTAACTAAGAAATGTAAAGATAATGTGTAGCGTGTGTGAAGTTTCCTTTAATAGATTGTGACCACTTTACAGATTTTGTAGGTGACGCAGACGAGGTATGAGAGGGGCATGGGAAGGAGGTCATCGGTTGTCCGGTGATAAAGTCCAGTCCTTTGGAGAATACTCTAAATTATGATGTCGAACTTTGATTTTTTCGAACTATGTTTTAAGTTTACATTCGAATGTTTCCGTTTTAGATATCACGTTTTAACAAAACAGCTAGGCCCAAATTAGGGTCGTTACTAATGGTATCAGAGCTTAACATCGTTACTAAACAGGTAACGGTGCGGTCCTACGTAGAAGAGTCTAGGAAACTCGTAGGAGGACAACCGACCATAGGACGGGATGGGCATAGAATGTAACGGATGACATGAGTAGGCATAGACATAACGAAAGTTTAATGTAGGAATGGCGCCTAGGACGAGAGCGAATGGAAACCGAGAGGAGGATAGCAATGCATCAGAGCAGGCACCGGCGACAGAGACTCCGGTTGCGGACTCATCGACGCCTCTCACGTTTAGCCAGGAATGTCTCATGGATCTGGTCCAGACCATGGCGATTTCCCTAGTTAGTGCAATGAGACAGGGATAGACGGAGAGGGGAAACTCCGTGCAAATGGAACCAGTGGCAAGACCCAAGAGGGGTAGAATGTACTACAACAAGGCACTAAAGAAGGCTGGGATGAACAGCTTCACGGGGGATAAGATGGGGGATGCGGAGGCGTGGATTATCTGCCTTGAGGAGATGTTCGAGATGATCGAAGCCCCAGAGGAGCATAGGGCAGGATTGGCCCCTCTATGGTTCGACGGAAGCACTGCCCGATGGTGGGGGAGCGTGTCGGCCTCACTACTGAAAGATGGACCCATCTCTTGGGAGAAGTTTAAGAATGCATTCTTGGATTACTACGTGCCGAAGGGTCTTAAGAAATATATGAGGGCCGAGTTCGACAGATTGACTCAAGGAAACCGCCCCGTAATGGAGTACATGCAGGAATTCATAGAACTAGGCAGGTACGCCCCCGAGATCATGGGGAGCGAACAGGAAAAGATGCACCGCTTTACAGAAGGGTTGAACGAGAAGGTGAAACTGACAATCTATGGCCGCGACGACGAAGAATTCTCGAGTTTGGTGGCAGCGGCAGTCCGAGTAGATGGAGGATTGCGGAGAATGGATAAGGAACGCACCAGAAGCTCTGTGAGGAACGTGGTTCAGGGACGGGGAGATTGGAAAGGAAAGGTCACTACGGAAAGTTTCGGATCGGCACAAGGACCCCCGATCAGACCGTTGTGCGCCAAATGCAGGAAGAATCACTTTGGAGAATGCCAAGCAGGAACCAACAGTTGTTTCAAGTGCGGCCAGGAAGGACACTTTGCCAAAGATTGCCCGAAGAGGAGGAGGATCGAAACTGGGGTAACCGAAAATAGGGCAAGGGAGAGGATTACTGGAAATGCTCGAGTGTTTGCTGTAAACAAGGAACAAGCCTCGGAGGCTGAAGACGTCGTGGCAGGTACACTACTTATTAACAGCTTTACAGCTTTCGTATTATTTGACTGTGGGGCGACACATTCATTTGTGTCGGAGAAGTTAGCGAAACGGTTTGGGATAATGGGAAGTAGCGCTAAAATCAAAGTAAAAACACCGGGATCCGAAGCTATGGAGGCAAATAGAATCTATAAAGGATGCATGGTGGAAGTGGACACAGTGCGAACAGAGGTTGATTTGACTGAATTGGGGGATATGGGATTCGATGCCATACTAGGAATGGACTGGTTATCTAAATTCGATGCGTAGGTGAGATGTCGAGAACGTACGATCACGTTTAGTACGCCGTGGGAAGGGAGAAAGGACATGGTCGGAAAACCGATTATGAGTGAGGATGAGGAATATAGGAATCGATCGAACTGGTTAGCGTTCGTCACGCAGTGAAGGAAGGGACGCCATTGAAGTCCGTTCCAGTGGTTTGTGAATACAGTGATGTATTTCCTGACGAACTACCGGGTCAACCACCTCAAAGAGAGGTGGAAATGGAGATAGAACTACTCCCTGGAAGACAACCGATCTCCAAGGCTCCGTACCGAATGGCACCCAGAGAAATGCAGGAACTGAAACATCAGATTGAGTCGCTACTGGAAAAATGATTTCTTAGGCCAAGCAACTCCCCTTGGGGAGCACCAGTGTTATTTGTTAGAAAGAAAAGCGGCGAGTTGAGACTATGTTTCGACTACCGGGAGTTAAACAAGGTCACGATAAAGAACAAGTATCCATTGCCTAGGATCGACGACTTGTTTGATCAGTTACAAGGCGCGAAGGTGTTCCCAAAGCTAGACTTGAGGTTAGGGTATCAACAAGTCCGAGTAAGAGAAGGAGACATACCGAAGACAGCCATTCGAACGAGGTACGGCCATTGCGAGTGCACGGTAGTACCGTTTGGATTGACTAATGCCCCATCAATTTTCATGGATTTGATGAATCGGGTATTTCGTCAGTATCTAGACAAGTTCGTGGTGGTGTTCATTGACGACATCCTAGTTTACTCTCGCGACCATGAGGAACACGAGCAACATCTGAGGATAGTATTGCAGACCCTCCGATAAGAAAAGTTGTATGCCAAATACAGCAAGTGTGAATTCTGGATGGACAGCATAGATTTTCTAGGCCACGTGATATCAGCGGGAGGGGTAACGGTAGACCCAACAAAGATAGAGACAGTGACGAATTGGCCCAGACCGACAAATGCTCGAGAAGTAAGGAGCTTCTTAGGATTGGCCGGATACTATCGAAAGTTCATCAAAGGATTCACAAAGATTGCTAAATCGTTGACAAATCTGAACCGAAAGGAAACGAGGTATACGTGGGATGAGAAATGTGAAGAGAGTTTCGAATGTCTCAAAACTAAATTGACATATGCACCAATACTAGTGTTACCCACACCAGGACAGAACTTCACGGTATACAGCGACGCATCGAAGGCAGGACTCGGGTGTGTACTGATGCAGGGAGGGAATGTTATAGCATATGCATCCCGTCAATTGAAGATACACGAGTTGAACTATCCGACACACGATTTAGAATTGGCCGCGGTAGTATTCGCACTCAAGATTTGGAGACATTACATGTACGGTGTGAAGTGTGAGATATTCACCGACCGCAAGAGTTTGAAGTACCTATTCACTCAGAGAGAGCTTAACATGAGACAACGGAGATGGTTGGAACTGAGAAAGGATTACGATCTAGACATTCAGTCCCACCCCTGAAAGGCAAACCAGGTAGCCGACGCACTGAGCAGGAAGACTCATGGCGTGCTAGCCAACACGTTGGTTAGGGAAATGGAGAACCTACAACTGGAAGTGGTAGAGTCGACCACAGTCACGTTAGGGACGGTTACCGCGAAGCCAGTGATACTGGAGGAGGTTCTAGAAGCACAGATATCAGACCCCGAGAAACCCGTAACGCGAAAAGAGGGAAACAGAACCGATAAATCAGAAATAAGCAAAGGAAGCGATGGCTAATCCGAATGAATAAACGTGTATGGGTACCAAACAGGCCAGAGCTAAGGAAGAAGATTATGGCAGAAGCACACAGTTCAGCTTTCTCGGTTCACCCAGGAAGTACTAAGATGTATCTGGACCTAAAGACGCACTGGTGGTGGAATGGAATGAAAAACGAGATTGCAATCTTTGTGGCCAAATGCGAAAACTGCCAGCGAGTTAAGGCCGAACACCAACGCCCGGGAGGCGAGCTACAACACTTAGAGATCCCGGAGTGGAAATGGGATAGCATCAGCATGTACTTTGTGGTAGGACTACCCAAGAGCCAACGGAAGAACGACACGATATGGGTGGTGGTGGACCGTCTTACGAAGGCGGCTCACTTCTTAGCAGTCAAGACAACGTACGGAGTGGACAGGCTAGCCAAAATATATGTGGATAACATAGTCAAATTACATGGAGTTCCAGTAAACATCGTTTTAGACAGAGACCCGAGATTCACGTCTAGATTTTGGCAGAGTTTACAGAAATCGCTCGGAACTCAGTTATGCATGAGCACAGCCTACCACCCACAGACGGATGGTCAGACCGAGAGAACCAACCAAATTATGGAGGATATGTTACGAGCATGTGTGTTGGAGTTTAAGGGAGGTTGTGAGGATTTCCAACCGCTAGTGGAATTTGCGTACAATAATAGCTTTCAGAGCAGCATTGGCATGGCCCCATATGAGGCATTGTACGGGAGGAAGTGTCGTACACCGCTATGCTGGGATGAGGTGGGAGAAAGAACGACCACGGGGACTGAATTGGTGGAAGTCAGCATTGAAAAGGTGGCCGTAGTACGAAAGAACATTAAGGCGGCACAGGACCGATACAAAAGTTGGGCAAACGCAAAAAGGAAACCCTTAGAGTTAAAGGTTGGGGATCGCGCCTACCTAAAGGTATCACCGATGAAGGGGGTGCTAAGGACCACAAGGACAGGGAAGCTGAGTCCCCGGTATATCGGACCATACGAGGTGGAACGAAGTATCGGAAACCTAGCATATCAGCTGAAGCTTCCGGAGGAAATGGGGGGGATACACAACGTGTTCCATGTATCCCAACTAAGGAGGAGGGTGACTGAAGGAATTCAAGAATGTGTGGGGGAACCCATAGAGATAACCCCGGAGTTAACGTACGAGGAAGTCCCAGTAAAGATCCTAGGCAGGGAGGAAAGATGACTCAGAAACAAACAAATCCACATGGTGAAAGTTCAATGGTCCAATCAATGAGAGAGGGAAGCTACATGGGAAACGGAACGAGAGATTAGACAGAGAGCGCCGGAGTAGATGGAGGATTGGTACGCACGAGTTTCGGGACGAAACTCAAAATGAGTGGGGAAGGATGTAATAGCCAGGAAATAGGTATGATGGAGCAAATAGAAGGGAGTGTAGCGGTAAAGTCTAGACAGGGAATAACGAGGGTTACGGGAACGAAAGAACGTAAAAGGAAACGAAAAATAGAAAAGTATAGAAAAAGATAAAGGAGGGGTCAAAAAGCAAAGGAAGGAGGGGTTAAAGTGTGAATTAGAAAAGTTAGCATGTCTATAAATAGGGGTGAGGAGGCCCAAAAACGAGTTAATTATCATTAAGACACGAAAATTCAAAAATTGTCGCGAAAAAGGAAAATTATCGCGAAAAGTTGGCCTGGCAATTATTGTCCCGGAAATAAGGATGAATAAAATTGTCGCGGAAATTACGAAGTGTAAAATTGTCGCGGATTTCCAGTTATAGCGTAAATTATCGCGGATTTGTGCATAGCATGAAATTGTCGCGGATTTCATCCCCAGTGTAGAATTGTCTACGGATTTCGGTCCCAGTGTAGAATTATCGCGGAAATACCAAGTTCGAGTGTTTTCGTTTCGGCTCAAAGTCGAATCGTGGGAGGAAAAGGACACGTAGGGTCTACGGTAATCACATAGTTAACAATAAGATTATAACGTCGGAATTCGAATAACTAAGACCTGTTACGAAATGCAGGGAAGCACGGAAAGATTATAACAAGCTAAAGCGAACAGTAAGCGGAGTAAACACAATATAGTAAAGGAATGTTCAGGCTTAGGGAACGGGATTGGGTTAANTGTTTAAGTATCTTTTTTGACGACATGAATTCAATCGACTAGGGGACTGGTAAGGTAGGAGTAGGTCCATTGCGTTTTAGTACGAAGGTGGATGGAATAAATTAAATTAGTTAGATTAGAAACGCAATGTACCACCTGTCTTATAGTCGATCATTTTCAAACTCGTCAAATTAAATACTGTGTCAAAATATTTTGAACGTGATGAGTCTTCCTGTCCGCGGCAGAACCGTCTATACATAATGACTGTTGGAATATGTTAAGAGGCCTGTTTGTTGTGATGTATATTTCCGTGGCAAATCAGGGTGCAAGTATATACCTGACTCCTCCATGACACGCTGACGAGGGTCGCGCCCTCGCTGTAGGCTGGTCCATTTCCGCATTGTAATAGCCAGGAAAAATGTATGATTGAGCAAATAGAAGGGAGTGTAGCGGTAAAGTCTAGACAGGGAATAACGAGGGGTACGGGAACGAAAGAACGTAAAAGGAAACGAAAAATAGAAAAGTAAAGAAAAAGATAAAGGAGGGGTCAAAAAGCAAAGGAAGGAGGGGTTAAAGTGTGAATTAGCAAAGTTAGGATGTCTATAAATAGGGGTGAGAGGCCCAAAAACGAGTTAATTATTATTAAGACACGAAAATTCGAAAATTGCCGCGAAGAAGGAAAATTATCCCAAAAATTTGGTAGTGGAAAATTATCGCGAGAAGTTGACGTGGCAATTATTGTCGCAGAAATAAGGATGAACAAAATTGTCGCGGAAATTACGAAGTGTAAAATTGTCGCGGATTTCCAGTTATAGCGTAAATTATCGCGGATTTGTGCATAGCATGAAATTGTCGCGGATTTCATCCCCAGTGTAGAATTGTCGCGGATTTCAGTCCCAGTGTAGAATTATCACGGATTTCATGGCAGAAGTGAATTATCGCGGAAATACCAAGTTCGAGTGTTTTCGTTTCGGCTCAAAGTCGGATCGTGGGAGGAAAAGGACACGTAGGGTCTACGGTAATCACATAGTTAACAATACGATAATAACGTCGAAATTCGAATAACTAAGACCTGTTACGAAATGCAGGAAAGCACGGAAAGATTATAACAAGCTAAAGCGAATGGTAAGCGGAGTAAACACAATATAGTAAGGGAAGGTTCAGGCTTCGGAAACGGGATTGGGTTAATAAAGAAGATAGAAAAGACACGACGAACGAGATAAATGGTAATAAGACTCGGGGTGAGGAAGGATGGACCGTCCGACCGAACCCGGCATCGTGCCCAGCACACGATTCGCCAAAGGAAGGGCATGCCTGATGAATGGAACGATACGTTCCATAGAGGAAAAGATACGTACGAAAACGGCAGAACGGATCCGGGTGGAAAAAGGGGTATCGCCTAACTATCCACCCGGGGAAGGTATGCATATGGCCCGTCGAGTCATCGAACAGCTAACGGTTGGCTTGGGCGGGACATGCACCGAGCATGTTACTCTCGGCAACAGTAAAGTTAAAGTATGATGGGAATGATAAGGGTAAAAAGGAGAGGGAAATAAGAAAACGGTTAAAAGAAATTATTCATGTGTGTGTTCATGGTGTAATTAAGAAATGTAAAGATAATGTGTAGCATGTGTGAAGTTTCCTTTAATAGATTATGACCGCTTTACAGATTTTGTAGGTGACGCAGACGAGGTATGAGAGGGGCATGGGAAGGAGGTCGTCGGTTGTCCGGTGATAGAGTCCGGTCCTTTGGAGAATACTCTAAATTATGCTGTCGAACTTTGATGTTTTCGAACTATGTTTTAAGTTTACATTCGAATGTTTCCGTTTTAGTTATCACGATTTAACAAAGCAGCTAGGCCCAAATTAGGGTCGTTATAAATGGTATCAGAGCGTAATATCGTTACAAAACCGGTAACGGTGTTGTCCTACGTAGAAGAGTCTAGAAAAAAAAAAAAAAAAAAAAAGTAGGAGGACAACCGACCATAGGAGGGGATGGGTATAGAATGTAACAGATGACATGAGTAGACATAGACATAACAAAAGTTTAATGTAGGAATGGCACCTTGGAGGAGAGCGCATGGAAACCGAGAGGAGGATAGCAATGCATCAGAGCAGGCACCGGCGACAGAGACTCCGGTTGCTGACTCATCGACGCCTCTCACGTTTAGCCAGGAAAGTCTCAGGGATCTGTTCCAAACCATGGCGAGTTCCCTAGTTAGCTCAATGAGACAGGGACAGATGGAGAGGGGAAACTCCGTGCAAATGGAACCAGTGGCAAGACCCGAGAGGGGTAGAATGTACTACAACGAGGCACTAAAGAAGGCTGGGATGAACAGCTTCACGGGGGATAAGATGGGGGACGCGGAGGCGTGGATTATCCGCCTTGAGGAGAAGTTCGAGTTGATCGAAGCCCCAGAGGAGCTTAGGGCAGGATTGGCCCCGCTATGGTTCGACGGCAGCACTGCCCGATGGTGATGGAGCGTGTCGGCCTCATTACTGAAGGTTGGACCCATCTCTTGGGAGAAGTTTAAGAATGCGTTCTTGGATTACTACGTGCCGAAGGGACTTAAGAAAGATAAGAGGGCCGAGTACGACAGATTGACTCAAGGAAACCAACCGTAATGGAGTACATGCAGGAATTCATTGAACTAGGCAGGTACGCCCCCCAGATCATGGGGAGCGAACAGGAAAAGATGCACCGCTTTACAGAAGGGCTGAACGAGAAGGTGAAACTAACTATGTATGGCCGCGACGACGAAGAATTCTCTAGTTTGGTGGCGGCGGCAGTCCGTGTAGATGGAGGATTGCGGAGAATGGATAAGGAACGCACCAGAAGCTCTGCGAGGAACGAGGTTCAGGGACGGGGAGAATGGAAAAAGGAAAGGTCACTACGGAAAGTTTCGGATCGGCACAAGGACCCCCGATCAGACCGCCGTGCGCCAAATGCGGGAAGAATCAGTTTGGAGAATGCCGAGCAGGAACCAACAGTTGTTTTAAGTGGGGCCAGGAAGGACACTTTGCCAAAGATTGCCCGAAGAGGAGGAGGATCGAAACTGGGGTAAACGAAAACAGAGCAAGGGAGAGGATTACTGGAAATGCTCGAGTGTTTGCTGTAAACAAGGAACAAGCCTCGGAGGCTGAAGACGTAGTGGCAGGTACACTACTTATTAACGGCTTTATAGCTTTCGTATTATTTGACTGTGGGGCGACACATTTATTTGTGTCGGAGAAGTTAGCGAAACGGATTGGGATAATGGGAAGTAACGCTAAATTCAAAGTAAAAACACCGGGATCCGAAGCTATGGAGGCAAATAGAATCTATAAAGGATGCACTGTGGAAGTGGACACAGTGCGAACAGAGGCGGATTTGATTGAATTGGGGGATATGGGATTCGATGCCATACTAGGAATGGATTGGTTATCTAAATCCGATGCGCAGGTGAGATGTCGAGAACGTACGATCACGTTTAGTACGCCGTGGGAAGGGAGAAAGGACATGGTCGGAAAACCGATTATGAGTGAGGATGAGGAATATAGGAATCGATCGAATTGGTTAGCATTCGTCACAGCAGTAAAGGAAGGGACGCCATTGAAGTCCGTTCCAGTGGTTTGTGAATACAGTGATGTATTTCCCGACGAACTACCAGGTCAACCACCTCAAAGAGAGGTGGAAATGGAGATAGAACTACTCCTTGGAACACAACCGATCTCCAAGGCTCCGTACCGAATGGCACCCAGAGAGATGCAGGAACTGAAACAGTAGATTGATTCGCTACTGGAAAAAGGATTTCTTAGGCCAAGCAACTCCCCTTGGGGAGCACAAGTGTTATTTGTTAGAAAGAAAAGCGGCGAGTTGAGACTGTGTTACGACTACCGGGAGTTAAACAAGGTCACGATAAAGAACAAGTATCCGTTGCCTAGGATCGACGACTTGTTTGATCAGTTACAAGGGGCGAAGGTGTTCTTAAAGCTAGACTTGAGGTCAGGGTATCACCAAGTCCGAGTAAGAGAAGGAGACATACCGATGACAGCCATTCGAACGAGGTACGGCCATTACGAATGCACGGTAGTACCGTTTGGATTGACAAATGCCCCAGCAATTTTCATGGATTTGATGAATCGGGTATTTCGTCAGTATCTAGACAAGTTCGTGGTGGTGTTCATTGACGACATCCTAGTTTACTCTCGCGACCAGGAAGAACACGAGCAACATCTGAGGATAGTATTGCAGACCCTCCGACAAGAAAAGTTGTATGCCAAATACAGCAAGTGTGAATTCTGGATGGACATCATAGCTTTTCTTGGCCACGTGATATCAGCAGGAGGAGTGACGGTAGACCCAACAAAGATAGAGACTGTGACGAAATGGCCCAGACCGACAAATGCTCGAAAAGTAAGGAGCTTCTTAGGATTGTCCGGATACTATCGAAAGTTCATTGAAGGATTTGCAAGGATTGCTAGACCGTTGACAAATCTGACCCGAAAGGAAACGAGGTATACGTGGGATGAGAAATGTGAAGAGAGTTCTGAATGTCTTAAAACGAAATTGACATCTGCACCAATACTAGTGTTACCCACACCAGGACAGGACTTCACGGTATACAGCGACTCATCGAAGGAAGGACTCGGGTGTGTACTGATGCAGGGAGGGAAATTATAGCATATGCATCCCGTCAATTGAAGATACACGAGTTGAACTATCCGACACACGATTTAGAATTGGCTGCGGTAGTATTCGCACTCAACATTTGGAGACATTACCTGTACGGTGTGAAGTGTGAGATATTCACCGACCACAAGAGTTTGAAGTACCTATTCACTCAGAGAGAGCGAAACATGAGACAACGGAGATGGTTGGAACTGATAAAGGATTACGATCTAGACATTCAGTACCACCCCGGAAAGGCAAACCAGGTAGCCGACGCACTGAGCAGGAAGACTCATGGCGTGCTAGCCAACACGTTGGTAAGGGAAATGGAGAACCTACAACTGGAAGTGGTAGAGTCGACCACAGTCATGTTAGGGACGGTTACCGCGAAGCCAGGGATACTGGAGGAGGTACTAGAAGCACAAATATCAGACCCCGAGAAACCCGTAACGCGAAAAGAGGGAAACAGAACCGATAAATCAGAAAAAAGCTAAGGAAGCGATGGGCTAATCCGAATGAATGAACGTGTATGGGTACCAAACAGGCCAGAGCTAAGGAAGAAGATTATGGCAGAAGCACACAGTTCAGCTTTCTCGGTTCACCCAGGAAGTACTAAGATGTATGGGACCTAAAGACGCACTGGTGGTGGAATGAAATGAAAAACGAGATTGCAAACTTTGTGGCCAAATGCGAAAACTGCCAACGAGTAAAGGCCGAACACCAATGCCAGGGAGGCGAGCTACAACCCTTAGAGATCCCAGAGTGGAAATGGGATAGCATCGGCATGGACTTTGTGGTAGGACTACCCAAGAGCCAACGGAAGAACGACGCGATATGGGTGGTGGTGGACCGTCTTACGAAGGCGGCACACTTCTTAGCAATCAAGACAACGTACGGAGTGGACAGGCTAGCCAAAATATATGTGGATAACATAGTCAAATTACATGGAGTTCCAGTAAACATTGTTTCAGACAGAGACCCGAGATTCATGTCTAGATTTTGGCAAAGTTTACAGAAATAGCTCGGAACTCAGTTATGCATGAGCACAGCCTACCACCCGCATACAGATGGTCAGACCGAGAGAACAACCAAATTATGGAGGATATGTTATGAGCATGTGTGTTGGAGTCTAAGGGAGGTTGGGAGGATTTCCTACCGCTAGTGAAATTTGCGTACAATAATAGCTTTCAGAGCAGCATTGGCATGGCTCCCTACGAGGCATTGTACGGGAGGAAGTGTCGCACACCGCTATGCTGGGATGAGGTGGGAGAAAGAACGGCCACGGTGACGGAATTGGTGGAAGTCACCATTGAAAAGGTGGCCGTGGTACGAAAGAACATTAAGGCGGCGCAGGACCGATATAAAAGTTGGGCAGATGCAAAAAGGAGACCCTTAGAGTTAAAGGTTGGGGATCGCGCCTACCTAAAGGTATCGCCGATGAAAGGGGTGCTAAGTACCACAAGGACAGGGAAGCTGAGTCCCCGGTACATCGGACTATACGAGGTGGAACGAAGGATCGAAAACCTAGCATATCAGCTGAAGCTTCCGGAGGAAATGGGGGGGATACACAACCTGTTCCATGTATCCCAACTAAGGAGGAGGGTGACTGAAGGAAGTCAAGAATGTGTGGGGGAACCCATAGAGATAACCCCGGAACTAACGTACGAGGAAGTCCCAGTAAGGATCCTAGGTAGGGAGGAAAGAAGACTCAGAAACAAACAAATCCCCATGGTGAAAGTACAATGGTCCAATCAAGGAGAAAGTGAAGCTACATGGGAAACGGAACGAGAGATTAGACAGAGAGCGCCGGAGTTGATGGAGGATTGGTATGCACGAGTTTCGGGACGAAACTCAAAATGAGTGGGGAAGGATGTAATAGCCAGGAAAAAGGTATGATGGAGCAAATAGAAGGGAGTGTAGCGGTAAAGTCTAGACAGGGAATAACGAGGGGTACGGGAACGAAAGAACGTAAAAGGAAATGAAAAATAGAAAAGTAAAGGAAAAGATAAAGTAGAGGTCAAAAAGCAAAGGAAGATTATCATTAAGACACGAAAAAGTTAGGATGTCTATAAATAGGGGTGAGGAGGCCCAAAAACGAGTTAATTATCATTAAGACACGAAAAATCGATAATTGCCGCGAAGAAGGAAAATTATCGCGAAAATTTGGTAGTGGAAAATTATCGCGAAAAGTTGGCCTGACAATTATTGTCGCGGAAATAAGGATGAAGTGTAAATTGTCGCGGAAATTACGAAGTGTAAAATTGTAGTTATAGCATAAATTATCAGGCCCGGTCGGATATCCAGTTATAGCATAAATTATCGTGGATTTGTGCATAGCATGAAATTGTCGCGGATTTCATCCCTAGTGTAGAATTGTGGCGGATTTTAGTCCCGGTGTAGAATTATCACGGATTTCAAGGCTGAAGTGAATTATCGCGGAAATACCAAGTTCGAGTGTTTTCGTATCGGCTCAAAGTCGGATCGTGGGAGGAAAAGGACACGTAGGGTCTACGGTAATCACATAATTAACAATAAGATAATAACGTCAGAATTCGAATAACTAAGACCTGTTACGAAATGCAGGGAAGCACGGAAAGATTATAACAAGCTAAATCGAACGGTAAGCGGAGTAAACACAATATAGTAAGGGAAGGTTCAGGCTTCGGGAACGGGATTGGGTTAATAAAGAGTAAAGAAAAGACACGAACGAACGAGATAAATGGTAACAAGACTCGGGGTGAGGAAGGATGGACCGTCCGACCGAACCCGGCATCGTGCCTAGAACACGATTCGCCAAAGGAAGGGCATGCCTGATGAAGGGAACGATAAGTTCCAAAGAGGAAAAGATACGTACGAAAACGGCAGAACGGATCCGGGTGGAAAAAGGGGTAGCGCCTAAGTATCCACCCAGGGAAGGGAAGCATATGGCCCGTCGAGTCATCCAACAGCTAACGGATGGCTTGGGCGGGACATGCAGCGAGCATGTTACTCTCGGCAACAGTAAAGTTAAAGTATGATGGAATGATAAGGGTAAAAAGGAGAGGGAAATAAGAAAACGGTTAAAAGAAATGATTCATGTGTGTGTTCACGGTGTAATTAAGAAATGTAAAGATAATGTGTAGCGTGTGTGAAGTTTCCTTTAATAGATTGTGACCGCTTTACAGATTTTGTAGGTGACGCAGACGAGGTATGAGAGGGTCATGGGAAGGAGGTCATCGGTTGTCCGGTGATAGAGTACGGCCTTTGGAGAATACTCTAAATTATGCTGTCGAACTTTGATGTTTTCGAACTATGTTTTAAGTTTACATTCGAATGTTTCCGTTTTAGTTATCACGTTTTAACAAAACAGCTAGGCCCAAATTAGGGTCGTTACACGCATGGCACCGTCTTATGGACGGCCGAATGACACCGTTTTATGAACTGGTCGAGAGTGTGATGGCACCGTCTTATGGACGGGCCGAATGACTCCGTTTTATGTACGGGTCGAGAGTTTGATGGCCCCGGGTGTAAGTATATACCGGCGGCGAGAGTGTGATGGCCCCGGGTGCAAGTATATACCGGCGGCGAGTGTGTGATAGCTCCGGGTGCAAGTATATACCGGTGGCGAGAGTGTGAAAGCCCCGGGTGCAAGTATATACCGGCGGCGAGTGTGCGATGGCCCCGGGTGCAAGTATATACCGGTGGCGAGAGTGTGATAGCCCCGGGTGCAAGTATATACAAGTGGCGAGTGTGTGATGGCCCCGGGTGCAAGCATATACCGGCGGTGAGTGTGTGATGGCCCAGGGTCAGGTATATACCGGTGGCGAGTGTGTGATGTCCCCGGGTGTAAGTATATACCGTTGGCGAAGATATATTGGTAAAGGTAGAGCGGTGGACTCATTTTAGGTATCTACTCATTTTGAATAGGCGTTCGCCTTAGATTTATCGCAGACTTATTGAAGCCTCGCTACACTGGGGACTCTTATGCATTACTATTCTTATTATATGCGTTATTATTGAGCATTCCTACTTGAGATTCAGGCAGATTCTTAATATCTCGAAAGTATATTTCTCGATTTGAATTATTCGGAGTTATATATTCCTTGAGGATTGCGGCTAGAAAGGAAAGTTAAGAGGAGGAGAAATTATGTTATTCAGAGTGTGGTTCTTTGTTAAAATTACAGTGGAGAAATTAGAAAAGGAAAACAAAGTCCAATTTCATATATACAAGGGGAATACAAAATGCGGAGAGTACAAAACTGAAGAAAACATATATAGAAGTTTATTTCTTCTTCTTGGAGCCCGAACCTTGACCGGGTTCGCTAGGGCGCTTTCTTACCAGCTTAATAGTCGAGGAGGGAGGATCAGTCTCTTTATCTTTAGTTCCAGCAATCGTCAACTTCTCGGGAATAAAGCTCGCCATCTCGACCTCATGACGTTCCCGAGCTCCTGTCATACTAGCAGGAACGTATAATGGAGGGTCACGTTGACCCATCACCTCCTCGTCATTAAGAAGGTCTCCCACGAGGGGACCCACCGGTTGCGGGAATAATGCGGCCAACCTTCGAAATGCGTCCGGCGATGGACATTCCTCGGGTATTTTAATCTACTCCGAATATAGCTGTTGGTGCAAGTCCTCCTCCAAATTGAATTGGAGCGCCCCGAACGGATCCCCCAAGCAATCTAATTTGTCCATCGCAGTCACAGGCTCGAGCTTCCCGGACAGACTAGGATCAAGTCTTCCTCTCTATTCGGGGGTCAGGGATATGCCCAAGATTCTCTGACTCTTGACACTCCCTCTAAAGAAATACAGAGCAGACGAGGTCGCATTAGCTAGGGCCGCTAGGTTTCGGAAAGTCGGGGAGTGCACTGTATACTCCCATATTAGTTTCCGGAAGCAGTCATTGACCTGGGATGGCATCCTAGCGGCTCGAGCCCGAAGACGGTCCACGGTAGATTGGAGGGACTCATTCTTTGATTTTAATTCTTTATTCTCCTACAAGGCCTTCCCGAGAGCTTTCTTATCAGCAGCATTGGCATCTTTGGCCTTTTTCAACTTGTCTTCGGTCTCAGCCCTAACCTCCTTCAGCTTGTCTTGAGCGTATTTTTCGTTCGTTTTGAGGGTGTCGATGGATTGCTCAAGAGCATGCCTTTTCCCGATGTGAAACGCCGCACACTCCGTTAATTCACTGCAATGAACCCGAATTAGGGCATCGATCGCCTTGTTATGTTCTTCCCGGAGCGCCGCCATCTCTTGGGAAAGCTTTTCCCGCTGATTCTGTATCAACTTTTCAGCGGCTTTCTTCGTCTGCTCTTCTATTATATTCGGACTGTCAAGCTCCGAATTCCTGTGCATACAGTACTCCCCTATTGCGGCTGCGGTGCTCATCTCCACAACTGTCTGCTCCATCTGAAAGAAAAGCAAAAACCACGAGAAAACATATAAGATACGGATGAAACAAAGAGCAAGTAACAATGACCGATCTGATTACATACCTCTCCCATGATGCGACGCTCGGTCGCAAACTGGCTCATCAACAGACTGAAGTCGGTGAATACCGTGTGGTCATCTTGTCCACGTGGTGGTAGTGACGGGTTTCTTTCAAAATACGTCAAGGCTGGTCTATTGGAAACATTATCGCCCCTCAGAATCCGAAAGGTGACTCCATCTTTTATTTGTACCAGGCCAGCCTGACGTCCCATCTCGAGCCATTCCTTCACTATATGTTTCGGTATATCTCTTATTCGGAAGGCATCAAGGAACTCGGTGGTTAACCCACTCTTCCTAACGGGTTCCGCAATCTCCAAAACGGTGGGGCCCTCCACCGGTCTTTTCCCTCTATCCGAAGGAGCTTCTTGATTTATTCTTTCATCCGGACGGGTCTCCTGAACAATCTCCTCCACCAGCGGGTCTATCGGTTGACCCCCGCTTATTTTGCCCTCCTCGTCATCTCCGACAACGTCCACTAGTGTCTCGGCGAAGTCGTATATCCCTTCGTCTGGGGAAAACTCTAACAATAAGCTCTAATCGCCGAGACACATGAAATAAATCATCAGGACTCTCGGGGGGCTCTGTATCCGTCTCATTTTCTGCGGGCTCAGGATTCTCAATGACCGGAGCAGGTGGTGTTGGAGTAACCGGTCGGGCCTCTTCTGCTTGCGGCACCGTTTCTTGCAAGCTTTGTGCCAGCTCAGCCGCTGCAGTGCGGTTCAGAGATCCTGGCGCCATCTCGAAGATCAGCTCATCCTTTTCCGTAACAAGAGTACGGAGTGATCTCAGTTTGTTGCCTAATCTCGAATGACCTTCAGGGGGAGCCAGTCCGCAGCGTGAACTTCTTCTATAACGGCTTTTGCCTGTACTGGGGATAAACATCGAAGATATGGGCCTCCGAAATTCTTCTTATACAGCTTATCATCCACATAGACAAAATTCGTAGCTCTCTGCATAGTCCTTCGAGCCTCATCTAGTCTAAAAATATATTGGGTATTTATTTTTAGATCATTCAATTTTTTAATTACTCTAAATTATTTTGTTATGAGGACATGAGCGATATACGAGGTTGGCCCACAATGTGTGAGCTTATGTCCTCGGGAGAGCAAAGCTCTACCTTGGTTTCCACTATAATGATCAAAGGTTACAAGTACAATGATGTGATAACAATAATCCAGATGACAACGGCTCGAAAAACGATCGAAAATGCCCATAGGACCTCATAGATGTGTTCGGGCCATTTACCTCCAAAATCTTCTAACTTGGTCTTCAATCCTTTCAGGATAACCTTGTTAGATACCTCCGTAAGTCCATTGGTTTGGGGCTGGGCAACTAATGAGAAATGTTGGATGATGTCCAACTTGGTGCATCGATCCCGTATGCTCTTTCCACGGAACTGAGTCCCATTATCTGATATGAGCGCTCGGAGGACCCCAAAGCGGCTCACGATATTTCTCAATAAGAAATGCTTGACCACCTTCTCTAAGATGATGGCTACTGCTTTTGCTTCAATCTATTTCGAGTAATACTCCACCGCTACAATACAAAATTTTCTTTGCCCTATTGACAGAGGAAAAGGTCCAAGGATATCAATCCCCCATCTGCCGAATGGACAAAGCAGTGGGGTAACCGATAAGGGAGCCCCTGGCAATTGCGGAATCGGAGCATGGTATTGACATATGGCACAACGTTTAGTGTATTACTTGGCATATGCAAGCAACGTTGGCAAAAAATATACAGCTCTAATGATGCGATGGTATAAAGATCGAGCCCCTGATTGAATGCCGCATATCCTTTCATGAACATAAATCATGACGGCTTCAGCCTCAATAGGGGATAAACATTTCGCAGAAGCGGGCCCTCAAAACTCTTTTTAAACAAGCGTTCATCAACTAAGATAAATCTCTTGGCCTGGACTTCTATTTTTCTGGCTTCAGACTTGTCTTCAGGGAGATAGCCGTTTTGAGAGGTATTTAATAACGGAGTCCATCCAATTGGGTTCCCCCGGAGACTAGTAGCGTTAATATTCAAGCCCTGGAGTTCATGGCATAGAACCCAGATCTCTTCAATAGACTGTTCGGTCACTGATATCTCAACCGAAGGTCGGTCGTGAATATAGACCGAAATAGTTCTTGGCAATATGTCAGGTATGCCTGCAACGAATCTGGCGAGTGCATCGGCAACCTTGTTTTGCTCTCGTGGCACGTGGTCAAGAGAAAACTCACTGAATTTCTAGGATAATTCCATAACTTTGGCACAATATAGCTTCATTATCGGGTCATGGGTCTCAAATCTCCCTGCGAACTGTTCTACTACTAACTTTGAGTCTGAGAACATTCGCACCCTGCTAACTCCCATTTTTCGAGCCATGCAGATAAGATAATGGCTCCCCCTGAAGGTCGTACGAGATTAGGTGATAGGCTGAGAGCACTCCGTAACCTTGTTACGGAAAAGGATGAGCTGATTTTCGAGATGGCGCCCGGATCTCGGAACCGCACTGCCGCGGACGAATTGGCACGGAGTTTACAAGAAAATGTGCCGCAGGCAGAAGAGACCCGACCGGCTACTCCAGGACCAACTGCTCCGGTAACTGAGGATCAGGAGTCCGCAAGAAATGAGCCGGCTACGGAGGCCCCCGAGAGTCCTGAAGATTTAATCCCTGTGTCTCGGCGGTTAGAGCTTACCGCTAGAGAGTTTTCCCCCGACGAAGGGATGTACGACTTCGCCGAGACACTAGTGGACATTGTCGGAGATGACGAGGAGGGCGAAATAAGCGGGGGTCAATCAATAGATCCGCTCGTGGAGGAGATTGTCCGGGAGGCCCGCCCGAAGGAAAGAACAAATCAAGGAGCCTCTTCGGACAGAGGGAAAAGACCGGTGGAGGGCCCCACCGTTTCGGAGATTGCGGAACCCGTTAGGATGAGTGGGTTAACCGCCGAGTTCCTCGATGCCTTCCGGATAAGAGATATACCAAAACACGTAGTGAAGGAATGGCTCGAGATGGGACGTCAGTCACCTTTCGGATTCCGAGAGGTGATAGTGTTTCCAATAGGCCAGCCTTGACGTATTTTGAAAGAAATCCGTCACTCCCGCCGCATGGACGAGATGACCACACGGTGTTTACCGACTTCGGTCGGTTGATGAGCCAGTTTGCGACCGCGCGTCGCATGATGGGAGAGGTTTGTAATCAAATCAGCCATCGCTATTTACTTTTTNTAGTATTGCGATGGCACCCTACGAAATGTTGGGTGCCTCTGTGCTGGGACGAAATGTAGGACGCCTCTGTGCTGGGACGAAATCGGAGAAAGGAGACTCATGGGGACGGAATTGGTGGAGATATCAAGAGAGAAAGTCGCCATTGTGAGGAGAAACATGAAAAATGCACAAGACCGATACAAAAGCTGGGCAGATTTGAAGAGACGACCAATGGAGCTGGAAGTCGGCGATAGAGCATACTTGAAAGTCTCACCCATGAAGGGAGTTCTAAGAGCAACACGTTCTGGAAAATTAGGCCCACGATATATATGACCCTTCGAGGTGTTAAAAAGGTTCGGGTAGCTGGCGTACAAACTTAAACTCTCCGATGGGATGGGTAACATACATGACGTATTCCACATCTCCCAGCTGAGGAAAAGCTTAACGGAAGGCAAACAAGAACGCACAGTGGAACAAGTAACGCTGACTCCGGAACTAACATACGAGGAGAGGCCAATAAGGATATTGGACAGGATGGAGAGGAAGCTACGCAACAAAATGATTCCCATGGTAAAAGTACAATGGTCGAACCAAGGAGAAGGGGAGGCGACATGGGAAACCGAGCACGAAATAGTTGCGAAAGCACCCGAAGTGATGGAAGAATGGTACGCACGAGTTTCGGGACGAAACTCCATTTAAGGTGGGAAGGATGTAACGACCCAGGAAAGCGGCACAAAGAGAGAATTCGGACAGGTCAGACTCGGATTAATTCTTGTTAAAAACATGTAATGAGGGGCAGCTTTGTAAATTAACATAAGAAGAGGGAATTTTAGAAGGAGGGGTTAAAGGGTCATTTGGACAAGTTAAGAAACCTATAAATAGGAGTGGGATGGGAAAAGAAGGGTCATTTGACACAAAAAATGTGAGAAAATTCGAGAGAAATCGAAATTATAGCGGAAATTGGAAACTGCCTGAAATTGTCGCGAAAATCAGGGGCAAGAGAGTATTATCGCGAAAATCGGGATGAAGGAAGGAATTATCGCGAATTCGGAGGATCGCTGCAATATTATCGCGGAAATCAGGGCCAAAGAGTAAATTATCACGGATTCAGGACCAAGAAGCATATTATCGCGAATTCCGGGAGCTGTGTGCAATATTGTCGTTGAAACGGACTGAGTGCAGAATTATCGCGAATTTCAAGGACTTGCGTGTAAATTGTCGCAAATTTCAGGGCCGTGGTGCAATTATCGCGAAAATGAATGTTTATGCAAATTAGCGCGGAGATTAAGGACCGAAACGTAACTTATCGTGAATACGAAGAACAACACCCGATTTAGCCGTAAATTGGGGACCATAGTGTAGTTCATCACAAATCCGAGGGTAAGGTCGCCAATTGCCGCATGATTCGATTAACTAACGAAAGTAAGTCATAGGGTCACACAACGGTATAACACGTTAAATACGTATATGCAGGGAGTAGAGAACAAGGAAGCAACAGGTGATAGGACGACCAGGTAAGCGGAGCAAACATAGTAAATTAAAAGATGGTTCACAGTAAGTAGTTTAAATGAACACTAAATCGAATCGAAAGGAGCGTGAACTAAAAACATTAATCTCGGGGCGAGGTGAGAACACCAAACCCGGCATCGTGTTCATGAGCACGGTCAGCCACAAGTAGGACATGTCCGAGGAAGGGATACATGAGTTCTCCGGAATAGAATTGTGCGCATTACAAATCCGAACGGAACCGGATAGGAACGGGGTAGCGCCAGAGCCCCTGACCGGTGAAGGAAAGCATATATTCTCGTCGAGCCAACTAACAGCTAACGGTTGGTTTTGGCGAGACATGTCGTCGGGCATGTAAAAACCGATCACAGTAGAAAACCAGAAAGACTAAGGAGAGGGAATATAAAAAGGAGAGGAAAAGATAAGAGAATAAGTAAGATAAAAGAAGGAAAGGGAAAGGGATAAAATCTTGCTAATTAATTTATTATACAGAAGTTTCCTTTAATAAACTATGACCGTTTTACAGATTTTGTAGGGGGAGGACCAGAGGCTTAGGTGGCATTGGAACTAAGGTCGTCGATCGTCCACTATACGAGTCACACTTTTGATTTCGTTTTGTTGGTGATTATCTAGTTGTATTTTGAAAAAAAAAACGATGATATTCCCCGGTTTCGAATTGTTTTTTAATTAGAATGTTTATTTTCATTTCGCTTGCGCATAGACCTTGTTAAGGCCCGGTTTACGGTCGTTACACATTCAGTACGGAGCCTTGGAGATTGGTTGTGTTCCAGGGAGTAGTTCTATTTCCATTTCCACTTCTCTCTGAGGTGGTTGCCCCGGTAGCTCGTCGGGAAATACATCACTGTATTCACAAACCACTGGAACGGACTTCAATGGTGTCCCTTCCTTCTCCGTTGTGTCAAATGCTAGCCAGTTCGATCAATCCTTATATTCCTCATCCTCACCCACAATCGGTTTTCCGACCATGTCCTTTCTCCCTTCCCACGGCGTACTAAAAGTGATCGTACGTTCCTGACATCTCACGTGCGCATCGTACCGAGATAACCAATTCCATTCCTAGTATGGCATCGATCCCATATCCCCTAACTCGATCAGGTCTGCCTCTGCTCGCACTGTGTCCACTTCCACCGTGCATCCTTTATAGATTCTATTTGCTTCCATGGCTTCGAATCCCGGTGTTTTTACTTTGATTTTAGCGTTACTCCCCGTTATCCCAAACCGTTTCGCTAACCTCTCCGACACGAACGAGTGTGTCGCCCCACAGTCAAACAATATGAAAGCTGTAAAGCCGTTAATAAGTAGTGTACCTGCCCCGACGTCCTCAGCCTCCGGGGCCTGTTCCTTGTTCACAGCGAACACTCGAGCATTTCCCGTAATCCTTTCCCTTACCCTGTTTTCGGTTACCCCAGTTTCGATCCTCCTCCTCTTCGGGCAGTCTTTCGCAAAGTGTCCTTCCTGGCCGCACTTGAAACAATTGTTGGTTCCCGCTCGGCATTCTCCAAAATGGTTCTTCCCGCATTTGACGCACGCAGGCCTGATCGGTGGTCCTGGTGCCGATCCGAAACTCTCTGCAGTGATCTTTCCCTTCCACTCTCCCCGTCCTTGAACTTCGTTCCTTGCAGAGCTTCTAGTGCGTTCCTTATCCATTCTCCGAAATCCTCCATCCACTCGGACTGCCCCCGCCACCAAACTGGAAAATTCCTCGTCGTCGCGGCCGTACATAGTCAGTTTCACTTTTTCATTCAGCCCTTCCGTGAAGCGGTGCATCTTCTCCTATTCACTCCCCATGACCTCGGGGGCGTACCTGCCTAATTCTATGAATTCTTGCATGTACTCCATGACGGGGTGGTTTCCCTGAGTCAATCTGTCAAATTCGGCCCTCTTATCCTTCTTAAGTCCTTTCGGCACGTAGTAGTCTAAGAACGCATTCTTAAACTTCTCCCAAGAGATGGGTCCATCCTTCAGTAAGGAGGCCGACACGCTCCAAATGAGCCAAATAATATCCATACAAATTACTTTGTAAATTCGGCAAATACAAGTGTAATTAAACAAAATAGAGGCTAATTTCACGAACACATGTTGTATATACAAAATAAATATGTTCGGAAACGGAAGTATCATGCAAGTCACAAGAACAATAATACATTTCATAAGCATTTAAAATATCATTTAATCACATTTATCATTGAATAATCAAGTCTTTCTTTTTTATAACAACAAAAATTCATGTTGAATCAACATTAATTCAAATTTAAATCGAACACAAACTCATCATACCGTGAACATGTAGAACTATGTGAAAAATGAGTCAAGTCATATCCAATACAAATCATATTGTAAATTCGGCAAATCCAAGTGTAATCAAACAATATAAAGGCTAGCCTCATGAATACATGTTGTATATAACAAATAAGTATCTTTAAAAACGGAATTATCATGCATGTTATAACAACATGAATACATGTTATAATCATTTAAACCATATTCATGGGATAATCAAGTTATTTTTTGTTCTAATATGTATTATGTTGTAACAAGATCAATTCAAGTTTTAATAAAAGCAAACTCATCACACCTTGAACATGTGGAACTATGTGAAAAATGAACGAAATCATTTTCATATAAATCACATTGTAAATTTGCAAATTTAAGTGTTGTCAAACGAAATAAAGGCTATTCTTACGAATACATGTTGTATGTACAAAATATGTATATTCCAAAACGGACTTATCATGCATGTCACAACAACATGAATACATGTCATAGGCATTTAAACCATCGTTTATTCAAATGGGTCATGGTATAATCAAGTCATTCTTTGTTCTAACAACAAGTATTCATGTTGTAAAATCATCAATTCAACTTTTAATCCAATGCAAACTAATCACACCTTAAACATATGTAACTATGTGAAAAATGAGCGAAATCATATCCATACAAATCACATCGTAAATTCTTAAAATCCAAGTGTAATAAATCGAAATAAATGCTAATCTCACGAATACATGTTGTATATACAATATAAGTATGTTCGAAAATGGAATTATCATGCATGTCACAACAGCATTAATATATGTCATAAGCATTTAAACCATCGTTTAATCACATGAATCATGTTATAATCAAGTCATTCTATTTTCAAACAACACGAATTCATGTTGTAAAATAATCAACTCAAGTTTTAATCGAAGCACACTAATCACAAGTTGAACAATGGAACTATGTGATAAATGAGCTAAATCATATTCAAACAAATCACATTGTTAATTCGGCAAATCCAAGTGTTGTCAAACGAAATAATGGCTAATCTCACGAATACATGTTGTATATACAAAATAAATATGTTCGAAAACGTAAATATCATGCATGTCACAACAACATCAATATATGTCATAAGCATTTAAACCATCATTTAATGACATGAATGACGGTAGAATCATATCAATATTTGTTCTAACAGCATGTATTCATGTTGTAACAACATCAATTCATGTTTTAATCGAAATCAAACACATCACACCATGAACATGTGGAACTATGTGAAAAATCAGCCAAAACATATCCATACAAATCATATTGTAAATTCGGCAAATCCAAGTGTAATCAAACGATAATTAGGCTAGCCTCACGAATACATGTTATATATAACAAATAAGTATGTTCGAAAACGTAATTATCATGCATGTCATAACAACATGAATACATGTTATAAATAATTAAACTATCGTTTAATCAAATGAATAGTTGTATAATCAAGTAATATTTTTTTCTTAAAACATGTGATAATGTTGTAACGACATCATTTAAAGTTTTTGTTGAAAGAAAACTCATCACACCTTGAGTATGTGGAACTATCTGAAAAATAAGTCAAATCATATCCATACAAAGTACTTTATAAATTCGACAAATACAAGTGTAATTAAACGAAATAAAGGCTAATCATACGAATACATGTTGTATGTACAAAATAAGTATATTCGAAAACGGAATTATCATGCATTTCACAACAACATGAATACTCGCATACACATATAAAATATCATTTTATTACAATAATCATGTTATAATGAAGTCATTTTTTTCTAACAACCGGAATTCATGTTGAATCAACATTAATTCAAGTTTAAATCGAAAGCAAACTCATCACACCATGAACATGTGTAACTATGTGAAAAATGAATCAAATCATATCCATATAAATCATATTGTAAATTCGGCAAATCCAAGTGTAATCAATTGATATAAAGGATAGCCTCACGAATACATATTGTATATAACAAATAAGTATGTTTGAAAAAAGAATTATCATACATGTTACAACAACATGAATACATGTCATATGGATTTAAACAATAGCTTAATCGCATGAATAATGGTCTAATCAAGTTATTTAATGTTCAAACAACATGTGTTCATGTTGTAACAACATCAATTCAAGTTTTAATCGAACCAAACTCATCACATCGTGAACATGTGGAACTATGTGAAAAATGAGCGAAATCATATCCATTCAAATCACATTATAAATTCGGCAAATCCAAATGTAGTCAAACGAAATAAAGGCAAATCTCACAAATACATGTTGTATATACAAAATAAGTATATTCGGAAACGGAACTATAATGCATTTCACAACAACATGAATACATTTCATAAGCATTTAAAATATCATTTAATCACATTATTCATGGTATTATCAAGTCATTCTTTTTTCTAACAACACGAATTAATATTGTAAAATAATCAACTTAAATTTTAATTGAAGCAAACTCATCACACCTCGAACATGTGGAACTATGTGAAAAATGAGTGAAAATATAACCATACAAATCACATTGTAAATTCGGCAAATGCAAGCGTTGTCAAACGAAATAAATCCTAATCTTACGAATACATGTTGTATTTAAAAAATAAGTATGTTTGAAAACGTTATTATCATGCATGTCACAACAACATGAATACATGTCATAAGCATTTAAAACAACGTTTAATGACATTAATGATGGTATAATCAAGTCATTCTTTGTTCTAACAACACATATTCATGTTTTAACAACATCAATTCCAGTTTTAATAGAAAACAAACTCATCAAACCTTGAACATATGGAACTATGTGTAAAGTGAGATAAATAATATCCATACAAATCATATTGTAAATTTGGCAAATCCAAGTGTAATCAAACGATATAAAGTCTAGCCTCACGAATACATGTTATTTATAACACATAAGTATGTTTGCAAATGGAATTATCGTGCAAGTTATAACAACATGAATACATGTCAAAAGCATTTAAAACATAGCTTAATCACATGAATCATGGTATAATCAACTTATTTTTTGTTCTAACAACATGTATTCATGTTGTAACAACATCAATTCAAGTTATAATCGAAAGCAAACTCATCACACCTTCAACATGTTTAACTATGTGAAGAATGAGCCATATCATATCCATACAAATCACATTGTATATTTTGCAAATCCAAGTGTAATCAAACGAAATAAAGGATAACCTCAAGAATACATGTTGTATATACAAAATAAGTAAGTTCGAAAACGGAATTATCATGCATTGCACAACAACATGAATACATGTGATACGAATTTTAAGCATCATTTAATCAAATGAATCATGTTTTAATCAAGTTATTCGATGTTTTAACAACACGTATTCATGTTGTAACAACATCAATTAAAGATTTAATCGAAAGCGAACTCATCACACCTTGAACATGTGGAACTATGTGAAAACGAGCCAAATCATATCCATAGTAATCACATTGTAAATTTCGCAAATCCAAGTGTAATCAAAGGAAATAAAGGCTAACCCCACGAGTACTTGTTGTATATTCAAAATAATTATGTTCGAAAACGGAATTATCATGCATTTCACAAAAACATGAATACGTGACATAAGCATTTAAACCATCGTTCAATCACATAAATATTTATATAGTCAAATCATTATTTGTCCTAACAACACATATTGATGTTGTAAAATCATCAATTCAACTATTAATCGAAAGCAAAATCATCAAATCTTCAACATGTGGAACTATGTGAAAAATCAAATCATATGATACAAGTAACATTGTAAATTCAGCAAATCCAAGTGTAATCAAATGAAATAAAGGTTAACCTCACTAATACATCTTGTATATACAAAATTACTATGTTTGAAAACGGAACTTTCATGCATGTTATAGCAACATGAATACATGTCATAAGCATTTAAACCATTGTTTAATCAAATGAATCATGGTATAATCAAGATAATTTTTTATCTAATAACATGTATTCATATTGTAACAACATCAATTCATGTTTTAATCAAAAGTAAACTAATCACACCTTGTGCAAGTGGAACTATGTGAAAAATGGGTCAAATCATATACATACAAATCATATTGTAAATTCGGTAAATCCAAGTGTAATCAAAAGAAATAAAGGCAAACCACACGAATGCATGCTGTGTATACAAAATAAGTATGTTCGAAAACGGAATTATCATACATGTCATAATCACATGAGTACATGTCATAACATTTTAAAACATCGTTTAATCACATGTATCATGGTATAATCATGTCATTCTTTGTTCTAATAACACGTATTGATGTTGAAACAACATCAATTCATGCTTAAATCGAAAGCAAACTCATCACACCATGAACATGTGGAACTATGTGAAAAATGAGCGAAATCATATCCATTCAAATCATATTGGAAATTCGGCAAATCCAAATGAAATCAAACGAAATAAAGGCTAGACTCACGAATACATGTTGTATATACCAAATAAGTATGTTTGAAAACAGAACTTTCATGTATGTTATAACAAAATGAATACATGTCATTAGCATTTAAACCATAGTTTAATCACATGCATCATGGAATAATCAAGTTATTTTTTGTTGTAACAACACGTATTCATGTTGTAACACCATCAATTCATGTTCTAATTGAAAGTAAACTAATCACACCATGAACAAATGAAACTATGGGAAAAATTAGACAAATCATATCCATACAAATCATATTGTAAATTCGCCAAATACAAGTGTAATCAAAACGAAATAAAGGCAAACCTCACAAATACATGTTTTATAAACAAAGTAAGTATGCTAGAAAACGGAATTATCATGTATGTCACAACAACATGAATACATGTCCTACACATTTAAACCATCGTTTAATCAAATGAATCATGGTATAATCAAGTCATTCTCTGTTCTAACAACATGTATTCATGTTGTAATAGCATCAACTAAATTTTTACACGAAAGCAAAGTCATAACACATTGAACATCTGGAACTATGTGAAAAATGAGTCAAATCATATCCAAACAAATCATATTCTAAATTCGGCAAATCCAAGTGTAATCAAATGAAATAAACGCAAAACTCACGAATACATGTTGTATATACAAAATAAGTATGTTCAAAAACGGAATTATCATGCATGTCATAACAACATGAATACAATGCATAAGTACTTATACCATCGATTAATAACATGTATCATGGTATAATCAAGTCATTCTTTGTTCTAACAACACGTATTGATGATGAAACAACATCAATTCTGATCTAGTCTAAAAATGTTTTGGATATTTATTTTTAGATCAGTCAATTTATAATTAATTCGTAAATTATATTGTTGTGGGGACACGAGCGATGTACGAGGTTGGGCCCACAATGTGTGGGCTTACGTCCTCGGGAGAGCGAAGCTCTACCTTGGTTTCCACTATAATAATCAATGAGAAACGAATACAACGATGTAATAACGATAATCCGAATGAAATCGACCCGAGAAACGATCAAATATACTCCAAAAAGCCAAATATGACNTCACGAATGCATGTTGTATATTCCAAATAAGTATGCTTGAAAACGGAATTATCATGCATCTCCTTTGATGCGGGAGAGAGACTTCTACCTAATACGATCCCATAAAGAGTAAAGTGTCTCTAGCCGAATTCTAAGTATACAATGTAGGGCTCAACTGGATAATAGCTTTGACGGTCATCGAATATTATATAAACATACCGATCGAGTTAGGGTCGTCACCTTCCCTCTATTCCTACTTCCCAAATATATATTATCTAAGAATAAAGATTCTTTCTGCAGTAAGTATTTATCACTGGGAGAAGTTCGCCTCGGAAGATACTAGCTTAACTCTATTGAATATGAGATGAGTAAACCGAGAAGCCTCGACTGGACAATAAGAAACTAGGGCAATAAAGTGAAATTAGCTCACAAGAAGGCCAAGAAACGTGAAAAATGAGCCAAATTATATCCATACAAATCCTATTGTAAATTCGGAAAATCTAAGTGCAATCAAAATGAATTAAAGGCAAACCTCACAAATACATGTTCTATATACAAAATAAGTATGCTCGAAAACGGAATTATCATGTATGTCACAACAACATAAAATACATGTCATACACATTTAAACCATCGTTTAATCAAATGAGTCATGGTATGATCAAGTCATTCTATGTTCTAACAACACATATTCATGTTATAAAATAATCAACTCAAGTTTTAATCAAAAGCAAACTCATCTCACCTTGTACATGTGGAACTATGTGAAAAAGGATCGAAATCATATCCATACAAATCACATTGTATATTCGGCAAATCCAAGTCTAATCAAAACTAAATAAAGGCGAACCTCACAAATACATTTTGTATATACATAATAAGTATACTAAAAAACGGAATTATCATGTATGTCACAACAACATGAATACATGTAATAGACATTTAAACCATCGTTTAATCAAATGAATCATGGTATAATCAAGTCATTCTCTGTTATAACAACACATATTCATGTTGTAACAACATCAATTTAAATTTTTAATAGAAATCAAAGTAATCACACATTGAACATGTGGAACTATGTGAAAAATGTGTAAAATCATATCCATTCAAATCATAATGTAAATTCGGCAAATGTAAGTGTAATCAATCGAAGTAAAGTCAAACCTCACAAATACATGCTATATATACAAAATATGTATGTTCAAATACGGAATTATCATGCATGTCTTAACAACATGAAAACATGTCTTAAGTATTTAAACCATCGGTTAATCAAATGTATCATGGTATAATCATGTCATTATTTCTTCTAACAATGTGTATTGATGATGAAACAACATCAATTCTAGTTTAAATCGAAAGGAAACTCATAACACCTTGAACATTTGGAACTATGTGAAAAATGAGCCAAATCATATCTATACAAATCATATTATAAATTCGACAAATCCAAGTGTAATCAAAACGAAATAAACGCAAACCTCACAAATAAATGTTTTATATACAATATGAGTATCCTCGCAAACGGAATTATCATGTATGTCACAACAACATGAATACATGTCATACACAATTAAACCATCGTTTAATCAAATGAATCATGGTATAATCAAAACATTCTCTGTTCTAAGAACAAGTATTCATGTTGTAACAATATCAATTAAAGTTTTAATCGAAAGCAACTTATCACACCTTCAACAAGTGGAACTATGTGAAAAATGAGGCAAATTATATACATACAAATCATATTGAAAATACGACAAATCCGAGTGTAATCAAACGAAATAGATGCTAGACTCATGAATACATGTTGTATATTCCAAATAAGAAAGTTTGAAAACAGAATTATCATGCATGTTATAACAACATGAATACATGTCATAAGCATTTAAACCATAGTTTAATCTCATGAATCATTGTATAATTAAGTTATTTTTTGTTGAAACAACATGTCTTCATGTTGTAACAACACCAATTCAAGCTTTAATCGAAAGTAAACTAATCAAACCTTGAACAAGTGGAACATTGTGAAAAATGAGCCAAATCATATCCATACAAATCATATTGTAAATTCGGCAAATCCAAGTGTAATCAAAACGAAATAAAGGCAAACCTCACAAATACATAATCTATATACAAAATAAGTATGCTCCAAAACGGAATTATCTTGTATGTCACAACAACATGAATACATGTCATAAACATTTAAACTATCGTTTAATCAAATGAATCATGGTATAATCATGTCATTCTCTGTTCTAACAACACGTATTCATGTTGTAACAACATCATTTAAATTATTAATCGAAAGCAAAGTCATCACACATTGAACAAGTGGAACTATGTGAAAAACGAGCCAAATCATAAGCATACCTCACGAATACATGTTGTGTATAGAAAATAAGTATGTTAATAAACGGAATTATCATGCATGACATAACAACATGAATACATGTCATAAGTATTTTAACCATCGTTTAATCACTTGTATCATGGTATAATCATGTCATTCTTTGTTCTAACAACAAGTATTGATGTTGAAACAACATCATTTAAATTTTTAATTGAAAGCAAACTCATCACACATTGAACATGTGGAACAATGTTAAGAATGAGTCAAATCATATCCAAACAAATCAAATTGTAAATACGGCAAATCCATGTATAATCAAACGAAATAAAGGCAAACCTCACGAATACATGTTGTATATACAAAATAAGTATTTTGAAAACGGAATTATCAGGCATGTCATAACAACATGATTACATGTCATAAGTATTTAAACTATCGTTTAATCACATGTATCATGGTATAATCATGTCGATCTTTGTTCTAACAACGCATATTGATGTTGAAACAGCATTAATTCAAGTTTAAATCGAAAGCAAACTCAACACACCTTGAACATTAGGAACTATGTGAAAAATGTGCCAAATCATATACATACAAATCATATTGTAAATTCGGTAAATCCAAGTGTAATCAAAACGAAATAACGGCAAACCTCACAAATACATGTTGTATATAAAAAATAAGTTTGCTCGTAAACGGAATTATCATGTATGTCACAACAACATGAATACATGTCATACTCATATAAACCATCGTTTAATCAAATGAATCATGGTATAATCAAGTTATTCTCTTTTGTAACACCATGTATTCATGTTGCAACAACATCAATTAAGTTTTAATCGAAAGAAACGCATCACAAGTCTAACAAGTGAAACTATGTGAAAAATTAGCCAAATCATATCCATACAAATCATGTTGTAAATTCGGCAAATCCATGTGTAATCGAACGAAAAAAAGGCTAGCCTCACGAATACATGTTGTATATACCAAATAAGTATGTTTAAAACTGGAATTATCATGCATGTTATTACATCATGAATACATGTCATAAGCATTTATACATTAGTTTAATCACATGAATCTTCGTATAATCAAGTAATTTTTTGTTGTAACAATATGTATGCATGTTGTAACAACATCAATTCAAATTTTTATCGATACTAAACAAATCACACCTTGAACAAGTGGAACTATGTGAAAAATGAGCCAAATCATATCCATACAAATCATATTGTAAATTCGGCAAATCCAAGTGTAACAAATCGAAATAAAGGCAATCGTCACAAATACATGATGTGTATAAATAATAAGTATGCTCAAAAACGGAATAAGCATGCATGTCACAACATGAATACATGTCATACACATTTAAACCATCGTTAAATAAAATGAATCATGGTATAAATCAAGTCATTCTAAGTTCTTACAACACGTATTCATGTTGTAACAATATCAATTAAATTTTTAATCGAAAGCAAACTCATCACACATTGAACATGTGGAACTATGTTAAGAATGAGTCAAATCATATCCTTACAAATCATATTGTAAATACGGCAACTCCGAGTGTAATCAATCGAAATAAAGGCAAACCTCATGAATACATGTTGTATAATCCAAATAAGTATGTTTGAAAACGGAATTATCATGTATGTTATAACAACATGAATACATGTCATAAGCATTTAAACCATAGTATAATCACATGAATCATGGTATAATCAAGATATTTTTTCTTCTAGCAACATATATTCATATTGTAACAACATCAGTTCAAGGGTTAAAAGAAAGTACATTAAACACACCTTGAACGAGTGGAATTATGTGAAAAATGAGCCAAATCACATCAATACAAATCGTATTCTAAATTCGGCAAATCCAACTGTTATCAAAACAAAATATAGGCAAACCTCACAAATACATGTTGTATATACAAAATAAGTATGCTAGAAAATGTAATTATTATCCATGTCACAACAACATGTATACATGTCATACACATTTAAACCATCGTTTAATCAAACGAATTATTGTATAATCAAGTCATTCTCTGTTCTAGCAACACGTATTCATGTTGTAACAACATCAATTAATGTTTTAATCGCAAGAAACTAATCACACCTTGAACATGTGGAAATATGTGAAGAATGAGTCAAATCATATCGATACAAATCGTATTGTAAATTCGGCAAATCCAAGTGTAATCAAACAAAATAAAGGCAAAACTCACGAATACATGTTTTATATACAAAATAAGTATATTTGAAAACGAAATTATCATGCATGTCACAACAACATGAATACATGTCATACGCATTTAAACCATCGTTTAATCAAATGAATCATTGTATAATCAAGTAATTCTCTGTTCAAACATGTATTCATGTTGAAACAACATCAATTAAAGTTTTAATTGAAATAAAACTCTTCACACCTTAAACATGTGGAACTATGTGAAAAATTAGTCAAATTATATGCATATAAATCATATTGTAAATTCACAAATCCAAGTGTAATTAAACGAAATAAAGGCAAACCTCACGAATACATGTTGTATATACCAAATAAGTATGTCTGAAAACGGAATTATTATGTATGTTATAACAACATGAATACATGTCATAAGCATTTAAACCAAAGTTTAATCACATGAATCATGGAATAATCACGTTATTTTTTGTTCTAACAACATGTATTCATGTTTTAACAACATCAATTCAAGTTTTAATCGAAAGTAAATTAATCACACCTTGAACAAGTAGAATTATGTGAAAAATGCGCCAAATCATAATTTAAATTCGACAAATCCAACTGTAATCAAAACGAAAAAAAGGCAAACCTCACACATATATGTTGTATATACAAAATAATTATTCTAGAATACGTAATTATCATGCATGTCACAACAACATGAATAGATGTCATACACATTTAAACCATCGTTTAATCAAATGAATAATGGTATAATCAAGTCATTCTCTGTTCTTTCAACACGTATTCATCTTGTAATAACATCAATTAAATTTTTAATCAAAAGAAAGTCTACACACCTTGAACAAGTGGAACTATGTAGAAAATGAGCCAAATCTTATCTGATGAGATCCTTGGAACCCGGTACCTCGAACCTAAACATAACCAAGCTTGATCAGAGGAGCGCAAATAACATAAGCCGACCTTGGAGGCCCAAATCCAGCCCATGTGAATGAGTGGCTCAGCCAGGCCAGGCCGCCCGATTGGCCATTCATATCGATCGGTCCTGATAGGCGGGGCTCAGCTTTCTCCCGCGCACCAGGACCGATCGGTTCACACTTTACAGGCCCTGCTTTGGGCCATTCATATTCCTCACATGCGACGACAACCTCCGACAATCTTGTCAGAAGCGTGGTCCGGTGAAGTCGTACGAGCCTCCCTTATCCTGGGAATAGCCGGGTAGTAGTGCCGAAAGGTCTAGCGCCATGCAGCTCTATGAAGCCATTCCCAGCGGTTGTCCCGCCTGACACAAGCCGACCTAGCCGCAAAGGACAAGCACAAAACGACACCTTACTGTTCAGACAGTACAGTAGGCGTATAAAAATGACACTTGGGGTGTGAAGAAGACATCTTCCGATTTCTCTTTTGAGCTTTCTTACAAAGGATCCCCTGTCGATTTATTTTCGATAACTCCTTTCCGCTTTGTTGTCTGAGGAACAAACATGATCTTTGTGATTATTAATCTGTTTATTGAACCAACTAAGGGTATTTTTTCTAGCCGTTAGTCAAGTGGTTTTTCCTCAGATTTGAGATTTTCCACTCTAAAACTGCCGTGTCCCTTTACATTTGGTTTATAATCATTCTCCACACATCAAATAAATTATAACCGAGTTCGTCTTGCTACGAACCGGTCGACTTTTCACACACCCGGTTTTCGAACCACAACAGTTTGGCACCGTCCGTGGGGACGATTTTCTAATCCTCATTCGAGGTCTTTACCCGAGATAGGATAATCAAAGGCATGACAACTGGAACTTCGACGAACGATAGTGACACGCTTCCCAGCAGCCTTCCAGCGTCAACTTTCTCTTTACAGGACCTGGAAGCTATTGTCATGAAAGTTATATTGGAAGTTACGTCGGAGAGGAGTGGAACAGAACCACCGGCTATCACAAGCCATGTTCCAGTACGAAAGATACCCAGACGCGCTGAGCTGCGATGAAGAGGAGATTATCAGGCGCGGAGTAACAATGAGGATGCCGAGATACCAATCTACTCCACCTCCTTCAATTAGAACTCCAACCCCCGTTTCTTGGAAGGACTAGGATCAGATGCAGAAGCGCATCGACTAGCTTACCATGGAGTTGGAAACCCTGCGAACGCAGAGGGATTGCGGGTCTAATCTAGGGCACAATCCTGGACTATTTGATTGGGCCATGGATGCCCCGATCAGGCGGAGCAAGGATGATGACTGGTCGCATAATCTGCATATAGCCCAGGCATCATCCCAACAATCTGGAGGTATCTCCGCCGCGTTGGGAGATTTGATGCTCCATTTTTCCGAAGAGATCTGGGTGGCAGTCTCCGATCGATACTACCGCAACCCCGAAGGGTTGCCAGTATTCCGAGGAGACGGTGATCCAATCGATCACGTTGCGGATTTCGAGCTGAGGAAGGGGACCGTTCGGGCCTTTGACTCATTGAAGTGCCGCATCTTCGCGGCAGGGTTGTAGGGGGATGCCCGGAACTGGTTCAAAAACTTGCCAGCCCGATCCATACAGTCCTATGGCGGATTCATCCTAGCCTTCTCGGAGCAGTTTGCTTTAAATGTGGGACCGTCTCGTAGTAGGCAGGAACTATATGACATGAAGTATATCCCGGCAAAGATGAGTCTCCGTTCTTTTATGGAGAAGTTCAACCGAACTGCTCGGGGTATCAAGTTGGAGCTCCGAGACAAAATCGATATCTTGCAATAGATCTTGGGACTGTGTGGCCTTTAGGCCAGCCTTGTGAAGAGCCCACCGTCCGCATTGAGAAAGCTCCTTTAGAAAATCAACAAGTACTTCAAGGTGGATGAAGCGCTGGGAGCGGGATATCGAAATCCTGGCGGGAATTCTGATCCCGCAGGTGATCACAGGGTATCTTACCCTAAGAGACAGCCGCGGGAAGTTGCGGCTGCGGCTGAAAAGATCATCCCCCCGACGAAGGAGGACAATCTGGTCTATTGCGAGTTGTATCACAACCGCGATCTCCCGACGTTGAAATGCTCGCTACTACGAGAGACAGTAGCGGCGATGAAAAAGGAAAAGCCCGATCATGATGATTGCAGGTGCAAGCAGTAGATTCTCCCCGAGCGGGCCATCAGGGTGACGATCGTCACAGGCCGAGGGGGAGAGATAATCGGGGTCAGCCCCGACACTACAACGATCGGGCGGGAGACCGAAGGCCCCCCAACCCGAACAGGATAGAGGCCAGCACGGTCAAGAGAACCGTGGCCAGGGCCGAAGGAGGAGATGGGGGGCCGTGGTGGCAGAGCCCCGCGAATCGAATGTGAAAGGAGGGAACATCCAACTCCCCCACGTGCCGAAGTGGGCACCCAACCTCCCCCAAATGAGGAGGTGCCCAGAAAAAGAGAGGTCACCGGAGAAATTTATGTTATCTCCGGAGGAATAAGGTTTAACGAGCCGGTCAGGGACCTAAAAAGAGCAGCGCGTGAGGAGTTTCCCGAAAGCTTTGAATCTGTGGCGTTGGTCAAATATGAATCGGCTGAGCGGTCCTCGACCTTTGAGGGCGAAATCATCTTTACCACAGCCGATCGAGAAGGGGTTACCGATCTGTGTGACGATCCCCTCATCATCACTGGAGTCATCGCCGACCGACGGGTCCATAGGATTTTGGTGGACACCGAGGCTTCATGCAATCTAAGGAAGCGTGAAGTGGCGGATATGCTAGGAGCCGTGGCCCATGATCTCCCAATATAACCCTTTGGTCGTTCGACCAGAGAAGTGATATCCCCCGTGCGGGAAAATTCTTTTCCCAGTCACTCTAGGAGAACCGGGCAGGGACCGATCGGAAACACTGGAATTCATAGTCGTTGAAGTCGATCTGGCTTACAACGCTATTTTTGGACGGATCGGCCTCAGTAAGTTTGAGGCGGTCCCTTCTATGTACCATATGATGCTCAAGTTCCCCTCCACTCATAGAGTGATTTCTGTCAAGGGGAACCAGAAAGTAGCAAGACAGTGCTACATGAGCTCATGCCGAACCTTGGCACCGATCAAGAGAGCTCGGGTGGATTTGCTCGAAGATCCCCCGCACCGAAGGCAGGCTATGGAACCCATTGGGTTCAAGCTTATCAACATGGTTGAGAATGACTCAACCAAGACTACTTGCATCTGGGCACATCTGGCCCATACCTTCGAAGAAGAACTGGTCCACTTGAAAAGAAGCAATGTGGACATCTTCGCTTGGACCCCGGATTATGTGCCGGGGATTTACAGATCCGAGGGTGAGCATCGGATCAACACTGAGCCCGGAACCAAGCCTATTAGGCAAAAGAGGAGGCGCTATTCTCCTAAGAAGATTGAAATCATCTGGGTCCAGGTGAATAGGTTGCTGCGGTCGAGTTTCATTAGGGAGATTCACTACATTGAATGGGTTGCAAACTCGGTTGTGGTCTTCAAGGCAGATGGGAAGTGGAGGATGTTTGTTGATTTTACCGACGTCAACAAGAGCTGTGAGTCGGACCATTTCCCACTGCCGCACATTGACCGATTGGTGGATGCTGTGGCTGGCAGCACAATGATAAGTACCATGGACGCTTACTCCGGGTACCATCAGATCTTCCTTGCTAAGGAATATCAGAAGAAGTCATCATTCATGACAGAAGACGGCGTTTGCTTCTACGAGGTTATGCCTTTCGGCTTAAAGAACGCCGGAGCAACATACCAGAGGCTAGTCAACAAGATCTTTAGGGATTCGATAGGCCATGTTAAGGAAGTGTATGTTGATGATATGATTGTCAAGTCCATGAATGATGAAAATCATATTCCTTAATTGTCTCGCTGTTTCGAAGTATGTCGTAAATATAAGCTCAAACTAATTTATGTGGAACATATTCCTTATTTGTCTCGTTGTTTCGCTGTCTCGCTGGTCAACATATTCCTTAATTGTCAAACGGAATTATCATTCATGTCACAACAATATTAATACATGTCATACTAAATTAAACCATCGTTTAATCAAATGAATCATGGTATAATCAAGTCATTCTCTGTTCTAACCACATGTATTCATGTTGTAAAAACATCAATGAAATTTTTAATGGAAAGAAACTCATCACACATTGAACATGTGGAACTATGTTAAGAATGAGTCAAATCATATCCATACTAATCATATTGTAAATTCGGTAAATCCAAGTGTAATCGAACGAAATAAAAGAAAACCTCACGAATACATGTTGTATATACAAAATAAGTATGTTCAAAAACGGAATTATTATGCATGTCATAACAACATGAATTCATGTCATAATAATTCAAACCATCGTTTAATCACATGTATCATAGTATAATCATGTTATTCTATGTTCTAACAACACATATTGATATTTAAATAACATCAATTAAAGTTTTAATCGAAATAAAACTCTTCACATCTTGAACATATGGAACTATGTGAATGATGAGTCAAATCATATACATTCAAATCATATTGTAAATTCTCAAATCCAAATGTAATCAAAAGAAATAAAGGCAAACCACACGAATACATGTTGTATATACCAAATAAGTATGTTTAAAACGGAATTATCATGTATGTTATAACAACATGAATACATGTCATCAGCATTTAAACCATAGTTTAATCACATGAATCAGGGTATAGTCCAGTTTTATCTTGTTATAACAACATGTATTCCTGTTGTAACAGCATCAATTCAAGTTTTAATCGAATGTAAATTAATCACACCTTGAATAAGTGTAAATATGTGAAAAAATAGCAAATCATATCCATAAAAATCATATTGTAAATTCAGGAAATTCATCTGTAATCAAAACGAAATAAAAGCTAAGCTCACGAATACATGTTGTATATACCAAATAAGTATGTTTGAAAACGGAATTATCATGCATGTTATAACAACATGAATACATGTCATACGCATTTAAACCATCTTTTAATCAAACGAATCATTGTATAATCAAGTCATTCTATGTTCTAACAACACGTATTCATGTTGTAACAACATCAATTAAAGTTTTAATCTAAAGAAACTCGTCACACCTTGAGCATGTGGAACTATATGAAGAATGAGTCAAATCATATCCATACAAATTATATTGTAAATTCGGCAAATCCAAGTGTAATTAAACGAAATAAAGGCAAACCTTACAAATACATGTTGAATATACCAAATAAATATGTTTGAAAACGTAATTATCATCTATGTTATAACAACATGAATACATGTCATACGCATTTAAACTATCGTTTAATCAAATGATTAATTGTATAACAAAGTCATTCTATGTTCTAACAACATGTATACATTTTGTAACAACATCAATTAAAGTTTTAATCGAAAGAAACTCATCACACCTTGAACATGTGGAACTATATGAAAAATGAGTCAAATCATTTCCATACAAATCATATTGTAAATTCGGCAAATCCATGTGTAATCAAACGAAATAAAGGAAAACCTCACGAATACTTGTTGAATATACCAAATAAGTAAGTTTGAAAACGGAATTATCATCTATGTTATAACAACATGAATACATGTCATACGCATTTAAACCATCGTTTAATCAAATGATTAATTGTATAATAAAGTCATTCTCTGTTCTAACAACATGTGTGCATTTCGTAACAACATCAATTAAAGTTTTAATCGAAAGAAACTCATCACACCTTGAACATGTGGAACTATGTGAAAAATGAGTCAAATCATACACATACAAATCATATTGAAAATTTGGCAAATTCAAGTGTAATCAAACGAAATTAAGACTTGCCTTACGAAGACTTGTTGTATATATCAAATAAATATATTAGACAACAAAATTATCATGCATGTCATATGCATTTAAACCATACATTAATCACATGAATCATGGTATAATCATGTCATTCTTTGTTATAACAACACATATTCATGTTGTAAAATCATCAATTTAACTTTTAATCGAAGGCAAACTCATCACACCTTGAACATGTGGAACTATGGGATAAATGAGCCAAATCATATCCATATAAATCATATTGTAAATTCGTCAAATCCAAGTGTAATCAAACGAAAAAAATCTAGCCTTACAAATACATGTTGTATATACCAAATAAGATTATTATAAAACGAAATTAACATGCATATTATAACAACATCAAAACATGTCATAAGCATTTGACCATAGTTTAATCACATGAATCATGGTATAATCAATTTATTTTTTGTTCTAACAACATGTGGAACTATGTGAAAAATTAAAATAATCATATGCATACAAATCACATTGTAAATTCGGCAAATCAAAGAATAATCAAAACGAAATAAAGGATAACCTCACGAATACATGTTGTATAATCAAAATAAGTATCTTCGAAAGCGGAATTATCATGCATGTCACAACAACATGAATACATATCATACACTTTTAAACCATCGTATAATCAAATGAATCATGGTATAATCAAGTCATTCTCTGTTTTAACAACACGTATTCATGTTGTAACAACAATAATTCAAGTTTTAATCTAAAGCAAACTGATCACAACCTGAAGATATGGAACTATGTGAAATATTAGTGAAATCATATCCATGCAAATCAAATTTTTAATTCGGCAAATACAAGTGTAATAAAACAAAATAAAAGCTAACCTCACGTATACATGTTGTATATAAAAAATAATTATATTCGAAAACGTAATGATCATGCAAGTCATAAAAACAAGAATCCATGTCGTAAGCTTTTAAAACATAGTTTAATCACATGAATCATGGTATAATCAAGTTATTCTTTGTTCTAACAACACGTATTCATGTTATAATAACATCAATTCAAGTTTTAATCAAAAGCATCTCATCACACCTTGAACATATGGAACTATGTGAAAAATTAGCCCAATAATATCCATAGAAATCACATTGTAAATTCGGGAAATTCAATTGTAATCAAACGCACTAAAGTCTATCCTCACGAATACATGTTGTATATACAAAATATGTATGTTTGAAAATTTAATTATCATACAAGTCATAACAACATGAATTTATGTCAAAATCATTTTAACCATAGTTGAACCACATGAATCATAGTATAATCAAGTTATTCTATGTTCTAACAACATATATTCATGTTTTAACAACATCAATTGAAGTTTTAATCGAAAGCAAACTCATCATACCTTGAACATGTAGAACTATTTGAAAAATGGGCCAAATCATATCCATACAATTCACATTGTAAATTCGGCAAATCCAAGTGTAATCAAATGAAATAAAGGCTAACCTCACGAATACATGTTGTATATATAAATTAAATTGATATTAACCGGGGTATTTTCGGTATTACGACACTCCGGGAGCTTGTCCGAAGTTTCCAAATGGTATTTTCGATTTTCATGTATGTTTATGGAATAGTGTGTTTTTGGGGGTATTCTAGTAATTCGGACTTCCTGGACCCACATATGAGATTTGAACTGATATTTCTAGCACTTTTGGTCAATTTCAGCTCCGAACGGAGCCAAGAGTAAGTTTTGCGATGTTTCAAGATATCTATTCAATCTTTGGAGACAAGGAACTAGTCAACGGGATTTGCCGATATTTTATAATCGATATTTCTGACTTACCCTCGACCGGAATTCATTTCTAAAGTTTCGTGATGTTATGGCATTTATTCTAGATTTATTTGATATTATCTAAGTTATTTGGGTTAAGTAAAGTGAAATTGGGCTCCTATGCCTGAAACTGACTTATTGAGCTTATTTTCCATATAAATATAAGCCCAAGGCACTGAGTAAGGGGCCAGACCCTTAACACGCTTCCCAATGCATAGTTTTAACTTGTTAATGATGAATTGGCGGAGGAGAATACTGATCATGTTCTGGAACTACAAGTAACTACTTCAGTAAATGGAGAGCAGAATGATGCTCTACAAAAAATTGAGGATTTGATAGCGTTGAAGTTAAGGAGATAAGCGAAAAGATTGAACAAAACGATGTTAGAATGAACTAGCTGGAGGCCAATCTGACTCTTGGTCAATAAAGGAGACGTGTATATGGCGAACATACCCGAGATACTCATCAAAATTCTGCTTACGAAGGTGATTATATCGATGGGGAAAGAGCAGGTGAGCCCTATGGCAATCGATGAAAGGCGTTACCATCTATAAAAATATTACAAAGCCCTTGGAACGCTTCAAACGCCTTGTCACCATTTTCCACGTCAATTATTAGCCCGACTCACTCTGAGTTTATTGAGATGCCTAAGGATCTCCCACAATATCATGGGTCAACTGACCAACATGTTCATACGTCAAATTTGGAGATCCATGTTAGTTTAATGAATTTCAGTGATGCTGCTATGTGCTTTGTTTTCGCAGCTTCTCTAAAGGAATCGGCCCTTCGATGGTTTAATCCTTTGCTGAGGCATTCTATTGTCTCGTATCAGGACTTCAATGATCAATTCTATTCAGCTTTAGTGCCTTTAATGTGCAAATGAAGTCCATTACTTCTTTGACCACGTTGCGGTATGATTCTTCAAAAAGGTTTTTGGGTTTTTTTACCCGTTTTGAAGCCGAGTGTAGGAAGATACGTCGGATTACTGTCAGTAAGAAAGTTGGGGTGCTCCATCTTATTTTGGCTGGACATCCAATATGTAATTCGTTGAACAGAGATCCCCCGGAAAATATGGAAGAGTTGGCTCTCAGATGTACGCAATACATTCGAGAAGATGAAGGGCTACAGGATCACGGAGTGAGAAATGTGAACTTTTGGTTCCCACAACATTGTCGCAAGCCGAGTACAGGAGAAGAATGTTTCGCAATCAAAGCCCAAAATATTAACATTTCCAGTATTTAATTATGAGGAAATTTTGGCTATAATTGAACAGAAAAAGGGTAGATCTCTCTGATATCCCCTACATTGCAAGAACCCACGTCGGGGACTCATGAATCCCAAGTATTTTGTCGTTTTCACTCGAGTTTTGGACATGCCACTAACGATTGTCGAGAGTTGATGTCCGTTGTTGAGAGATTATTGGAATTGGGTCAGTTGGATAAGCTGATTAGTATTGTAGATGCACTACCTGAAGCTAACCCAGGAAATATTGTTATTGGTGCGCAGTTGGGGAAGGCAGCAAAACCCCCTAAAGCTGACCCACCACGACATGACACAAGATGTTGAGGAAATGGAGGACAACGTAGCCAGAACTATAAAGGTGGCCAGAAAGGACTTTTTAATAATAATAATCAGTAGTGCCGCAAACAGCGAAAGCCAGATAACAACTACCGTGGTCGCGGTAGGAACTCTTAGTATAGAAACCAACAGAGATATTGCGAGGAAGGTTATCCACCTGCACTTGGAAATCAACAGGGATACATGCAAGAAAATTATCAACCTGTCCATGGAAATTAATAACTACCACCTCCCCCTTCTACTGGCCCAATCTATTTTGAATGTTGAAGAAGCTAAGCCAAGGTGGGGTAATCTTGACCCCAATATAATGACCATCGCAGGGGGAAGGAGCGTTGGAGATTCGAGTCGTGCTCATAAGCGATCCTATACAGAGTTAGAGCAAAATGGTCGATTCATGGAGGTTAACTTGGTCCAGTTATCTGACCTCGAAAGGATGGAAATATCTTTCAAACCTGAGAACTTATCCGGAATTTTCTCACCTCAAGATGATGCTCTCGTCATATCTCCTGTTATTGGAAATCATCATGTTTCTCGAGTGTTAGTCGACACCATAGCCACTACTAACATCTTGACTCTTGCAGCCTTTGAACGAATGTCTTTAAAAGGAACCACTAAACTCCAGCCGGTGCAAACAAAGTTAGTAGGCTTTAACAATAGTGTTATGGCTACCGAAGGATCTATCTTTCTCCCGGTCACTATGGGAGATCAGGAAACATCAAGGACTTTGCTGGTGGAATTCGTGGTCATTGATCTCCCTATACTCCCTATAATCTGAAGAAACTATTGATTCAAGCGACATGGCATTCTATGAGAAGTATAAAGAGAACAAAATTAAGATAGAACCTTTAGGCATCAAGATAGTGTCTTTATTCTCCAATAATTCAGAAAAGACAGTTGTAATTGGTTATTAGATGGCACCAGAGTTTGAAAATGAGTTCATCAGAAAAGGAGGAAGTTTTCCCCTGAGAAAGAGAAGGTAATTAGTGAGGAAGTGGAAAGTTTGCTGCAGACCGGATCCATAGAACCTGTTAGATATGCAGATTGGGTCGCGAATCCAGTGGTGGTCCCAAAGTCGAATAATAGTTGGAGAGTTTGCATCGATTTTACATATTAAAATAAGGCATGTCCAAAGGATGCGGCCTTATGGTTCTGTATCCTCTACCTGCCATTGACATGATAGTGGATGTGGCCTGCAGTTTTTAATTTCTTAGTATGTTAGACGCTTTTAAAGGATATAACCAGATTTTTATGCATTATGAGGACAAACTGTTTACTTCTTTTATGACAAATAAAGGCATTTTTTGCTATAAAGCTATGCCATTCATGTCAAAGAATGATGGGGCCACCAATGAACGTCTAATCAATTCGATATTCAGTGATATGATCGGTAAATGTTTAGAAGTTTACATTGACGACATATTGATAAAAAGTCGAAAAAGGAGTAATCACATCCAATATCTGAATGATTATTTTAATATATTTAGAAAATATTGAATGAAATTGAACCCACTTAAGTGCGTATTTTGTGTAAAAGAGGGGAAATTCCTTGGTTTTATGGTATTAGAAAGAGGAATCCAAATATGTCCTGATAAATCACAGCTATGTAGCAAATGACTCCTCCAACAGCTATCAGAGAAGTTCAAAGATTAACGGGTCGATTTGCATCATTGAATCGCTTTATTTCATGATCATCATAAACAGTTTGTCATTTTTTCGAGCATTGCGTAAAGCAGATATCCTGAAATGGGACGACGAGTGCAGCATCGCTTTCGAAAGAATAAAAGAGTATTTGAGCAAACCGTCATTTATGTCCCCTCCATCTCCGGCAACCGTTAGGTTTGTATCTAGCAGTTTCTAAGGAAGCCGTCTGTGCCGTCTTAGTCAGAATTAATGACAAAGAGCACATACTAGTGTATTATGTGAGTAAGAAACTACAAGGCGCGGAGTCCCACTATACAGACTTAGATAAATTTTTTCTAGCTTTGATTGTTGCTTCTCGAAAGTTGAGACATTATTTTCAGGGTCACCATATCGCAGTATTGATTGATCAACCAATCAGAAGCATGTTATCGAAAGTAGATGCCTCAGGTAGGTTGGCGAAGTGGAATATTGAGTTGGGGTAATATCAAATCCAGTATGTCTCGTGACTAGCGTTAAATTCGCAGGTTCTAGTGGATTTCATAGTTGAAATGACTCGAGCAGAGGAGTCAGGTAATGAAGAGTATTGGGATGTATTTTTCGATAGATCAGTTTCAGCCGGGCGATCTAGCCTTGGTATTTACTTTAAAGAAAGGAAGTCTAGCGAAGAGTATGAATATGTTGTAAAGCTCCGCTTTTCTGCAACTAATAACGTCGCAGAGTATGAGGCGTTGATATTCGTTATCAATCTGGCGGTCGAGATTGAAATTGTTCGCTTAAATGCTCACTCCGATTCACAGCTAGTAGTGAATCAATTTTCGGATGTTTTTATTACAAAAGATGAGCACATGGTGTTATACTGGAAAAATTAAAGGAAGCCGTGAAAAGTCTTAAGACATTGGCTCTAACTTACATCCCGAGAGAGGAAAATACTCGAGCGGATGGTCTTGCCATGTCGGCTACTATTTTAGAACTCTCGGACGAATCAAGGATCACGACCATGATTCATTATCAGCCATCCATTAGCTTAAAGTAAAGTCGACCTCTGAGATCACAAATTTGGAATTCTTGAATAACATTTGGTTTTTATTAGATGCGGTAATCGATGAACCATCTTTGAACGACCTTATCGTTAAATATTTAATTAAGAGAGAATTGCCCGCCAATGCAGGCAAGGCCCGCAGCTCAATGCAAAGAGCTACAAATTTCATATATGTGGATAAGATATTATATAAGAAAAATTTTGGAGGACCTTATTTTTTATGTTTGTCCATAATACAGGCAAAAGTCGTTATGGAAGAAGTTCACGCTAGGACTGTGGTGACCATTCCGCAGGTCCATCTTTGGCATTGAAAGTTAAGAGGGTCAGGAATTTTTGACCAAAAATAGTAATAGATTGTGTGAACTTCGTTCAAACCTATTCCTCTTGCCAATTAAACTCAAACATGCATCATGTCCCGAGAGTTATTATGAAACATTTACCAACAACATGTCCTTTTGATACATCCTGCATCGATATTTTGGGTCCTTTTCATACCGCACCTAGCCAAATAAAATTTTGTATTTTGGACCTGGAACATTTCTCCAAGTGGATAGAGGTTGAAGTCGTGTCTCGAGTTCTGGAACAGGAAGTTATAAGTTTCCTTTGGAGATATATTATATGTCGATTCGAAATTCTCAGCATTTTTGTATCAGATAACGGAACACAATTCTCAGGGAAACGTGTAAGTGAATGGTGCGAGTGTTACAGTATTCAACAACGGTTTACATATGAGGCACATCCAAAGACGAATGGGCTTACAGAGGTTATTAATCGCATCATCTTGCAACAACTAAAAACAAGGATAGATCAATCCAAAGCCTCATGCTTATATGAGCTGCATAATGTGATGTGGGCATATCGAACATCACCGAGATCTACCACCGGATTTTGTCCGTTTTCATTAGTTTATGGCTCTGAAGCCGTTTCTCCGGTAGAGGTAACTATATTATCCGAGAGTGTCATCGATTATGATAAAGTATTAAATGAGGATATGCGAAAGCTGGATCTTCATTGTATTGACGATCTAAGAGAGAGAGCGGCCATACGAATGGAGGTCTTTAAAAAGCGGATGGCTAAGAGGCATGATAAAGACATCTGCCCTGTGTTGTTAAGAGTTGGGGACTTAGTCCTAAAGAAAGTGGAGGTCTCGAAGCACACGTTGGTAAGTTATATCGAAATTGGGAAGGTCCGTATGGAGTAACGGCAGTTGTGAGAGAAAGAACATATAAGATTGCGAATATGAGCGGGGAGGAGCTGCCACAGATTTGGCATATTTCCAATTTGCATAAGTACTATGTATAGACGTGACTCTACAATATTTTAAAATAAAAAATTTCCCTCTTTTTCATTGTCATATTCTGATTTCTTAAGTATCTTTTTTGACGACATAAATTCAATCAACTAGGGACATGTAAGATAGGAGTACGTTCATTGCATTTTAGTACGATGGATGATGGAATAAAATAATAGGGTAGATTAGAAATGCAATGTACCGAATATCGTGTAGTCGATCATTTTTAAACTCGTCAAATTAGATACTTCATCACAATACTTTGAACATCATGAGTCTTTATGTCCACGACAGAACTGTTTGTACATATACTCTGTTCTAATATGTCAAGGGTCCCGATTGATTATTTGACAACCAGTTTCGCAACGAAAATTTTTCCATGGCAAACTGGGTGCCTTTTGGACCCGACTCCTCCATGAAACGGCAACGAGCGTCTCGCCCTCTTTGGATCCCAGTCCTTTCCGTGATTGCCGCGGTGCGAGTTTATACCTTGATGCTGTGGTGCGAGTTTATACCGTGATGCCGTGGTGTAAGTTTATACCATGATTCCGCGGTGCAAGTATACACCGTGATGCTGCGGTGCAAGTTTATACCGTGATTCCGCGGTGTATGTTTAAACCATGATGCCGCTGTGCAAGTTTATACAGTGATGCCGCGTTGCAGGTTTATACCGTGATGCCACGGTGCAAGTTTATACCTTGATGCCGCGGTGCAAGTTTATACCGTGATGCGGCGGTGCGAGATTATACTGTGATGCCGCGGTGCGAGTTTATACCATGATGCCGTAGTGCGAGTTTATACCGTAATGCTGGGGTGAAAGTTTATACCATGATGACCACGGTGCAATGTCGATGGGATAGTGTGATTTACACGAATATGCAAGTGCTTCGTAAAGAGTAAGATAATCTTTAGTGCGAATTTATACTCAGTGAGATTGCAAGTTCGTGAGAACATATTTCTATGAGAAATACTAAATGCCGTTTGTGCGATAGAGTTATTACTTGTTCACGGAATTCATGCCAAATTATACCAAGAAATTGTGTTATTCCTTCTCGGAGAAAGAAATTATTAAACCACATGGTTGCGTGGTTAGTTATCTTTCATCCATGAAGAGCGAAATCTGTTAAAAGATCAGACATTTTCAATTGTGATTAGAATGGCCGAGGGATAATCCTGCAATATCAATCCTATTATATGTCATCGTATTTATGGTTTCACATAGATAAACGATCAAAATAGCCACATATTCGCCTTATGTTTGAATTCAGCAAAATTACATGATTACTGGGGACTCCTACCCATGTTTGGAATTATCGTAAAAAAATTTATAATTATTTGGGACTCTTACCCACGTTTGGGAATATCATGATTGTATGAGGATAAAGACTAGAATATTATTATCAATCCACATTTCGATCTCCCTAGCGACAAAATGTATGAGGCCACACATCAAATCATGCCAAAATATTATTTATCTTTAATCGGCGAACTAATCATATGAAAAGCTATTGCTATCTCGGAGGCTAATTTTACGATTCAGATTATTCGGAGTATATTTTTCCTTTTCTAAAAGAGCTCAAAGAAATTAAAAAGGAAAGAAAGGAAATTTCAATATTATTTACATAACGGGGAATACAAAAATGGGGAAAGAGTACAAAAGTGAAGAAACTATATCAAGAAGTTTATTTCTTCTTCTTCCGGGAATATGAGGTTTCACCGGGTCCGCTGGGGCGCTTCATTATTATTTTTATTGTCGGGGGATGAGGACTAAGAATATCCTCAAGAAACTCCGCATCAGTTAGTTTCCTCGGGACATAACCCGCCATTTCAATCTCATGTCGTTAACGAGCTCCTATCACACTGGCGGGAACATATATGGGAGGATCATAATGACAAATCGCCTCCTCATGTTTAAGAAGATCTATCAAGAGGGGACCCACCGATTCATGGAATAATCGAGCCAATGTGGGGAATGCGTCCTGTGGCGGGCCCTCATAAGTCTCGATTTCCTTCGAGAAGCATTGCCATTGTAAATCATCCTCCAGATTAAATTGGAGGACCCCGAGTAAAGGCTCAAATTTTCTAGAGAGGCTTTGATCCAACATCTCTTTCTCTTCCAGTGATAGTGATATGAACAGAATATTTTAAGTTTGGACACTTCCCCTCAAGAAATACTGGAGGGATGTTTTTGCCCTCACCAGTGCCGCCAGATTTCGGAAGGTGGGAGAATGTACCGTGTATACCCAAATTAACTTTTGGAAGCAATTTTTTAACTGACGCGATAGCCTAGCAGCTCGAGCCGTGAGACCTTCTACACTCGACCGGAGGGAATCGATCTTTGATTTCATCTCTTTTTTCTCCTACATGGCCTTCCCGAGAGCTTTTTTATGAGCTGCATTGGCATCCTTGGCCTTTTTCAGCTTTGCTTCATTCTCAGTTCGGGTCTCTTCCAGCTTGTCCTAAGCATATTTGAGATTCACCTTCAGGGTGATTATAGACTGGTCAATAGAATGCTTCTTCAAAATGAATAGCGTTTCGCTTTCCAATTACAATGGGCTAGAGTTTAAGCCTCAATCGCCTTATTGTGCTCTGCCCTGAGCGCTGCCATATCTTGTGCATGCTTCTCCAGTTGGTTTTGGATTAACTTCTCTGCGGCCCTTTTTGTTTGCTCCACGATGATATCTGGGTAGTTGAGCTTCGAATGCCTGAGCATACAATATTCCCCAACTGTAGCCACGGTATCGAGTTCTACGAGTGCCCGCTCCATCTGAAAAGCAAGAATTATGAGTATATATAAATATATCATATAGGGGGCAAACACTTTTTAAGTAATAATGGTCATTGTTATTACAAACATCTCCCCCCATACGATGTATCGTCGAAGCTTGACCCATAAACCCGCAAAAGTAGGTAAACACCGTGTGATCATCCCAACCACGCGGTGGCATCTCTTGATTTCGATCAAACTAGGTCAAATCCAGTCTACTGGACACTCTATCATCTTTTGGGATACGAACGTCCACTCCGTCTTTCATCAATATAAAACCGGCCTACGTCCCATTTCGAGTCATTCCTTCACAATGAGTTTCGGGATATCCCTTATCCAGAAGGCGTCGAGGAATTCAGCGTTCAACCCACTCTTTCTAGTGTGCTAAGGTAATTCCAGAGTAGATGGGCCTTCCACCGACCTTTTTCCCTTGTCCGAACGGTTTTTATGCATTGCTTCACCCTCCTGACGAGTCTCCAGCACCATCTCCTCTACCGGCGTGTCTTTTGGTTGACCCTCATTTATTTCACCCAGGCAGTTGTGGGACCGAAGCCTGATATTGGCACACGGCACAGCGTTTGGTATACTTCTTGGCATCTTCGAGTAATGTTTGCCAAAAATACCCATCTTTGATAACGCGATGATATAAAGATCGAGCCCCTGATTGAATACCGCAAATCCCTTCATGAACATAAATCATGACAGCCTCAGCCTCAATAGGGGACAAACATCGCAAAAGCGGTCCCTCGAAACTCTTTTTGAACAATCGTCCGTCGCTCAAGACGTATCTTTTAACCCGGAATTCAATTTTTCTGGCCTCTGATGTGTTCTCTGGAAGATAACCATTAGTCAAATATTTGATGAATGGCTCCATCCACATGGGTTCCCCGGGAGACTCAGTAGTATCAATATTTAACCAGCGCTACAGATTCAGAACTTTCTACAGAATTCTTGTGCGTTGCTCTCTTCTGGTCAAGGACCGATTCATTGATGCGAATTCCACCGAAGATAACATAAATATCTCTGGCCACAGTACGCTCAGGTGGAGCAACCATATTTTTTGGAGGTTGTGCTTTCACTGGACCGGGGGGAGGAGAATTCTCCTGTCCCTCCTTCATTTTGCGGGGTTCGCCACCCCGACCCCGGAAGTGTCTTCTTCGGCTCTGGCCACAGTTCTCTCGACCATGCTGCCTCATTCTTGTTCTTGCAGAGATCTTCAGTCCTCCACCCTGTCATTATAATTTCATAGCTACCCCCGATTATCCCTGCCCCGCGGCTTGTGACGATCGTCACCTTGAGGGCCTCTACGAGGAGACTCATCTCGTTTGCCCTTATGATCATTCTGAATAAGCTTTTCCTTATTCATCGCCGCTACTGTGTCCTATAGTAACGGGCATTTCATCGTCAGATGATCGCGGTTATGATGCAACTCACAATACACCCACTTCTCTTCCGACTTCGGGGAGCGTTCTTCTTAATTACAGCCCCTACTTCTCGGGACTGCTTCTTAGGGTTCAAAGCCCTATGATCACATGTGAGCTCAAAGTTCCCAGCAGGCTTCCTATAGTTCGGTCCTAATGCCTCATACACCTTAATATATTTGTTGATCTTCTGGAGAAGCTTACCCAAGGTGGATAGGGGACTTTTCACCAAACTGTCCGACAAGCCATATGGTCCCAGAACTTGGTGTAAAATATCGATCTTATCCCTGAGCTCTAATTTGATACCCCGGGCTGTTCGGTTGAACTTCTCCATGAAGGACCGGAGACTCATTTTTGCTGGGATATATTTCAGCTGATATAGTTTCTGACTGCATTGGGGCGGTCCTACATTCGGCTCAAATTGCTCATATAAAGCCAAGATGAAGCCTCCATACGACTGTATGGATCAGGCTAGCAATTTATTAAACGAGGTTCGAGAGTCGCCTTGCAAACCTTCAGCGAGGATACATCACTTTAGTGAATTCGAGGCCCTAATCGTTCCCATCCGTAATTCAAAATCTGCGACGTGATCAATGAGATCCCTGTCGCCTCTAAATGTTGGCAACCCCTCAAAGTTGCGATATTGTCGATCTGGGACTGCCACCCAAATTTCTTCAAAGAAAGGGAGCATCATATCTTCCAAAGCGGCTGAGACACCGCCAAACTGCAGGGATGACGTCTGGGCAGCATGCAGATTATACCACCAATCATCATCATTACTCCGCTTAATCGGGGCATCCATGGCCCTGTAGAACAAACTAGGATTCCGCCCATGATCGGGCTCAAAATCACTCCGTGTAGGCAGGGTCTCCAACTCTTTGGTGAGCTCATTTATACGTTGTTGCATGCGTTCCTGATCAGTCCCAGGAACGGGAGTTGGAGCTCTGGTTGAAGGAGGTGGAGTAGATTGATACATCGGCCTCCTCATGGTTACACCGCGTCTTATATTCTCCTCTTAATCTGAGCTGCGCGCCTCAGGGTCACTCTACTACCCTCTGTTTGCGGGAACATAGCTTGTTATAGCCGGTGGTTCTGTTCCACTTCTTTGTGACGTAATCTCCAGTACGACCTTACGAATAACAACCTCCAGGTCCTACAAAGAAAAAGTAAGAGGTGTAACGTTCCTAGGAAGCACGTCACTATCATTCGTCGAATTTCCAGTCGCCATGCCTCTGCTTGTCCTTTCTCAGGGAGAAACCTCGAGTGAAAATCAGTAAATCGTCCCCACAGACGATGCCAAACTATTATGGTCAAAAGACCGGGGGTACCAACAGTCATCCGGTTTGTAATAAATGAACTCGGTTTTTATTTATTTAAATTAGGGAGACGATTATGAATGGATAAAACAGTAAAGAGCACAACGATATTAACGTGGAAAACCTTTCGGAGAAGGAAAAAAACCACCTGACTTAGAGCTAGAAATGTTCTTAACCGATATATTGAATAAATCGTTCATGATACAAACAGAGTAGGCTAAAACAAGATGACTAAGGCGTTAAGAAAGAGCGAGAAAGGAAATCGGCAGGGTAACAGTCTATTTCGTATGTCCAAAAGGTCCTCTTGAGCTTGTCATTTAGCCCCGTATTTATGGAGGGGAAGACCCGTGTGAATTACGCTCGGTAACTTCCTCTAAAAAGGTCATTTTCTTATGCTGGAAAACTTGGCGAGGCTCGAAGTGGAAACAGTGTGACTAGGCCTGAGGCATGGAATGCATGGATGTGCCCGGAGCGCTGAACACATGAACTGTAACTGTTTGGCATAACTCCAGGTGTCTTGGTTACGCATAACTCCATCTTCTATCCTACGACATAAATGGCCTTCGGGCATGTTATTACAAATGGGCCAAGTTAAAGATCTTGTGAAGCACAGGTTCGTCTCTTGTCATCTGGGCTAGCCCAATACGACTAGACTCCATCCAATACGGGGTACCCGGTATCGGAGCCCTCATCACTATTAATTCGTACTTCCCAGGCCCACATATGAGTTTTTTATTGACATTTCTAGCAGTTTTGGACAACTTCGGCCCCGGACGAGACCAAGGGTATTTCCATAATTTGGCACCTGAAGAGCGTGCCGATAATATTTGGCAATGTTTCAAGCTATCTATTCAATATTTAGAGACAAGGAACTAGTCAATGGGATTTTTTTGTATTTTCTCATCGACATTTATGACTAACCCTCCACTAGAATGCATTTCTAAAGCTCTGGGATGTTATGGCATTTATTCTAGGTTAATTGGATATTATCTAAGTAATTTGGGCTAAGTCAAGTGAAATTGGGTCCCTGGGTCTGAAACTGACTAATTGGGCTTATTTTCCCTATAAATATAAGTACCAAGGCACTGAGAAAAGGGCCAGACCCTTAACACGCTTCCCAAGGAGATGTTTTAACTTGAACTCATCCCGACACTCGTGACTTTTTGCAAGTAATCGTGAGTTTGTGTATCTTTGGTCGTAGTCGCGACATTTTGTTGCTGGAGTCGCTAGTTTGTGCTCACTCGCGACATTCTGCAACGTTCCAAGGCAATCACGACTTTGTGCTCTGACCCTGGTAGTCGCGACTTTGTGCTTTGACCCTGGTAGTCGCGACTTTGTTCTCTGATCCTAGTAGTTGCGACTTTGTGCTCTGGTCCTGTTAGTCGCGACTTACTACACTGAGTTGCGAGTTTCTGCACTAAGTGGCGGGTTTCTGCACTAAGTCGCAGTTTATGCACTGAGTCACGAGATTCTGCACTGACTCGAGACATTCTGCACTGGTTAGCAAGTTTTTGGCAGTTCCGGCCTAACGGAGTGGATTTGATCGTTTTTCCACTCGTTCTCATTCAAATTATCAATATCTCTTGATTGTACTTGTACACTTTAATTATCATAGTGAAAACCAAGGTAGAGATTCACTCTCCCGATGACGTAAGCTCACACATTAAGGGCCCAACATCGTATATCGCTCACGTCGTCACAAAAATTGAATTAAAGATTACAAATTAAATCGACTAAACTAAAATAAATACTCCAAATATTATTAGATGAGATCAAGTATGTTCAAAAATGGAGTTCTCATGCAAGTCATAACAACATGAATTCATGTCACAAGCATTTAAATCATAGTTTAATCACCTGAATCATCGTATAATCAAGTTATTCTTTGTTCTAGCAACACGTATTCATGTTGTAACAACATCAATTCAAGTTTTAATCGAAAGCAAACTCATCACACCTTGAACATATGGAACTTTGTGAAAAATGAGCCAAATCATATCCATGGAAATCACATTGTAAATTCGGCAAATCCAAGTGAAACCTAATGAAATAAAGGCTAACCTCACGAATGCATGTTGTATATACTAAATAAGTATGTTCGAAAAAAGAATTATCATGCAAATCAAAAGTACATGAGTTCATGTCATAAGCATTTAAACTAGAGTTTAATCACATGAATCATGGTATAATGAAGTTATTCTTTATTCTAACAACACGTATTCATGTTGTAACAACATCAATTCAAGTTAAAATCGAAAGCAAACTCATCACACCTTGAACATGTGGAACTATGTGAAAAATTATCTAAAATCATATGCATACAAATTACATTGTAAACTCGGCAAATCATAGTGTAATTAAACTAAACCAAGGTTAACTTCACGAATACATGTTGTAGGTACGAAATAAGTATGTTCGAAAACGTAATGATCATTCAAGTCATAACAACATGAATTCATGTCATAAGCATTTAAACAATATATTATTCACATGAATCACTGTATAATGAAGTTATTATTTGTTCTAACAACACGTATTTATGTTGTAAAAACATCAATTCATGTTTTAATCGAAAGCAAACTCATCACACCTTGAACATGTGGAAGTATGTGAAAATATAGCCAAATCATATACATAAAAATCACATTGTAAATTTCGCAAATCCAAGTATAATCAAACACAATAATGGCTAAGTTCACAAATACAGGTTGCACATACAAATCAGTATGTTCGAAAACGGGATTATCATGAAAGTCATAACAACATGAATTCATGTCATAAGCATTTAAACCATAGTTTAATCACGTGAATCATTTCAATTCAATTTTTAATCGAAAGCAAACTCGTCACACGTTGAACATGCGGAATTATGTGATAAATTAGTCAAATCATATCCATAGAAATCACATTGTACATTCGGCAAATCCAAGTGAAATCAAACGGAATAAAGTCTAACCTCACGAATACATGTAGTATATACAAAATAAGTATGCTCGAAAATGAAATTATCATACAAGTAATATCATCAAGAATTCATGTCATAAGCATTTAAACCATAATTTAATCACATGAATCATAGTATAATCAAGTTATTCTTTGTTCTAACAACATGTATTCTTGTATTAACAACATCAATTCAAGTTTAAATCAAAGCAAACTCATCACACCTTGCACATGTGGAACTAAGTGAAAAATGAGCCAAATAATATCCATACAAATCACATTGCAAATTCGGAAAAACTATCGGTAATCAAACGAAATAAAGGCTAACCTCATGAATATATGTTGTATATACGAAATAAGTATATTCGAAAACGTAATGATCACGCAAGTCATAAAAACATGAATTCATTTCATAAGTATTTAATTCATAGTTTAATCACATGAATCATGGTATAATCAAATTATCTTTGTTCTAATAACACGTATTCATGTTGTAACAACATCAATTCAAGTTTTAATCGAAAGCAAACTCATCACACGTTGAACATGAGGAACTATGTGAAAAATTAGCTAAATCATATCCTTCGAAATCACATTGTAAATTCGGCAAATCCAAGTGTAATCAAACTCAATAAAGGCTAACCTCATGAATATATGTTGTATATACCAAATAAGTATGTTAGAATCGGAATTATCATTTAACTCATAACAACATAAATTCATGTCATAAGCATTTAAACCATAGTTTAATCACATGAATCATGTATAATCAAGTTATTCTTTGTTCTAGCAACACGTATTCATGTTGTGACAACATCAATTCAAGTTTTAATCGAAAGAAAACTCATCACCCTTGAACATGTGGAACTATGTAAAATATGAGTCAAATCATATCCATACAAAAAACATTGTAAATTCGCAAATCCAAGTTTAATCAAACGAAATAAAGGCTAACCTTAAGATTACATGTTGTATATACAACATAAGTATGTTCGAAAACAGAATTATCATACAAGTCATAACAACATGAATTCATATCATAAGCATTTAAAAAATAGATTAATCACATGAATCATGGTATAATCTAGTTATTCTATGTTCTAACGTTTTCTGGGCTCCATATTACGAAAATTTCCATGGCGTCATTCCGACTCGGAATTATCCAAAATACTCGCGACTCCCCCAGAAACCTTCCGTATTACCCTGGGATGTCCAAAATGACTTTCATTCCTCAAAAGTGCCGAAAATACCTTAGTGGGCAAACCGATCGGACTTGAGGGTGTCCAAATTATGCATAAAACCTCCGACGCCATTCCGAGTCAAAATTATCTCAGAATACCTAAAATACCATAATTAGAGTTTCGATCGGATTCGAGGTTGTTTTAATTATAAAAATACTCCCGACATCGTTTAATCCCGGAATTTTCATAATACCTTGGAAAATGTGCTAGAAGGATTCCCGATGTATCAAAATTACACAAATACCCCCTACCAATATCATATTTCTACTGTAGTCACCAACGATTGTTAGAAAATATTGTGCTCCTCTTAACGAAGGGACCTTATAAGGCCCACAAAAATCATATTGCAGAAGCTCAAAAAAGATTGTCGTCTTGATTTTACTAATACCAAAAGGAAGTTTAGTCTTCTTAGCATTGAAACACGAATCACAATGGAAGTCATCTACAAAGTAATTGGCACGATCGAACCCATGGCTCGTCTATTTCAACTTTTCCAACACTAGATGTCCTAAATGTTTGTGCCACAGAGTTGGGTCCACCGTTCGATTGGTCGACATTGCCTCAGACTGTCATCCCGCTTATTGAAAAATATACAATACATCACTCTCCTTCGAGGTCCAAATCGTCCATCTAGAGTTAAGGTGATGTATTACACCGAAATCCAGAAATAATGTTAGGGTACAACGGTTATCTCTTGTGAACTTGCTAACCGATAAAAGGTTGCATTTGAAATCCGTGACATATTAGACCGCTTAGATCTCAATTTCATTTATGAGGCAAGCTCCTCCAACTCCATTCACGAGTATTGTTGCTCCGTTCTATATTCTGATTGATGGTGAGTGGGTCTTCACAATGTCGAACAACATATCGTTGTCAACAACAATGTGTTCTGTTGCTCATGTGTCTATGACTCACATCGATCTATTTCTAGTCTTTGCACCTGTGAAGTTTCAGATTATATCTATTCTGGCGATTTCAAACGGTGCATCACTACTGGGAAAATTCCTTCCTTCGAAAAGAAAAGAATTTTCATTATCCGGGGTCGGATCGACTTGATGCGATGAGATCCGAATGTAAATGAAGGTAAAAGACACATGATTTACCGTGGAAACCCAAAACCGGGAAAAACCACGTGACCGATAAACCTCGGTGGTGAACTCACTATCACAATAAGAATATGGATACAATATGTTACGCTATTGATTGATTGATTGATATTGTATTAATGAGGCCTCTATTTATAGAGTCTAAACTAAGATCTAATCTTTGAAATATTCTATCGAATATTCTACAATATTCTATTTCCATATCTTATACCGCATCTTCCATATATCTAGTTAACAATATATATTTGCATATATTCTTCCATATATATCATTCAATATATCTTCATATCTTCTTCCATATATATTACAAACAGAATATATTTTCATATCTTCTTCCATATATATATAACCAACAAGATATATCTCAATATCTTCTTCAATTTATGGAACCAACAATATATATCTCAATATCTTATTCCATATATTTCATGGGTCAATTAAGCAAAGATATTTCCTTTTCGATACTCTCAAATCCCGATCCAAGTCTAATCCGACCGGTCCGTTTTGTGATACCCGCTCGGTCCGTCATGGTGCCGATCCCCACATACACACTTCCAGACTTAACTCCCTAGCCATGATCATCGATCCCTTCGACACTTTGCAACATCCACCTACAAAAGTAGTTCGATACCCTTTTGCGTCAAGCTGGCCAATCAAAATCAAATTCTTCTTAAGATCGGGAATATACATTACGTCCACTAACACCAACTGGGACATTTAGAAGTGATCGGTACATCTCCACGACCGTTAATTTTCAGCGCCTTCCCATTCGCCAAGTAAACATTTCCATGATTTCCGCCAGCAAAATTAACGAATATACTTTTATCAGATGAAATGTGAAACAATGCCCCCGAGTCAAATACCCATGACTCGATCGGACTCTCAATGCACACAACTAGTACATCGTCCATCTCGGCAACCGAAACTGATACATCCCTTCCTTTCTCCTTGCACTCTCGCTTCAAGTGCCCCTCTTTCCGCAATTTCAACACTCCGGATCGCCATGTGACTTAGACTTCACTCGAGTCTTTCCCTTTGACCGATCATCCCGATCGCCATCGTCAACACGTCTTCCCTTGCCCCATCGGTTATTATACCGATCTGAATCTACTACCAAGGCAGCATCGTCGTTGCATTCCCGACTGGATCTCCGCACTTCCTAACTGATCAAACGATCTCACACGTCGATAAACTTTAACTTACCCGGTTGGCTACTGATCACGTCGATCGTGGTCCCCCAACTGTCCGGCAATCTTCCAAGTAAAAGGACTGCTAGTTGATCATTCTTGATTTCATGCTCCATCGATGCAAGTTGTCCGGCAAGATTATCAAACTCGTTCAAATGTTTGGAAACTGAACCACCTTCGACCATCTTTAAGTTGTAAAGTTTCTTTGCAATGTGAACTAAATTTGTTGATGTAGGCTTTGTGTACATATCCGCAATCGCTTTCATTATCCCGTACATAGTGGTTTTATCGGAAACGTTAAATGCAACGTTTCTCGTTAAAGTTTCCACTACGAACTTTAGAGCCTTTTCGTCGACTCTCGGCCACTCGACATCCTCCATCTCTTTCAGCTTATCCTTCTTCAAAGCTGCTCCAAGATCATGCCGTTGTAGAGTTCCTTCAATCTGCATCTTCCAATACCTATAGATATTACCATCAAACATCTTCGAGATAACTCGGTATTCCCCCATCACCATGATCTGTTACCACCTACCCCACGGGACCCCCAGGCACCACCAAAGTTGGGAAAATTCCCTCATTCGAAAAGAAATGAATTACCCGTTATCCTGGGTCGGATCGAATTGATACGATGAGAACAGAATGTAAATGAAGAACAGTAAAAGAAACAAGATTTAGCGTGGAAACCCAAAACCGGGAAAAACAACGTGACCGATAAACCTCGGTCGTGAACTCACTATCACAAAAAGAATAGGGATACAATATGCTGCGCTATTGATTGATTGATTGCAATTGTCTTCATGAGGTATTTATTTATAAAGTCTAAACTAAAATCTAATCTAAGAAATATTCTACCAAATATTCTACAATATTCCATTTCCATATTTTAGACCGCATCTTACATATATCTAGATAACAATATATATTTGCATATATTCTTCTATATATATCACCAGAATATATATTCATATCTTCTTCTATATAAATTACCAGCGGAATATATAATCATATCTTCTTCAATATATATATAACCAACAAGATATATCTCAATATCTTCTTCCATTTATGCAACCAACAAGATATATTTCGATATCTTATTCCATATATTTCATTGGTCAATTAAGGAAAGATATTTCCCCTTCGATACTCTCGAATCCGATCTAAGTCTAATCCGGCCGCTATCAAATAGATTTATCACAATCGTCCGATCGGTATCCTTTATCGGTCAACGAGACCGATCAAGCCGATCAACATCACTGCTTCATGTTAGGTTTCCCCCAGTCGGTCTTTCACCATCGAGCCATTCGACTATCACCCGACCTCCAATCCTAACAATAACTCCTTAGGTACTTGAGTCTCAGTCGATCGGTATTTGTCATGTCTACTCTCCATTCTCCATCATTGATTTCTAAAAGCGGATTACTTATGCATACTTGCCCGTTATTATCCTAGGCGTGTTGAGGTAAGACAAAATTGAATCAACAGTCACTATTGTCTCTTTGGACATGACGGTATCATCCTGCTCCGATACCATGAAAAATTTACAAAAAGGAAGAAATTTGGGAAAAGGAATATTTTCTTTTGTGTTTTGATTTCTTGAATAATAATATACATAGAGGTTATATATATATACACATGACATTAATTCTCTAACCATAATATCTATCGTATATGCATGATAGCTACTATAATATGCAAAAGATACTAAAAGTTAATATTTAGCATATTTGCTTTCCATCCGAACAAGTAACCGCAATTAAGCTAATCATATTTTTGTGAATTGGGCCAATAGCCCCATATAAATTCAAATAAAGAGAATCCTCTATGAAGTTAGGCCCAGATCTACGTTTATTGAACAGCCCAAACATAGGCCATTTTAAAAATAACTTGAAATAGAATATTACTCAAAATTGGGTCAATTTTATCCTTCATATTTTATTTACAAATAGTTTTACTATTTGCCACTCATAGGTCATTTTGACTCATATTCTTGAACATTGACAGTTCATTTTTGTTGAGAATTTGAATCATCTAGATTTGAAAAGGAAACCTACAATTATGTGAATCATGAATTAAGGAAATCTAAAATATATTACCTAAATGTTATCATTTGTCATTTTGACGGATAATATATATATAAATATATCTCTTATTATTTGATAGAAACTTATGTTATATCCAAGTAAAAAATATGAACAACCGTTTATCGATTACCTCTTATATATCTATTCGACACATATTGTTATATAATCTAGATAATATTTAAAAGACTATTGATTTTGAATTATTATGAATAATGATTATTTGTTATTATTATTAATAATAAGACTTCGCATGAATATTTTTTTACCTCTCTGATACCAAATGTAAGACCTCTCGGGCTGCGAGAGGGCACCTTAGGCGAATCTTAACATTGGCTATAGACGGAGAACGATCGTATATCAAGTATAATGATTCGTATTTCATTCCACGAGGTCTTTTCCCTAGCAAAATGGCAAGGATCAAGTTATAACTGGAAAGTTAAGTGTGCTCACAATGCATCAATTCACGGATGGGTGACCCACTTGGAAGTGTGGGGGCTAGGGAAAAACTAAAGCAGTGGGGATTAGGTGGGTGTCATTAGGGTCAGTCTAGTACAAAGCGAACAATATCGTGCAAGGGAAAATGTGGGTCATTACAATTGAGGCATCAATAGACAACACATATACACTAAATCATTCATCTCGAAAACATGCAAAATTATTCACATATGTAAGTGTTATACGTTCCATATACACACAAAAAGTCATCTTTGATAAGAATGAAGGTCGGGTGATAGTTGAAGAATCCAATTGGTGGGTATCATCGATGGTCGAAACCTAATAAGAAGCGATGATGTTGATCTTCTTAATCGATTCCGTCGTCCGATCGGGAATACCGATCAAACGATTGTGATGAGTTATTTGATAGAGATCGGATTACACTTGGATCACGATTCCAGAGTATTGAAAGGGAAATATATTTCTTTAATTGACCCACGAAATATATGAAATAAGATATTGATATATATATTGTTGGTTACATATATGGAAGATATGGAGATATATCTTCTTTTATTACATATATGAAACAGTATATGAAGATATATTTTGTTTGTTACATATATGGAATAAAATATGAAAAAATACCATGTTAGCTACATATAAGGAATATACGGTTATAGATAAACAAAAATAATATTATAGAGTATTCGGTATAATATTTCTTAGATTACATTATAGTCCGAACTTTCTAATTACTGGTGTTGTGGTAAGAAAACCGGGGGTGTCAACAGTCGACCGGTTCGTTGCAAGACGAACTCGGTTATTATTTGCTTGATGTGTGGAGAACGATTACGAATAAAAGGTAAAAAGACGTAAGGGTTTTAGAGTGGAAAACCTCGAAAACGAGGAAAAAAACCACTTGACTAAGGGCTAAAAGAAGTACCCTTAGTCGATCCACTAAGCAAATTCATGATCATACAAGACATGTTTGTTTCTTAGACAACATAGAGAGAAAGGAGAATCGAAAAAAAATCGAGAGAACTCCTTCATGTGAAAGCTCTTAAGAGAAACGGAAGAGAAGTCCTTTTCTCAGGCTCTAAGTGTCCTTTTTATACTCCCATTGTACTATGTACAGTAGGGTGTCGTTTTGTGTCTGTCCTTTTTATACTCCCAAAGGGTCGTGCTATTTCCGTCTTCGCGCCATGTATTTATAGAGCTTACGGCGTGTGTGGATCACGCTCTGTAACCGCCTCTGACAGGTTTGTTAGAAGTTGTTATCACGGGATGTAAAACGAGGTTGGGACCGAGGCGTGGTCTGCGTGATCGGGCCCGAAGCGTGGTAAACGTGTGGAGGCCCGAAGCGTGGAAAACGTGAGCATGTGACTGTTCGGACCGAACCAATGAGCCAGTTACCAGAAAGCGTTTTATTTCGCCTAAGGTTATCTTCAGTCCTCTCGTAAAACATCGGGCCGCTTTTACTTAAGTGTGCAAATGGGCTGCAATAATTCGTTTCTGCTATTTGAATTAGCCCAATAATTAACTGGCCTTGTCCATCACAAGGTACTCGGTCCTAAAGTTCACATCACTAGCCCCTCGGGCTTGATTGCCATCGTAGAGGTGATACAAGGCCGATCACAAGATGCCTGCATATTCATGAGAACATGGGACCGTACATGTAGGTAGTGAGCGTCCAGGGGACCGATCTTTCCCTTAGTGTGTAGGAGTTAATTGTATTTAGAACTAAATAACGTATATTTAAGTTATAGTTTTATCTTTGTTATTCTTGATATATTAATATCCCGATCTGTGCATCTTCATATTCGATAGTTCAAGAGGCGTGATGAGTGCGCTTTGTACAATCACTGTCTTGGGCAGTATTACGTGGCGGCTCACCATTGGCTGGGAGAATAATATTTAAATCGGCATTTCGAGCACTGTTTCTCCTCATCGTCATTATCGTGAAGGAAAAACTGTAGAATCGACACTTTGTGCCCTCAATCCAACCCACGTTCAACCCCTTTCAATCCAGTTTCTCTAAGGCATACACTTATAGCTCCTCATAAAATGCTATACCCTTCCATATTTGAGTTGGATATTGAGGAGTTTAGGTTTAGACTTTCGATTACGGCGCATTATTCAATCTGGAAGGGACGGGAAGATATTCCATGTTTCCTTCTGGCGGAAATGAATGTGCCGGTGTAACGCCCTCAATATGGGCCTAGTTGTTTTGTTAAAATACGATAATTAAAACGGAAATATTCGAATGCAAATTTAAAACATAGTTCGAAACATGAAAATACGACACCATAATTTAGAGTATTCTCCAAAGGACCGGACTCTATCACCGGACAACCGACGACCTTCTTCCCATTCCCCTCTCATACCTCGTCCGCGTCACCTACAAAATCTGTAAAGCGGTCACAATTTATTAAAGGAAACTTCACACACGCTACACGTTATCTTTTCGTTTCTTAATTAAACCGTACACGCACACATGAATCATTCCACTTAACCGTTTTCTTATTTCCCTCATCTTTTACCCTTATCATTCCCATCAATCATTAACTTTACTGTTGCCGAGATTAACATGCTCGGTGCATGTCCGCCCAAGCCAACCGTTAGCTGTTGGATGACTCGACGGGCCATATGCTTCCCTTCCCCGGGTGGGTACTTAGGCGCTACCCCTTTTTCCACCAGGATCCGTTCTTCCCTCTTCGTACGTATCTTTTCCTTTTTGGAACTTACCGTTCCCTTCATCAGGCATGCCCTTCCTTTGGCGAATCGTGTACTAAGCACGATGTCGGGTTCGGTCGGACTGTCCATCCTTCCTTACCCAGAGTCTTATTATCATTTATCTCGTTCATTCATATCCTTACTTCCTTCTTTATTAACCCAATCTGGTTCCCTAAGTCTGAACATTCCCTTACTATATTGCGTTCACTCTGCTTACCGTTTACTTTCGCTTGCTATAGTCTTTCCGCGTTCCCATGCATTTCATAACATGTCTTAATTATTCGAATTCTAACGTTATCATCTTATTGTTAACTATGTGGTTACCGTAGACCTCACGTGTACTTTTCCTCCCACGATCCGACTTCGTGACGTAACGAAAACACTCGAACTTAGTGTTCTCGCGACAATTCTACTTCTGCCCTGAAATTCGCGATAATAATACCCTAGGATTAAAATTCGCAACAATATTGCACTGGGATGAAATCCGCGATAATTTATGCCTTACTGGAAATCCGCGACAATTTTGCCTAACGTAAATTTTCGCGACAATTTTTGTTCTTCAAAATTTTCGCGACAATTCTTGCCTTCAACTTTTTCGCGATAATTTTGTGCCTTGGAGATTTTCGCGATAATTTTCCTTCTTGAAAATTTTCGCGACAATTCTTGCCTTCAACTTTTTCGCGATAATTTTCCTTCTTTGCGGGAATTTTCGGATTTTCGGGTCTTAATGATGATTAACCAGTTTTTGGGCCTCCTCACTCCTATTTATAGACATCCTAACTTTTCTAATTCACACTTTGACCCCTCCTTCCTTTACTTTTGACCCTTCCTTTAGATTTTTCTTTACTTTTCTATTCTTCGTTCCCTTTTACGTTCTTTCGTTCCCGTATCTCTCATTATCTATCGCCTAGACTTTACTGTTACATTCCCTACTATTTGTTTCGACATACCTTTTTCTCGGCTATTACAAAACCTCTTAGCCCGGACCTCTATTTTCCTGGCTTCAGATTTATCTTTAGGGAGATAACCGTTTGAGAGGTATTTAATAAAGGAGTCCATCCAATTGGGTTCTCCCGGAGATTCAGTAGCGTCAATATTCAAGCCCTGGAGTTCATGGCATAGAGCCCCGACCTTTTCAATAGACTGTTCGGTCACTGGAATCTCGACCGAAGGTCGGTCCTGAATATGGACCGAAATAGTGCTTGGCTCTATGTCAGGTATGCCCGAGGCCAATCTGGCGAGTGCGTCGGCAACCTTGTTTTGCTCCCGTGGCACATGGTCAAGAGAGAACTCACTGAATTTTTTGGATAGTTCTAGGACTTTGGCGCAATATAACCTCATCATCGGATCATGAGTCTCAAATCTCCCTGCGAACTGTTCCACTACTAACTTCGAGTCTGAGAACATTCGCACGCTGCTAACTCCCATTTTTCGATCCAAGGTCATTCCTGACAATACTGCCTCATATTCTGCCACATTATTTGTTCCAGCAAAGGAAAATTTGACTGCGGAATGAATAAGATCACCTTGTACCGTTTTCAGGGTAATGCCCGCTCCTCTTCCCCCGAAGGTTGACCCATCTACATGGATCGTCCATCGATCATCCTCTTGGTTAAGATAAATGGCCGATCGGGTCATTTCAACCACGAAATCGGCTAGAACCTGGGCGTTGTAAGCCAAGTCGACTTTAACGATAATGAATTCCAGGTCTTCTGACCTGTCCTTGGATGGCTCTCCAAGAGTAACTGGGAATAACATCTTCCTGCATGGAATAACGCTCCTCTAGTCGAACCACCAAAGAGTTATGTTTGCGATCGGGAGATCGTGAGCAGCAGCTCCCAACATTTCGGCATGAAGCCCAGTATCCACTAAGATTCTGTGGACACGACGATTCCCGATGACCCCAGTGATGGTAAGGGGGTCGTCGCAAGGATCGGTGATCCCTTCCCAATCAGCCAGGGTGAAATTAATGTCCTCTCTGAAGAAGGAGGACCGTTCCATGGGATCATATTTCACCAGCGCCACAGACTCGGAGCTCTCAGCTGAGTCTCCGCGCGCAATTCTCTTTCGGTCCCGGACCGATTCATTTATTCTCAAACCACCGGAGATAATATAAATATCTCCGGCTACTTCTCTGGGTGCCGCCTCATTTTGAGGAGGTTGGGCACCAGTCAGGTGGAGGAGCGGCCTGCTCATGTCTTCCACCCTCATTCTGTAGGGCTCTACCGCCATGGCCCCGCCATCTTCTTCTTCGGCCCTGACCACGGTTCTCACGACCGTGTTGGCCTCTTTCTTGTTCCAGTAGAGGAGACCGTCGGTCCTCCATCCGATCATTATAGTTTCGGGGTTGTCCCCGATTATCTCTTCCCCGCGGCCTGTGACGATCGTCACCCTGGTGGCCCCTTCGGGAGGATTCTGCTTGCTTGCCCTTCTGACCATTCTGGTCGGGCTTTTATTTATTCACTGCCGCTACTGTCTCTTTCAACAGCGGGCACTTCAGGGTCGGGTGATCGCGATTATGATGGAGCTCGCAATACACCCGATTCTCCTCCTGCTTCGGGGAGGACGTCTTTCTCGCTTACAACCGCTACTTCTCGTGGCTTCTTCTTAGGGTAGGAAACCCTAGGATCACCTGCGGGTTCAGATGTCCCGCTAGGATTCCGATAACCAAGCCCCAGCGCTTCATCCACCTTAATATACTTGTTGATTTTCTGAAGAAGTTTTCCCAAGGTGGATGGTGGGCTCTTTACCAAACTGGCCGAAAGGCCGCATGGTCCCAAGACCTGCTGTAGAATATCAATTTTATCCCGGAGCCCGAGCTTGATGCTCCGGGCAGTCCTGTTGAATTTCTCCATGAAGGACTGAAGCCTCATCTTTGCCGGGATATATTTCAGCTGATATAGTTCCTGCTTGCTTCGGGGCGGTCCTACATTTGGAGCAAATTGCTCAGAGAAGGACAAAATAAATCACCATACGACTGTATTGATCGGTCCGGAAAATTTTTGAACCACGTTCGTGCGTCGCCTTGTAATCCTGCCGCGAAGATGCGGCACTTTAGCGAATCCGAGGCCCGAACCATTCCCATGCGTAATTCAAAATCAGGGACGTGATCGATTGGATCACCATCGCCACGAAATGTCGGCAACCCCTCGGGGTTGCGATAATGCCGATCTGGGACTGCTGCCCAGATCTCTTCAGAAAAGGGGAGCATCAAATCCCCCAAGGCGGCTGATACGCCTTCAGATTGATGGGACGATACATGGACCGCATGCAAATTATTCCACCAGTCATCATCCTTACTTCTCCGGATTGGGGCCTCCATGGCCCTATTGAGTAAGCTAGGATTGCGTCCCAGATTAGGTTCGCAATCCTTCAATGCGCGCATGCTCTCCAACTCCCTGGTGAGCTCATCAATTCGTCGCTGCATCTGCTCTTGATCATTTCCAGGAGCGGGAGTTAATGCTCTGTCCGGAGGGGGAGGAGTAGATCGATATCTAGGCCTCCTCGTTGTTACGCCACGCATGATGATTTCGTCATCATCAATACTATGCTCGTCGGGATCACTCTCGTATGCTCTGCTTTTGGGAACAGGGCTTGAAACAGCTGGTGGTTCTGTTCCATTTCTCTCCGACGTAATTTCCAGTACCACCATCCTGAAGACAGCTTCCAGATCCTATAAAGTGAATGTTGGTGCTGGGAGACTGTCGGGAAGCACGTCACTATCATTGGTCGAAGTTCGAGTCCCCATGCCTTTGATTATCATATCACTGGTACAAAACTCAAATGGGATTAGAGAATCGTCCCGACGGACGGCGCCAAACTGTTATGGTCCCTTTTTAGGAGGTACCAACAATCGTCCGGTTCGTTCAGCGAACGAACTCGGTTCTGATTTATTTTTGTTGTGGAAGACGATTAAAAACTAGAAATAAATAGTGGCAAGGCGATGTATAGTGGAAACCCCAGGAATTGGGGTTAAAACCACTTGACTAAGAGTAGATTATACTCTTAGCTTGTTCACTAACCGAATAATTCATAATGAATACAATAGAGGCTGAATGAAAATGACAAGGAAAAGAAAGCAGTAAGAACTCCGGCAGGGTAACGGTCTGTTCTTACGCGTCCAAAGGGTCTTGCTATTTCCGTCATCGCGCCTTGTATTTATAGAGCTTACGGCGTTTGTGGATCACGCTCTGTAACCGCCTCTGACAGGTTTGTTAGAAGTTGTTATCGCTGGATGTAAAACGAGGTTGGGACCGAGGTGTGGTCTGCGTGATCGGGCCCGAAGCGTGGTAAACGTGTGGAGGCCCGAAGCGTGGAAAACGTGAGCCTGTGACCGTTCGTACCGAACTAAGGTGCCAGTTACCAGAAAGCGCTTTATTTCGCCTAAGGTTATCTTCGGTCCTCTCGTAAAACATCGGGCCGCTTTTACTTAAGTGTGCAAATGGGCTGCAATAATTCGTTTCCGCTATTTGAATTAGCCCAATAATTAACGGGCCTTGCCCATCACAAGTTACCCGGTCCTAAAGTTCACATCACCTATAATATGTGGACCGATCGGTCTGGCATGTGTAAGGAGCTGGGCCCCGACACTTTGGGATCGATCGCAATAAGCGATCGATCGGGCCTAATGATCTAATGGGCCCTTCACTCACGTGGCCTGGATTTGGGCCTCCAAGTTCGGTTTACGTTGTTCGGGCTTTTGTGGCCAAGCCTGGTCCTGACCATGTTCTGGGTATCGGGTTCCGGGGATCTCATCACTAGCCCCTCGGACGCGGTCGCCACAGTGGTGGTGATCGGGGTTCGAACAACAGATTTAGATCGTTTGTGCATATGTGCTCGATTACAATGGCAGAAAATTGTACCCGAACTGATCGTAACGGCGTCCTTGTGGACCGATCCTACACTTAGAAATTCCATGAGGTGGATTTTCAAATTTGAAATCCATAGCAGTTGAGGGTAGAAACGTAATTCTGGGCTCTGCAACAGCTAACGACTTTTCATATTCCAAAGAGGGGGACAGACTGTCAGGTTGCAACCGTCTGCAGGGATGACGTGTCACCCTAGGATTGAGCAGTTACGTGATATAAAAGTCGGGATTTTCGCCTTGTGCAGGCATTATCACACTTTGCGACAGACTGCTTGAACTTTGGAAACCTCCGGCGATTCTGCGCAACCGTTACTCCATTTCAAATCTCTTGCAATCCTTAAGGTAATCATGCATTGTAACGACCGTAATTTGGGCCTAGTTGTTTTAGTAAAAACATGATAATTAAAACGGAAATATTCGAAAGCACTTTAAAACAAAGTTCAAAACATTAAAGTACGACTGCATAATTTAGAGTGTTCTCCGAAGGACCGGACTCTATCACCGGACAACCGACGACCTCCTTCCCCGTCCCTATCATATCTCTCCTGCGTCACCTACAAAATCTGTAAAGCGGTCACAATCTATTAAAGGAAACTTCACACACACTACACATTATCTTTCTTACTTCTTAGGTACATCATACACACACACATGAACCATTTCACTTAACCGTTTTCTTATTTCCCTCTTCTTTTACCCTTATCATTTCCATCATTCATTAACTTTTCTGTTGCCGAGATTAACATGCTCGGTGCATGTCCCGCCCAAGCCAACCGTTAGCTGTTGGATGACTCGACGGGCCATATGCATCCCTTCCCCGGGTGGGTACTTAGGCGCTACCCCTTTTTCCACCCGGATCCGTTCCGCCCTCTTCGTACGTATCTTTTCCTCTTTGGAACTTATCGTTCCCTTCATCAGGCATGCCCTTCCTTTGGCGAATCGTGTACTAGGCACGATGCCGGGTTCGGTCGGACGGTCCATCCTTCCTCACCCCGAGTCTTATTATCATTTATCTCGTTCATTCGTATCATTTCTTCCTTCTTTATTAACCCAATCCCATTCCTTAAGTCTGAACCTTCCCTTACTATATTGTGTTCACTCCGCTTACCGTTNACAATTAGGGTGTTTTCGTCGCATTTCGACGTCGGATCGTGAAGGAGAGAGATACGAAGGGTCTACGGTAACCAAACAGTCAACAATATGATGATAACGTCAAAAAAATGATGATGATGAATGATGTAGTACTAAAATATGTTACGAATTGTAGGGAAGCATCGGAGATCATAACAAGTGAAAACAACAGGTAAGCGGAGTGAACACGATATAGTAAGGGAAGGTTCAGACTTAGGAAATGGGATTGGGTTAGTAAAGAAGGAAGAAAAGATACGAATGAATAAGGTAAATGATAATAAGACTCGGGGTGAGGAAGGATGGACCGTCCGACCGAACCCGGCATCGTGCCTAGTACACGATTCGCCAAAGGAAGGGCATGCCTGATGAAGGGAACGGTAAGTTCCAAAGAGGAAAAGATACGTACGAAGAGGGCAGAACAGATCCGGGTGGAGAAAGGGGTAGCGCCTAAGTACCCACCCGGGGAAGGGAAGCATATGGCCCGTCGAGTCATCCAACAGCTAACGGTTGGCTTGGTCGGGACATGCACCGAGCATGTTAATCTCGGCAACAGTAAAGTAAATGAATGATGGGAATGATAAGGGTAAAAGAAGAGGGGAATAAGAAAAACGGTTAAGTGGAATGATTCACGTGTGCGTGTACGGTTTAATCAAGAAACGAAAAGATAGCATGTAGCGTGTGTGAAGTTTCCTTTAATAAATTGTGACCGCTTTACAGATTTTGTAGGTAACGCGGACGAGGTATGAGAGGGGAGTGGGAAGAAGGTCGTCAGTTGTCCGGTGATAGAGTCCGGTCCTTTGGAGAAAACTCTAAATTATGCTGTCGTATTTTCATGATTCGAACTCTGTTTTAAATTTGCATTCGAATATTTCCGTTTTAATTATCGTATTTTAACAAAACAACTAGGCCCATATTGAGGGCGTTACAAAATGGTATCAGAGCAGGACCCGGGATATAGTCGGTGTGTTGGGGCAAACCTCAGCGAGGACGCTGAGTCCATAAGGAGGGGTGAATGTGAGGTCCCCTCAGGGGGTGCGAGAGAGAGGGCACCTTAGGCGAATCCCTACATCGGCTATAGACGGGGAACGATCGTATAATAAGTATAATGATTCGTCTCCCATTGCACGAGGCCTTTTCCCTAGCGAAGTGGCAAACGGGACGTTAGTACTGGAAAGTTAAGCGTGCTCACCCTGGTGCAATTCAAGGATGGGTGACCCACTGGGAAGTGTGGGTGCTAGGGAAAAAGTAAAGCCGTGAGGACTAGGTGGGTGTCATTAGGGTCAGCCTAGTCCAAAGCGGACAATATCGTACAATCGGAAAGGCGGGTCGTTACAAAATGGTATCAGAGCGTAACGGTGCGATCCTACGTAGAAGAGTCTAGGAAACTCTTTGGAGGACAACCGACTATAGGAAGGGATGGGCATAGACTGTAACGGATGACATGGATAGGCGTAAGATATAACGAAAGTTTAATGTAGGTATGGCGCCTAGAACGAGAGCGCATGGAAACCGAGAAGAGGATAGCAACGCATCAGAACAGGCACCGGCGACAAAGACCCCGGATGCGGATTCATCGGCACCTCTCACGTTTAGCCAGGAAAGTCTCAGGGATCTGATCCAGACCATGGCAAGTTCCCTAGTTAGCACAATAAGACAAGGACAGGCGGAGAGGGGAAACTCCGTGCAAATGGAACCAGGGGCAAGGCCCGAAAAGGGTAGGATGCACTGCAACGAGGCATTGAAGAAGGCTGGGATGAACAGCTTCACAGGAGATAAGATGGGAGATGCGGAAGCGTGGATTATCCGTCTGGAAGAGAAGTTCGAACTGATCGAAGCCCCAGAGCAGCTTAGGGCAGGATTAGCCCCACTATGGTTCGATGGTAGTACCGCCCTATGGTGGGGGAGTGTGTCGCCCGCATTACTGAAGGATGGGCCTTTCTCTTGGACAAAGTTTAAGAACGCGTTCTTGGATTACTATGTGCCGAAAGGACTTAAGAAAGATAAGAGAGCTGAATTTGACAGATTGACTCAAGGAAACCGCCCCGTTATGGAATACATGCAAGAATTCATTGAGCTAGGCAGGTACGCCCCCGAGATCATGGGGAGGGAACAAGAAAAGATGCACCGCTTCACGGAAGGGCTGAATGAGAAAGTGAAATTGACTATGTACGGCCGCGACGATGAGGAATTTTCTAGTTTGGTTGCGGCGGCAGTCCGAGATGATGGGGGGTTACGGAGAATGGATAAGGAACGCACTAGAAACTCTACAAGGAACGAAGCTCAAGGACGGGGAGAGTGGAAAGGAAAGATCACTGCAGAGGGTTTCGGACCGGCACCAGGACTACCGATCAGGCCTGCGTGCACCAAATGCGGAAAGAACCATTTTGGAGAATGTCGCGCAGGAACTAACAGTTGTTTCAAGTGTGGCCAGGAAGGATATTTTGCCATAGACTGCCCAACGAGGAGGAGGATCGAAACTGGGGTAACCGAAAACAGGGCAACGGAAAGGATTACTGGAAATGCTCGAGTGTTTCGGTGAACAAGGAACAGGCCTCGGAGGCTGAGGACGTCGTCGCAGGTACACTACTTATTAACGGCTTTACAGCTTTCGTGTTATTTGACTGTGGGGCGACACATTCGTTTGTGTCGAAAAAGTTAGCAAAACGGTTTGGGATAACGGGGAGTAACGCTAGAATCAAAGTAAATACACCGGGATCCGAAGCCATGGAGGCGAATAGAATCTACAAAAGGTGCACGGTAGAAGTGGACACAGGGCGAACAGAGGCAGATTTGATTGAGTTAAGGGATATGAGATTCGATGCCATACTAGGAATGGATTGGTTATCTAAATACGATGCACAAGTGAGATGTCGGGAACGTACGATCACGTTTAGTACGCCCCGAGAAGGGACAAAAGACATGGTCGGAAAATCGATTACGGGTGAGGATGAGGAATATATGGATCGATCGAACTGGCTAGCATTTGTCACGACAGAGTAGGAAGAGACACCATTGGAGTCCGTTCAAGTAGTTTGTGAATACAGAGATGTATTTCCCGACGAGCTACCGGGGCAACCGCCTCAGAGAGAAGTAGAAATGGGAATAGAACTACTCCCTGGAACGCAACCGATTTCTAAGGCTCCATACCGAATGGCACCCCGAGAAATGCAAGAACTGAAACAACAGATTGAGTCGCTTTTGGAAAAAGGATTTCTAAGGCCAAGCAACTCCCCTTGGGGAGCACCAGTGTTATTTGTTAGAAAGAAAAGCGGCGAGTTGAGATTGTGCTACGACTACCGAGAATTAAACAAGGTCACGATAAAGAATAAGTACCCGCTGCCTAGGATCGACGACTTGTTTGATCAGTTACAAGGTGCGAAGGTATTCTCAAAATTAGACTTGAGGTCAGGGTACCATCAAGTCCGAGTAAGAGAAGGAGACTTAAAGAAGACAGCCATTAGAACAAGGTACGGGCATTACGAATGCACGGTGGTACCGTTTGGATTAACTAATGCCCCAGCAATTTTCATGGATTTGATGAATCGGGTGTTTCGTCAATACCTAGACAAGTTTGTGGTGGTGTTCATTGACGATATCCTAGTCTACTCTCGCAACCAGGAGGAACACGAGCAACATCTGAGAATAGTATTACAGACTCTCAGACAAGAGAAGTTATATGCCAAATACAGCAACTGTGAATTCTGGATGGACAGCATAGCCATCCTAGGCCACGTAATATCAGCAGGGGTGGTGACGGTAGACCCAACAAAGATAGAAACAGTTATGAATTGGCCAAGACCGACAAATGCCCGGGAAGTAAGGAGTTTCTTAGGATTAGCCAGGCACTACCGGAAATTCATCGAAAGGTTCGCAAGGATTGCTATACCGTTGACAAATTTGACCCGAAAGGAATCGAGGTATACGTGGGATGAGAAATGCGAAGAGTGTTTTGAATGCCTTAAGACGAAACTGACATCTGCTCCAATACTAGTATTACCCACACCATGGCAGGATTTCACGGTATACAGCGGCGCATCGAAAGAAGGACTCGGGTGTGTACTGATGCAAGGGGGGAAATTTATAGCATATGCATCCCGTCAGTTGAAGATACACGAGTTAAACTACCCGACACATTATTTGGAAATAGCCGCGGTAGTATTCGCACTCAAGATTTGGAGACATTACTTGTACGGGGTGAAGTGCGAGAAATTCACCGACCACAAGAGTTTGAAGTACCTATTCACTCAGAAGGAACTTAATATGAGACAACGGAGATGGTTGGAACTGATAAAAGATTATGATCTGGACATCCAATACCACCCCGGAAAGGCAAACCAGGTAGCCGATGCATTGAGCAAAAAGACTCATGGCGCGCTAGCCAACACATTGATTAGGGAAATGGAGAGCCTGCAACTGGAAATGGTAGAATCGACCACAGTCATGTTAGGGACGATTATCGCGAAGCCGGGGATACTGGAGGAGGTACTAGAGGTACAGTTATCAGACCCTGAGAAACCCGTGATGCAAAAAGGGGGAAACAGAACCGATAAATTGGAAATAAGTAAAGGAAGCGATGGGCTAGTCCGAATGAATGAACGTATATGGGTACCAAACAGGCCAGAGTTAAGAAAGAAGATTATGACGGAAGCACACAGTTCAGCATTCTCAGATCACCCAGGAAGAACTAAGATGTATCGAGACCTAAAGACGCACTGGTGGTGGAATGGAATGAAAAAGGAGAATGCCAACTTTGTGGCCAAATGCGAAAACTGCCAACGAGTTAAGGCCGAACACCAACGCCCAGGGGGCGAACAACAACCCTTAGAAATTCCAGAATGGAAATGGGATAGCATCGGCATGGACTTTGGGGTAGGACTACCCAAGAGCCCACGAAAGAACGACGCAATATGGGTAGTGGTGGACCGTCTTACAAAGGCGGCTCACTTTTTAGCAGTCAAGACAACGTACGGAGTGGACAGGCTAGCCAGAATATATGTGGATAACATAGTCAAATTACATGGAGTTCCAGTAAATATCGTGTCAGACAGGGACCCGAGATTCACGTCTAGATTATGGCAAAGTTTACAGAAATCGCTCGGAACTCAGTTATGCATGAGCACAGCCTATCATCCACAGACGGATGGTCAGACCGAGAGAACCAACCAAATTATGGAGGATATGTTACGAGCATGTGTGTTGGAGTTTAAGGGAGGTTGGGAGGGTATCCTACCGCTAGTGGAGTTTGCGTACAATAACGGCTTTCAGAGCAGCATTGGTATGGCGCCATATGAGGCGTTGTACGGGAGGAAGTGTCGTACACCGCTATGTTGGGATGAGGTGGGAGAGAGAACGACCACGGGGACAGAATTAGTGGGAGTCACCATTGAAAAGGTAGTCGTGGTGCGAAAGAACATTAAGGCGGCACAAAACCGATACAAAAGTTGGGCAGACACAAGAAGGAGACCGTTAGAGCTAAAAGTTGGGGATTACGCATACCTAAAGGTATCACCAATGAAGGGGGTGCTAAGGACCACAAGGACAGGGAAGCTGAGCCCCCGGTATATCGGACCATATGAGGTGGAACAAAGGATCGGAAACCTAGCATATCAGCTGAAGCTTCCCAGGAAATGGGGGGGATACACAACGTGTTCCATGTATCCCAACTGAGGTGAAGGGTGACTGAAGGGATCCAAGAATGTGTGGGGGAACCGATAGAGATAACTCCGTAACTAACGTACGAGGAAGTCCTAGTAAAGATCCTAGGCAGAGAGGAAAGAAGGCTCAAGACAAACAAATCCCCATGGTGAAGATACAATGGTCCAATCAATGAGAGAGGGAAGCTACATGGGAAACAGAACGAGAAATTAGACAATGAGCGCCGGAGTTAATGGAAGATTGGTACGCCCGAGTTTCGGGACGAAACTTAAAATGAGTGGGGAAGGATGTAATAGCCGAGAAAAAGGTATGTCGGGATGATAGTAGGAAATATAGTGATAAAGTCTAGAAGGGAAATAATGTGGGATACGGGAACGAAAGAACGTAAAAGGAAACGAAAAGATTTAAATGAAAAGCATGAGATTAAGGAGGGGGAAAAATGAAAACGAAGGAGGGGTCAAAATGTGAATTAGGGAAGTTAAAACATCTATAAATAGGGGTTAGAAAGCCCAAAAACCAAGCCATTTATCACTAAACCGCAAAAACGTACAGAAAACGCCAAAACATCAAATTATCGCGGAAATTTCATGATCAGTGCCTTTTTGTCGCGGAAATTTTCACAGCAATTTTTATCGTGGAAATTATTGGGTAAGAACTTTCTCGCGGAAATTCCCATGTCGAATATTATCGCTGAAAATTTCAAAGAGGATAATTGTCGCGGATTTTCAAAGCTTTGTAAATTGTCGCGGAAACTGAATTACGTGTTGTTTTGTAGCGGATTTCAAGGTTAGAGTATTTTTATCGCGGATTTGAGCAACAGAAGGATTTTATCGCGGAAATACACAATTAGGGTGTTTTCGTCGCATTTCGACGTCGGATCGTGAAGGAGGGAGATACAAAGGCTCTACGGTAACCAAACAGTCAACAATATGATGATAACGTCAAAAAAATGATGATGATGAATGATGTAGTACTAAAATATGTTACGAATTGTAGGGAAGCATCGGAGATCATAACATGCGAAAACAACAGGTAAGCGGAGTGAACACGATATAGTAAGCGAAGGTTCAGACTTAGCAAATGGGATTGGGTTTGTAAAGAAGGAAGAAAAGATACAAATGAATAAGGTAAATGATAATAAGACTCGGGGTGAGGAAGGATGGACCGTCCGACCGAACCCGGCATCGTGCCAAGTACACGATTCGCCAAAGGAAGGGCATGCCTGATGAAGGGAACGGTAAGTTCCAAAGAGGAAAAGATACGTACGAAGAGGGCAGAACGGATCCGGGTGGAAAAAGGGGTAGTGCCTAAGTACCCACACGGGGAAGGGAAGCATATGGCCCGTCGAGTCATCCAACAGCTAACGGTTGGCTTGGTCGGGACATGCACCGAGCATGTTAATCTCGGCAACAGTAAAGTAAATGAATGATGGGAATGATAAGGGTAAAAGAAGAGGGGAATAAGAAAAACGGTTAAGTGGAATGATTCACGTGTGCGTGTACGGTTTAATCAAGAAACGAAAAGATAACATGTAGCGTGTGTGAAGTTTCCATTAATAAATTGTGACCGCTTTACAGATTTTGTAGGTGACGCGGACGAGTTATGAGATGGGAATGGGAAGAAGGTCGTCGGTTGTCCGGTGATGGAGTCCGGTCCTGTAACGACCCTAATTTGGGCCTAGTTGTTTTGTTAAAACATGATAATTTAAACGGAAATATTCGGAAGCAAAATTAAAACATAGTTCGAAACATTAAAGTACGACTGCATAATTTAGAGTGTTCTTAAGGACCGGACTCTAACACCGGACAACCGACGACCTCCTTCCCCGTCCCTATCATATCTCACCTGCGTCACCTACAAAATCTGTAAAGCGGTCACAATTTATTAAAGGAAACTTCACACACACTACACATTATCTTTCTTACTTCTTAGTTACATCGTACACATACACATGAACCATTTCACTTAACCGTTTTCTTATTTCCCTCTTCTTTTACCCTTATCATTTCCATCATTCATTAACTTTTCTGTTGCCGAGATTAACATGCACGGTGCATGTCCCGCCCAAGCCAACCGTTAGCTGTTGGATGACTCGACGGGCCATATGCATCCCTTCCCCGGGTAGGTACTTAGGCGCTACCCCTTCTTCCACCCGGATCCGTTCCGCCCTCTTCGTACGTATCTTTTCCTCTTTGGAACTTATCGTTCCTTCATCAGGCATGCCCTTCCTTTGGCGAATCGTGTACTAGGCACGATGCCGGGTTCGGTCGGACGGTCCATCCTTCCTCACCCCGAGTCTTATTATCATTTATCTCGTTCATTCGTATCATTTCACCCTTCTTTATTAACCCAATCTCATTCCCTAAGTCTGAACCTTCCCTTACTATATTGTGTTCACTCCGCTTACCGTTGCTTTCGCTTGCTGTAGTCTTTCCGCGCTTTCCTGCATTTCGTAATACGTTTAAGTTACTCGAATTTCGACGTTATTATCCTATTGTTAACTATGTGGTTATCGTAGACCTTACGTGTTCCGTTCCTCTTACGATCCGACGTCGAGACGCGAAGAAAAAACCTAAATTTAGAATTTCCTCGAAATTCGCGATAATTCTATGCTGAAATATGAAATCCGCGATAATTTACTCTTGAAACCAAATCCGCGACAATTCTCTTCACTAAGCAAATCCGCGACAATTCTCTTCACTAAGCAAATCCGTGATAATTTACACCTGTTTCATTTTCGCGACAATTTCCTCTTCATGTGAAATCCGCGACAATTTCCTTCACAAAATTTTTCGCGATAAAAATGCATGCAGTCCAAAATTCCGCGATAATTTCCTTTTTCGCGTTAGTTTTCGAATTTTCGGGTCTTAATGATGATTAGCTCGTTTTTGGGCCTCCTCACCCCTATTTATAGACATCCTAACTTTTCTAATTCACACTTTGACCCCTCCTCCCTTTACTTTTGACCCCTCTTTTATCTTTTTCTTTACTTTTCTATTCTTCGTTCCCTTTTACGTTCTTTCGTTCCCGTATCTCTCATTATCTCTCGTCTAGACTTTACCGTTACATTCCCTACTATTCGTTTCGACACACCTTTTTCTCGGCTATTACAGGTCCTTTGGAGAATACTCTAAATTATGTTGACGTATTTTCATGTTTCGAACTATGTTCTAAATTTGCATCCGAATATTTCTGTTTTAATTATCGTATTTTAACAAAACAACTAGGCCCATATTGAGGGCGTTACAACTTTCCTCCCAAATCTTCCAACTTAGTTTTTAATCCCTTCAGGATAACTTTGTTGGAGACCTCTGTTAATCCGTTGGTCTGGGGGTGAGCTACAGATGAGAAGTGTTGAGCGATACCCAATTTGACGCAAAGATCCCGAACGGCTTTCCCGCGGAATTGAAGTCCATTATCAGATACAAAAGCTCGAGGTACTCCGAAGCGGCTTATGATATTCCTCCATAGGAAATGTTTTACCACCTTTTCAGAAATAATAGCCACAGCTTCAGCCTCGATCCACTTTGTATAATATTCCACCGCCACTATGCAAAACTTCCGCTGCTAGACCGATCGAGGGAACGGTCCCAGGATATCAATTCCCCATCTGTCAAATGGACAAGGAAGTGGGGTCATCGATAAAGGTGCCCCTGGTAACTGGGGAACTGGAGAATGGTGTTGGCAAACAGCGCAGCGTCTTGTGTATTTCTTTGCATCCTCAAGGAGCGTTGGCCAGAAATAACCGGCTCTAACGACACGATGATATAGCGATCGGGCCCCAGAATGTATCCCGCACATCCCTTCATAAACATAAATCATGACGGCCTCAACCTCCAAGGGGGATAAGCATCGCAGGAGCGGTCCCTCAAAGCTTTTCTTGAACAGGTGTCCGTCATTAAGAACATATCATGTCGCCCGGGTTTCAATTTTCCTGGCCTCTGATGCGTTATCTGGTAGTTGGCCATTGGTCAAATACTGGATAAAAGGGGCCATCCACGTGGTATCTTCTGGGGAGTCAATGGCGTTAATCTTCAAATCTTGGACTTCATGGCATAGAGCTCCCACCTCCTCGAACGACTATTCGGTCACAGGAATTTCTACCGAAGGTCTATCCTGAATATGGACCGATACCGTGCCTGGTCCAACGTCTGGTAAGCTTGCAGCCAATCTGGCTAATGCGTCAGCCACCTTATTTTGTTCTCTAGGCACGTGATCAAGTGAGAACTCTCAAAACTTCTTCGCCATCTCCAAGACCTTCGCATGATATAATTTCAGGGTTGGCTCGTGTGTCTCGAATCGTCTTGCGAATTGCTCCACCACCAACTTGGAGTCTGAGAACATTCGCACTTTCACAACTCCCATCTTTTGAGCTAGGGTCATACCCGACAGAACGGCTTCGTATTCCACCACGTTGTTCGTTCCAGAGAATAAGAACTTCACCGCGGAGTGGATGACGTCGCCCTGAAGTGTAGTGAGGGTGATGCCCGCTCCCTTTCCCCCGAAAGTTGATCCATCAACATAAATGACCCACCGGTCGTCCTCTTGGTTCAGAAATATGAGCGATCGGGTCATCTCGACCACGAAATCCGCAAGGACTTGAGCTTTGATGGCCCTTCGGGGAACAAATTCCAGATACATGGAGCTGAACTTGATCTTCCACTTAGCCAACCTCTCATTAGAATCCGCCTGACTCAATACGGCCTTCAAAGGCTGATCGGTATACACATAAACCTTGCGACCTTCGATATAATGCTTAAGCTTAGCTATAGCTTTCTGCAAGGCCAACATGAATTTCTCCAAGGTTGTGTATCGGGTTTCGGCTGGTACCAGGGAATGGCTAACGTAGTAAACGGGCCAATGAATATCATCCCCAATGGTCACCAGGGCTGCGCTAACTGCGGCTTCTGACACGGCCAAATACAACCCCAAGGGTTCGTGGCACGTCAGGCTCACTATGACAGGAGGAGTACTCAAATAAGTCTTCAAGTCGGAAAATGCCCGATCGCACTCCTCGGTCCAGCCAAGATGGCTAGCTTTTCTCAATGTCCTGAAAAAAGGAAGAGTCCGGTCAGTGGATCTAGAAATAAATCTGCTCAATGCCGCCAATCGGCTAGTCAGCCTTTGGAATTCTCGCTTGTTTCTTGGAGGCTGCATATCAATAATAGCCTGGACTTTCTCCGGATTGACATCGATACCTTTCTCATAAACATAATATCCAAGGAATTTGCCACTTCGAATCCCGAAGCAACACTTGTTTGGATTTAGTTTGAGTTTATATTTACGGCACACTTCGAAACAGCGAGACACGTAAGGAATATGATCTTCATCATTCATGGACTTGACAATCATATCATCAACATACACTTCCATAATATGGCCTATCAACTCCCTAAATTTCTTGTTGACTAGCCTTTGGTATGTTGCTCCAGCGTTCTTTAAGCCAAAACGCATAACTTCGTAGTAGTAAACGCCGTCTTCAGTCATGAATGATGACTTCTTTTGATCTTCCTTAGTGATGAGAACTCTAGGATCGGGTACCTTGTGATGGGTAAGGCCCAGCAACCGTCGGGCCGATTTAAATAGTGAAAACGAACTCCACAGCCCATTTACTCATGTAAGAAAGAGCGGCCCGATGTTCAATGAGAGGACCGAAGCTAACCTTGACGAAATAAAGCGTTTTCTGCCAGCTGGCACCTGGGTTTGGTCCGAACGGTCACATCTCACGTTTTCCACGCTTCGGGGCTTCCCACGTTTACCACGCTTAGGGCCCGATCACGTAGAACACCCTTCGGTCCCAACCTCGTTTTACATCCCGCGATAACAACCTCTAACAAATCTGTCAGAGGCGGTTACAGAGCATGATTTACACACGCTATAAACTCTATAAATACAGGGCAAGACGACGGAAATAGCAGGCCGTTAACCTGCGGAGTTCTTACCGCTTTCTTTTCCTTGTCATTTTCTTTAGCCTCTGCTGTATTAACTATAAATTATTTGATTAGTGAACAGGCTAATAGCATAATCTACTCTTAGTCAAGTGGTTTTCACCCCAATTCCTGGGGTGAAAACTATACATCGCCGTGAATTTATTTATTTCCATCTTTTGATCGTCTTCCACATCTAAAGCAAATCAGAACCGAGATCGTTTGTTGAACGAACCGGACGACTATTGGTACCCCCTAAAAAGGGACCATAACAGTTTGGCGCCGTCCGTGGGGACCTTTCTCTAATCCCATTCGAGTTTTCTACCAGGGATAGGATAATCAAAAGCATGGCGACTGGAACTCCGACCAATGATAGTGACGTGCTTCCCGACAGTCTCCCAGCACCAACATTCACTTTACAGGATCTGGAAGCTGTCGTCAGGAAGGTGGTACTGAAAATTACGTCGGAGAAAAGTGGAACTGAACCACCGGATGTATCAAGCCATGTTCCCAAAAACAGAGGATATGAGAGTGATCCTAACGAGCGCAGTACTGATGAAGAAGAAATCATCAGGCGTGGCGTGACAATGAGGAGGCCTAGATGTCGGTCTACACCTCCTCCCCCAGCCAGAGCTATAACTCCTGCTTCTGGAAATGATCAGGAGCAGATGCAGCGACGAATTGATGAGCTCACCAGGGAGTTGGAGAACATGCGTGCGGTGAGGGATTGCGAACCTAATCTGGGACGCAATCCTGGTTTATTTAACAGGGCCATGGAGGTCCCTATCAGGAAAAATAAGGATGATGACTGGTGGCACAATTTGCATGCGGTCCAGGCATCGTCTCATCAATCTGAGGGCGTATCAGCCGCCTTGGGAGATTTAATGCTCCCTTTTCTGTGGAGATCTGAGCAGCGGTCCCAAATAGGCATTATCGCAACCCCGAGGGGTTGCCGACATTTCGTTGTGATGGTGATCCGATCGATCACGTTGCCAATTTCGAATTGCGCATGGGAAAGGTTTGGGCCTCGGATTCATTAAAGTGCCGCATCTTCGCGGCAGGGTTACAAGGCGATGCCCGAAGGTGGTTTAAAAATTTGCCGGCCCGATCCATACAGTCGTATGCCGGATTTATTTTGGCCTTCTCTGAGCAATTTGCTCCAAATGTAGGACCGCCCCGAAGCAAGCAGAAACTATATCAGTTATAGTATATCCCGGCAAAAATGAGCCTTCGGTCCTTCATGGAGAAATTCAATAGGACCGCCCGAGGCATCAAGCTCGAGCTCCGGGACAAAATCGATATTCTACAGCAGGTCCTAGGACCGTGCGGCCTTTCGGCCAGTTTGGTAAAGAGCCCACCATCCACCTTGGGGAAACTTCTTCAGAAAATCAACAAATATATCAAGGTGGATGAAGCGCTGGGGCTGGATTATCGGAAACCTAACGGGATTTCTGAACCCACGGGGGATCATAGGGTTTCCTACTCTAAGAAGCAATCGCGAGAAGTAGCGGCTGTAACGAAAAAGATGTCCCCCCGAAGCAGGAGGACAATCGGGTGTATTGCGAGCTCCATCATAATCGCGATCACCCGACCCTGAAGTGCCCGCTGTTGAATGAGACGGTAGAGGCAATGAGCAAAGAAAAGCCCGACCGGAATGGTCAGAAGGGAAAGCGAGCAGAATCCCCCCGAAGGGGCCACCAAGGTGACGATCGTCACAGGCCGCAGGGAAGAGATAATCAGGGACAACCCCGAAACTACAACAATCGGACGGAGGACCGATGGTCCCCTCCGCCAGAGCAAGAAAGAGGCGAACACGGTCGTGAGAACCGTGGTCAGGGCCGAAGAAGAAGAGGGCGGGGCCGCGGCTGTAGAGCCCCGCAGAATGAGGGTGGGAGACAGGAGCAAGCTGCTCCCACACCTGCGGAAACTGGTGCCCAACCTCCTCGATTTGAGGCGGTACCCAGAGAAGTGGCCGGAGATATTTATGTTATCTCCGGAGGTTTGAGAATAAATGAATCGGTCCGGGACCGAAAGAGAACTTCACGCGGAGACTTTGCCGAAAGCTCCGAGTCTGTGGCGCTGGTGAAACATGATCCCATTTAAAGGTCCTCCTTCTTCGGAGAGGACATTACTTTCACCCTGGCTGATTGGGAAGGGATCATGGATCCATGTGACGATCCCCTCACCGTCACTGGGATCATCGGGAATCGTCGTGTCCACAGAATTTTAGTGGATACTGAGGCTTCGTGCAATTAAATGAAGCGCGAGGTCGCCGAGATGTTGGGAGCGGCTGCTCACGATCTCCCGAACACTAACATCACTCTTTGGTCGTTCGACCAAAGGAGCGTTATCTCGTGCGGGAAGATGTTATTACCAGTTACTCTTGGAGAGCCATCCAAGGACCGGTCGGAAGACCTGGAATTCATTATCGTTGAAGTCGACTTGACTTACAACGCTATCATTGGGCGGGCTGGCCTTAGTAAGTTTGAGGCGGTCCCTTCTACTTATCACATGATGCTCAAAATCCCCTCCATTCATTGAGTTATTTCTGTTAAAGGGGATCAGAAAGTAGCTAGGCAATGCTACATGAGCTCGTGCCGAACTTTGGCACCGGTTAAAAGGGCCCGGGTGGATCTGGTGGAGGAATTGCCGAACCCGAGGCAAGCAATGGAACCCGAAGGGTTCAAATGGATCAACCTGGTTGAGGATGACTCAACCAAGACGGCTCGCATCGGGGCACATCTGGCCCCTGACATTGAAAAAGAACCGATCCACCTGCGGAGAAGCCACGTGGATATATTCGCATGGATCCCGAACGATGTTCCGGGAATTGACCGATCCGATAGCGAACAAACGAGTCCTCCCAAGGGAATTCTTTGAAGGCGATCTCGTTCTCAGAAGCATTAATGTGCAGAGGAACGTTGGAAAGCTGGACAGAAATTGGGAGGGACCGTGTCAAATATCGAAGAAATTGGAATCAGGTGCGTATAAACTTGATATATTGGATGGTATAGAGGTCCCCCGAACTTGAAATGTCATGAATTTAAGGCGATATTTCTTGTGAATCTTCGATTAATATGTTTGACTCAATGAAATACATTCTCTTAAACGTAAGTAGAAACAAGTAAGTACAAAAACAAACTATTTCTAATGGAATGATGGACCGATCTTGAAGTTGGGTGGAGTAGGACGAATCTGGACTGGTAACCGAAGCTTCTTGTCCGCAAGGCTCCCAAGTTGTAGTGACCGCTCTGACGAGTCAGATGCTCATGCACTTGCCCAGCCCCATGGATGAGTTGTCATTCTCCAAGAACTCATTACGAACTAAGACACTCCCTTCAACGGCATTCAGTCTTTAGGAATGGCCCTTTGTACCTATGACATCTGCTGCGATAAAAGGAATGGCAGTCAGCATATCGAAACATAAGATCGGTCCTAACTTAAGACGTATCATAAGTAAAGCTTGGCCAACAAAACCTAAGGGACTTTATTAGAACCAAGGTTCGGCCGAAGCTTGTAAAGACTCACACTAAACGCAGACCACGCCTATCCAATCAAGTGTTGACTCCAAGGATGGAATAAGAGTGACCCATACACAATGTAAAACGACTGATCCAATCAGAATTGATATGAATAAACCAAACATAACGTCTGTGACCGATGGTTAACTACCTGTGAGTGTCCCTGATCTTATACTTAGTGACTAAAACAACTTCGTTAAAGTAAAGCTTATTAGTTTATTTAGAAGTTAGTTATGTCAATTCGTTCTGGTGATTAAAATAATCAGAGCTGAAGAAGGAAAAACTTTATATTGAATAAAGAGTAAGGCAGATACAAAGTAATGACTAGATCTAACTAATCTGCCCTTCCTCTTTATCTTCCACTTCGGGCTCCTGGGGTTCGGTCCGGGCCGCGAGCCGCTTCAACTCTTCTTCTTGATCGGCCACCTTCTGGTTCACCGCTTTCTCCATCTCTTCAAAGAGATAGAAGAAAGGGTCTTCTTCTAGAACATGTTCTTCCATGGTCGGAATAACCTGAAACTTTCCATCTCTTTCAAGTGGCTCGATCATCTTCCATCGCTCGTCCGAAGGGGAAAGCCTGAACGTCTGGATAACTTGCTCTCACATGTTATCCAGATACTTTGCAGTGTAAACCCCGTGTATTTTATCCGCTAAAGCGAATAACAAAGGGGACTGAGCGAACCCCAGAACTGCTTCCCGGACCGAACCTTCGGCCGAAGTGCAGATCCTTGTCAACTCTTCCTCCAAGGTTGTCTTCTCTTCTTGGGCCCGAAGGAGAAGCTCGTTCAGTTTATTCCTCTTCTCCTGGCCCCGACCTTGGACTTCGTTGATCTCTGCCTCTTTGGCCCGCAGCTTGGCCTCCAGGTCGGCAATACATCCGTGAGCTGTTTGTCCCATCTTCTCCAGCTCAGCGACCTTATCAGCTAAGAGCGAGATCTCCGTCCCGGCTCTTAACAACTCATTGTCAAGTCGGTCACGGTCCTCTCGTACCGTGACCAACTCAGTATGCTTTATTTCAACTTGCCTTTTTGCAAGGTCAAGTTGATCTTGGACTTGTTGGGAAAAACGCAACCACCTTGGTTCTTCTCCACGGTGATAGCAGCCGTGAAAGCTTTCCTCAACATCTGCAAAATATTCTTAAGTAAAAGTTCGGGCCTTCATGTCAAGTGAAAATTACCTTAGTAGTGAGGTCGATGAAGTCTTCCATGATTTCTTCCCCAGTCACGTCCGCCTGGACGTTCTCTGGGTTCTGCTCTCCATAAAGGCGGAAGTTCTTTAGGAAAACAGTCCTCCAGGAGGTTAGTTTCCTCCCCTTGCTGAACCTGTCCAGCAGGCCCAAAGCAATTCCCCAGTCGGAATTGGTCTTCGGGCCCGACCCATGTTCCTTCAAAACGATCCCTTTAGTGGGGACCGGAGCACTGTCTCCCCTTTTCAGCCTTTTCAGCTCCTGCGGGGCTTCCGCTTCTGTCGTCCTCTTCCCTTTTCCTAAGGGGACCGGCGGCAGGGAGACGTTCACCTTGAGCTGAGGACCGGGGAGAACCTTCTCCACGGGAACGGCTCCCTGCAGCAACAAAGTAATAGTTTTAGTACTAATAAAGGAGGCGTTACCGATTTGATAGAGGCTGGATAAGCTCAAAGAGCGAATCCGAGCCTTTATCACCTCCTCTACCACTCCAAATACCCGAAACGCAGGCCCGTCCCCAGATGAAGGTTGCCCTGTGCAGCGAAGGGTCAGCGTGCCCGCGCCGGTTGTTTGGATCAGGGGGTTCCCGGACCCCGAAGGGACCAGCGTACCCCCCGTTGCTGATTCACTCTCCTCCGCGCTGCCCGATGCTTCACTTTGTCCTTCAGAAGGACGGATCGAAGCAGCTGCCATGCATTTGAAGCAAGAGCTTGGCATTGTCTCAGTTGAATCTGCAAAACAAATACATAAGGATCAGGAAAGATTAAAATATAAACATTACATCATACACGATCCTTCTGATGGATCTGAACTAGAAAAAACCCCCTCGGGGCTGGGGCTCTGGTCCTACCCGCAACACCTATTTCTATCAATCTTTTCTCCCGA